>CANSGD010000692.1:0-421071 GCA_947645195.1 Patellifolia procumbens | reverse complement strand
CACCTTTGCTCTTAACCCCTTTCCTCGACTATCACCGCTCTCCCTCGCTAACTAAAGCTCTCTACCTTTACCCCCTTTGTCTCTGCAAGCTTTCCATTGCCCGTCTTTCTCCTTTAGTGACCATTATACTGCTACAAAGGGCCATGTACAACCCTTTAAAGAAGCTACCAAATTGCAAATGCATCTCTTCTCCACAAAGTAACATAATTCAAGACTGTGGGGATGAGATATGATTGATATACCGGACGTCGTTTAAACAACAAACCATTCACCTTTTCTTTTATGTGATTTTTTAACATCTCTTCCCTCCACCATAAAAGGTTACATAATTCAAGGCCCCCTTTCGAGGATGTGAGAATATGATTGATATAGGAGGTTTAGTCCTTTGAACAACAAACCATTCACCTTTGTGGTTCGAGCAGTTGGCTATATGTGCTCCGCAGTGAATTTTGATACATATCTTCCTCCACAATAAGGTAACATAATTAGGCCCCCACTGGAGGATATGAGAGATATGATGGTTTTAGCAGGTTTAATTTTTTAACCAAAGCAACAAAATTCACCTTCGTGGTTCAAGTTGTAAACTTTATGTGCTCCGCAGGTGATTTTGGTTCCATATAGGTTGGTTGTGGTTCTGAGGGGTGTGTTTATGCATGTGGTTTGGGGGGTTAGGGGAGTTGCTTAGGGAGTTATGATTTGTGAGCTTGACTTAGCCACTTCGTTTTGAGGCTTGCATTATGGATTCCTCCAAATTTGGAGTTTGTGATGCTACAAGTTTGATATCGAAGAATCTGGTGCAAAATAATTGGTTATATAAGATAACTAATTCTAAGTGCTCTATCGAAGAAAACAAATTCTTTTAAGGCCCGTACGTTATCATTTTCTGTGTTTTCAGTTTTTGAAAACCAAAAATGATAATTTGGAAACTAGAAAAAGTAGTTTCCACTTTTTAGTTGTCAGTTTTCAAAATTAGCATGATTGCTATCATTATGATCAAGTTTAAGGTTATAGTACTAATTATATCATATGATTCTAAAATCATAAAAACTGGAAACAGTGATTTGGGTTTTGTGTTTTTTATTAGAGGTCAGCGGAGAAGCAAAGCACTACTCGTTGCAGTGGGTGGGTTATTTGAACTAATGGGTTAGATTGTTATGTGAATGGGCAGTGGGCAGTGGGTCATGGTTCTCTTGAGGTGTTTGATAGGGAGGAGGAAAGTGAAATAGTGGACTGAGGAGAGTGAAGCTTGGTGAAGGTAAGGAGGAGGAAATAGAGTTTTGATTTTTTGGTGAGCCACATTTTTGCTGCCTACTACCGTCTTTCAGGTCCTTTTTAAATCTATCCGTTTGAAAACCCTGAGTTTAAGTCTTAATGTGATCTGTGACCAAGAGGTGAAAAAACCAGGTTTTGAAATATTTACAACCCAGAAAGGATCACCCATTATTTGGGACATAGCTTTAAGAATGGTAATATCATGTCAAGAAGAGAAAAAAACAGTTGTAATTAGCTATTGTAGGTAATATCATCTTGAGAAAAAGAAAAGGCAGATTGAATAGAGATACTGGGTAAAATTTATATTGAAGAGGATGGGAAAAGTAAATGTGACAAGTGATAGTGGGTATTATTGTATTGAGATAGGAGCAGGTTAAGATAGTGGACAACTTCAAAAAGATGCAAAATCTAATTGGGACAAATTAATTTAGACAAAAGGGAATCCTTTTAAGGATGGAGGGAGTATGACGAGCAATGACGTGCTTATAGTATTGTTTGAAAGAAGACATCTCTACATTGCAGACCATCTTTTATTCATTGCTAAAGGGTAGGGGAAGACATAAGATGACTTGGATGAAGGTGGTGGAAAGTGACATGAAGCTACTTAGGATGCGAGGAGAGCATGGCGTTCGGATAGAAGTGGGTGGGGGGCAGTATCCATGTGGAGGAAGGGGTGTGATTACTGCATTTATTTGCATTTATTTGTTTTTCTCAATTGTGTTGGCATTCGAAACCTTTGAAAGCCTCTTTTAAAACTTTTTTGGTGTAAACCTTGTTTTTCCAAACTTTTAAAAAATTCTTAAAACTTAAACCCTTTTAAAAACTTTTATCACTCTTGTCGATGCCATCTCCTTTGGCGACAGTTTCGGTTGACGATTCATGTTAGCCGACCCCAAATCACTTTGGGAATAAGGCTTAGTTGTTGTTGTTATTGGCTTCTGAGCTTTTCTCTGCTCTGGCAAGTAGGATGCATAAGCTTACTGAGAAAATTAGCAGATAGTTAAATTAATTCAGAGCAGTTGGCATCTCTTTAGCAATATTATCACAAACGTCTAGCACAAAGTGCATTATGGATTCTTGAAATAACTTTGCTTGTGTTCTGGAACCATTGGCATTGTGTTCCTTACAGCATTGGTTAGAGATGTTTGGTGATCGTTATCTGATTAAGATTTATAAGCTGCAGTTTCTGTTTTTTGCTTTCATCAGTGTTAATGTCTTTGAAGGTACTTATGTTAAAATGATTGAGATCAAAAATATACTTTGACCGCAGAGTTTGATGCCAATTGGAGATATGTTGAACAAAGTTGCCGAGTCAAACTTACTTGATTGGCGTGGACGTCGAAAGCTGGTAGATTGCATTTGTGATTTAATCTGTCTAAATCCTCTAATAGGCCAGGTAAATATCATTTAATGACATCCAATCATATAATTAACTTTCAGGAAGAATCTTAAGGATGTATTTTATGCGAAGTGGATGCTAATTTTATGTGGTCTTCTTTTGTTTATTCTCAGCTAGCTTAGGGGCCTTCTTTATGCATAGGCCATGCAGTAAGAAAATTTAGAGAATGTTATCTTTGTTTTTAGAATAAAACATACTCCTTCAGTATAAAATAAATGAAACATTTGATTTTTATGGTCTTTAAGACATGCCTCTGACCATTAGTATAATTAATTACTTGCTCAATGATGTATAGTTTTTCTGATATTTTGGAACTATCCTTCAAGACAAATCTATCAAGATGGCACTTTATAGCTTCCTTATAAAAACTTGGTACTCTACTTCTAATATTTCTAAACAAAGGATTGAAAAGCGATAAATGTGATTAAATATTGTAAAACAATAATTTATGATTACATAATTTCAAAAATACTTTTCATATTGTTCTAGCTTCCTTCAAAATACTATGCTGTATATCTATACATAGTTGTACATTAATTTGTTTTGATTGATTTAAATGTAAATATCTTGGGGTAGCCATGTGTTGCTACTAGGAATCAACCACATACTCACACATCCTGCCCGAGTCTTTTTTTGTTTGGCTGACTCTAAACTGTTGTTAGCCCTTAATACTTCTTGTGTCTTCTTTTTGACAGACAATGATCCAAAGGTTGTTGATATTGCTGAAGGATCCTGATTATCGAGTTAGGTTTATTTTGGCTAGGCGAATCGGTATACTTTTTCTCACATGGGATGGTCATGATGTGCTTTTTCAGGACATCTGGTGGGTTGGATGTTCTCCACCTGGTTACTATTGTTATATTCCTTATCTGTGTTCTTTAGTTATCATCGTCGTCTTCCCAAGTTCAATTGACATACAAATATACAATAGAATGATATGAAGAAAAGTACTTGTGTGAGTTGTTCTTATAGACTATTTGGTACTCTGCTATTTGATCAGTTGCAGTCCCTCTACAGCTTGCGCAAATTGTGGAGGATTCTAGGTCATGTAGGCAACGCACAAATGGATCTCATTTTTCCCTGAAGTTCACCTGCCTTTCAAAGAGATTGAGGCATAGAAAAATGATTGAATAAAGCATCAAGTATACATAATTTTTGATCTTGGGAGGCAAATTCTTTGTAGGATGGGTGTATACACAAAACTGGTTGTTTTGTTGTTTTTTCTAGTATAAAAAGAAAATACTAATGGATTAATCACATATTTTAGTAATTGGACTGTTCACCTTGGGAGGCAAATTCTGTACATTTAGCTCAAGTATGCATATTTATCATCTTGGGAAGAAAATTCTTTGTAGGATGGGTTTACACAGAAAAGTAGAAAACTTTTTTTTTTTTTTGTAGTTTTTTCATGTATAAAAAGAAAATACTAATTTATCACATATTGTACTGTTCACCTTGCTGCTACATTTTTAACTTTCTTCTCTCTACCTTCTTTGATAAATGCTTCAAGCAAATACTTATATGTTGGCCTTTTTGTTGAAATTATCATAGCTCCAACTTTGGGCCGAAACTGATAATGTGTTCAAAAGAAAAACTTGTTACTGAAAAGGAGGTTCGGGCTGATGATTATTCCTCTCATCCGATCATGGAAACCATTGTCATCACTCTCATGCATATCGCCTTCCATAGTGAGAAATTGGAATCAGAGGTACTCTACAATGCTTTAGTTATGTATTATGATATTTTTGAACTTTTTCCCCTTCTTTTACCATGTGATATGAGTATCTGTGGCATGCAGGCGGTTTTCATGATATGTGCAATTTCTGCAATTGGTTGCTGTCAAAGGTAGTTACTTCTACCTTTTCAAGTTCATATCCAGGTGTTAGTGGTCAGTGTCTTTTGTGACTTTAGTTTTTCTTCAGGGAATTGGTAAAAACAGTGTTAGATAATCTTGCAAGACAGCTCCATTATTCATGCCGGTCAAAGGTAATCTACTCTCCCCAGTCCCTAGTGGAAGTGATTTTTTTATAATATAGCAAAACTCCTGTAATTGTTGTTAAATTTTCCTGATTGACGGTTGTTTATTATATGCTCAGACATTTTTCTTAAGATAGGATGAAATGAAGCTTCGATATTCATCTTCTTTTGATTGTATATTATAATTTTTTTACACTTTCCTGCAGTACCTGGAAGAACTTATGGGCCCAATCCTTTTTAGTTGGATTGCCTGTGGCGTGAGCTTATTTGCTTTTGTTCAGGTAAATATTGAACTTATATGTTTTTAGCCAACTGTGCAGGAATTTAGTCGTTTATCCTGTAGGGGGCATCTGTAGCATAGGCTCCACTCCTTTAGTTGTATATCGCTAAATAAATTCTCGATTATACCGAATTAAAAAAATGGTACGACATTGTAAAGCTTGGACTTTGGCTCAAAATGCACTGCCAATGGTACTTATCTTTTCTTGATGAGCTCCATAGGATTATATGTGGTACCTTGAAGGCACGGCAGAATATTCCTTAGAACAAGATTGTGGTTGTGACTTTGGCAACTGGCATGCAGTGATTGCAGTCACATAAGTAGCATCTCAGGAATGTTTGTCAAATGTCACAGTGATCGCAGTCTGCATTGACAATTAGAATACTCCAACTTCCTTATCATAAATTATAACGCCCCCATAAAAACAGACTGCGATCACTGTGACATTTGAATCTCACACTCAACCACAAAAAGAAAAATAGATTAGATGAAATTCGGAGAAAAATAAAAAAAGGGGCTCTCGAATTTGTGTTCGTTGGTTTGTCCATACTTTTTTTTATCTATTAGAAGTTGCGTGTTCTGTAACTGCCATCTGTTTACACAAAGGTAAGATAGAAGGTTCACTTTTACTGTTTTATCGCAGCCATCTAACCTTGTCAATTGCCTATGCTCACAGATAATGGATCTCTTTGTTCTAGATGTCGAGCAAAATCATTTTCTGCTCTATTGTTGCCAATGGCTTCTCCCTGCCCTTGTCTTGCATGGTGATCGCTCCAACCTTCAATGTTTAGCTGAGGTAACTTGTCTACAATACCTTTTCCCCTTATTACTCAAAATTTTCAGTTACTCACTGCTCTGAGTTGTGTGAAACTTCTTTCTAAATCAATTTGATTCTCACTACACCACCTTTGTCTTGTTGTTCCTTTTATTTTCTCTCGTCGTACTTCCCTCACTTCCACTTTTGCAGTTTGATGTTTAATCTCTGTAACCTATTTCTTTCTTTTCTTGCTATGACGGTTCCTTATGATGGTTCATGTTAGCCAACCAGAAAGCGGTTTGGGACTAGAGCTTTAGTGTTGTTGTTGTTGTGCTAGGAGGGGATACTTGTGCGGGGTGTGGGTCAAGAGGTGTCTCCTCAGTCTCTTTCCAAAAGCTTTTGATCAATCATGATGGAACTTGTTTGAACTTCTTATGCATTCCCTTTCTTCCCCACGTTATTTCAAATTTGTGAGAATGATGTATTTGTTTGATGCTTCTTTTGATGCTTCTCGTGCATGCCTTTGCTCGATCATAACACATAACTTTCTTCATGAAAGCAGCTTACCCGGCAATCTGTACCAGTTCTGGTTCGAAGTCACTTTGTTCCTGTTTTTTCTATCTGTATGGTGCTGTATTGTAGCAAAATGACTGGCTGGGAAAAGGGATCAGCTGCACTCCAGAGCAGAATTCTGCACTTTGCTGAGATTTCTGAGGATGAGAGGGACATGCTTATAAAAAACACATGGTTGGCATTTCTCTTTTGCAATTTTGTTTATCTGGGCTTTTTTTTTGTTAAATCTTTTCATGTCATGCTTGTAGTACTCACTATTGAATTAGAATCGCTCTTAGGCATATTGCTGGCCTATTACGAATAAATAAATTTATAACCCGGCAAATAGTATCGTCAAGCAGCTCAGCAGTACTGGTGGACCTCATCTTGCCTACAGCATCATACTTGCTTATGCCAGAGCAGACTAAGGTGTTCCTTGTTGTACGCTGAGTTGCTAATAAAATCTTGGGGTCCCATTCCAGAAGTATGCTGGAACAGACTATCTACCTATACTTGTGGGACTTTTTATTTTATGATATCTACAGAATTACATGCATATCTGAAGACAGAACTTTTGCTTCCTTTACAGGTGGAGACATAGCATTAGCCTTAATTCTTTTGTTATGTGAAAATCAAACCCAAAGTAACGGATTCATATTTAAAATGGCAAAATTCGATTACATTCATGTAAATAAAAAGAGTACTCCCACCAACAAAATATCATCAAAACTGGTGGTGATATTCTTCCTTTATACCTAAAAAGAACAAGATGATTAACATGACGAGAAAAGCATATTTTCATTTAAATGAAAAAGGTAAAACTAAAATATTGATATCTCAAAGCCTCAAAGATGGTAAAGTTATAGTACTACTAAAACCTGTAACTTCCCTACCTCTTCCCATGAACAAAAAAACACTCCTATGCCTCTCGTGTAGAAAGTTTGAGACAAAGTAATAAAGCATACCGCTGGGGTTCGAGTCCCACCACATGGATCCTGCGTGATTTGGACTGACTATTTTAGGGTTTATAGAAATGTAAAAGAAATACTCTGTTACAAAGGGACTCTTGTTAAATATGAGTCAGCAATGAACCTTCAAAGAAAATTCATAAACATATGAAACAAGAATGGATCCTGGGGTGAAGGTGCGAATTAGGCCAATGAGCCATGATATGCTAATATGGTCCTTACTCAATTTCAATTGGTATTTATATTGTAATAGAACAACCAAGCAAATTCTTTTGGAGTTCCAATTGTTCTGATGTTTCATTGGACTTTCTGACTACTCTAAATTGCATTGTATACACCACTGTGATATGAGTATCCTTCTTTGCTATGAATTTCAGTAATCTCTTCCATCTCTTAGCGAAGAAAAATTAAATTGTTAAATAGCATCTTCTAAAATGCCAGTTTTCTATTACGGACTTAAATATCGGTTGCTTTCTTGTTAGCTATCTGCATTACTTTTTCTTTTTGGTATGATTAATTATGTTATGCATGCTTAAAATTCACAGATATTTCTGTGCAACGTGAGGATACTTTCATGACATTCTCATGTACTAGACTTGATATGTCAGTGATAAAGATCGTCTTCAACATAGTTTGCGATCGTCAGTACTCTTAACGTCTAATGAGGAGATATTAGAGGATTGGAACAGCTTGATCCCATTAGGTCTTGGTGAGGCGTGAATCGTGATCCTTACTAAAACTTTCTGGCTTTTTAGGATTGGGATAAGGAACTTCTGATTGGAAGTCTTCTTTGTAGCCCTATAAGCACATATCGTTTGTTTTGTCTTTTACCCATCACCTTTCTTGTGTAGGGAACTTTGCTTTAGTTTTTTATTCTTTTGGGGGGGAGGGGGTGGTTGTTAAACATAAAGGAAAAATATATAATGTCAAAGTATAGGTTGTTTCTTCTTGTCTTTTCCAAGTAGTTAATTCACTGATCCGGGATCAACTGATTATATGTTTCTCTAGTTGGGGCGGGCCACCCATTGTCTAGATAGCTCTCCCTCCCAACCTTCTTTTCGGGTCTGTCGACAACCCTCTTATGTAACTTCTTTGTGGGGGTAAAGCAGCTGAAGCTTTTAGGGGGTACTCGATTTTTCGAAATTAAAGGGAACTGGGTGTTTTCGTATTTTTTTTTCGCTATTGCTTGGAGGACTTCTTGTACTCCTGTTTTGTACAATTTCTTGTGAATTAATGTGAAACATATATTTTAATCTTATTAAAAGGGAAAAATGAAACAACACTTGTATTATGCTTGTTAATAATGGAAATGAGTGTTCTACTGATATTTTCCTTTGCTTTTACCTTGTCTCTGCAGGTTTCTATAGTCTGCCAAGTCCTGAGTCTTGCTACTTCTGCAGCAGACACTATGGTCCCTTTATTTTCCAGGGAGATTGTTGAACTTGCAGTTCGGACAGTAGTTGATGGTTTTATGGAGCTGTAATATACCCTACCCAAGTTAGTTCTGTGTATTTGCCGGTCTCATTTAATTGTCTACTAAGTGAATTTATCTGGGTCATCTCAGTGACAATTATTCTTCAACTGAGGGTGTTGTTGACAAGATTAATATTTTTCGTCGTGATAGAGTATTCATGGTATTCCACTTTCCTCTTTCCTTTTGTTAAAAAATTTACTATCTAATTTCTTCGATCCGATTTTTTTTTATATATTTATGATAGAGATGCATCTACTTGTTATTTCTTACTTTTACACTTCAGAAAAGCACAAGGTGTCCAAGTATTAAGGCTTTCCTGTGTGTCTATCGAAAACTTGCAGCTTTTGGTTGAGTTGCATTACAAAATAACTGCTGCTGTTAATGAAAGGCATAGGTCACACCGTTTAGCAGGAATTGAGGTGCTCATTAGCATCCTTGGCCATAGAATAGCTGTTCCAAGCACTTCTTGGTGAGTTCTGATAGTCTTCACCATTTTCATCTGACAAAATTTTCCACCTTTCTGAATCATGACTTAGCAGCTTGCCTGCTGGGGTTTATTTCTGATGTTAAATTTTTTCCTGTTTTGACTTTTCAGTTACCTGTTCAACTTGGTCGGTCAATTTATAAGCTCTCTGGCTTTACAAGATCAATGTTGTCGTATGATTTCCACTTTGCTCAAAATGTTTAAGACTAATCCTTCCAGAGAGACTACTCACGTTCTTGGCGAACAACTTCAGGTTTTATCTTTCTTCCTTTTTGTTTGACTTGTTTCCAGGAACAATTGTTCAGTGTAAGAATGATTTTAAAACTTAATGTATTCATGTCTGTATGCTGTTTTTTCTTATAACAACTAACAAATAGTAGGCCCTTTGACAAAGATTGTGCTTTTAGTTTATATATAGGCCGAGTTTTTCGAATAATATGTGGATGGGGATGTTTGGTATGACTTTTGGATGGCTTTTTCATTGACTTTTGACTTCTTCATAGAGTCAAGTAGCCAAAGGAAGTGCTTGGTAAATGGCTTTTTGGGTAGCTAGAAAGCTAGCTTTTCTGCCACTTTTTCTCAGAGATTAATAACAATAGTATTTTGACCACCCCCACCCAAAAAAAAACAGTCAACAAGATTTTCTTGCTTGTTTTTTGTTTTAGAGAAGAAGTGGAAATTGTAGGAAAGTACATCACATAAGGACTAGGAGTCCCCTAGAAAGTAGAAACTAGTAGAAAAAATTGCGCGCCAATCACATTGACCAAACATCACATAAAGGTGAGCCCAGATTTCTCTTGGAGGCATGAGACTGAAGGGGCAAAAAAATGTCCATCTCAATTTTATGCTTTGAGGGGCTCTGTATTACAAACTCCCATTTGGCTTGTTTCATTTCAACTACGTTATTCTCTTGAGGAGATCGTCTAATTTTTCTTATATGCATTTCCTCTCAAGCCTAAACAGAAACTCTAGTGGTATTTGAAGTGTTTGTAGCTTGATGCATTTATTGCTCTCTGCAGTTTCTGGTCTCAAAATTGGTAGCCTGTTGCATACCCTTGGGGTCTTATTCAGAAAATTCATGTACGCCTTCATCCCAAGTCTTATCATTGCTTCACCTTCTGACTGTGGATTCTGATCCTTATCTGCACGACTACATCCGAGTAAGCCTTTTCAACATTGTAATTATGTATTTTCTTTCTTTTAATGTCGGGTGTTTTTTTTCTTTTTGGGGGGGGGATTGGGGTTGAAATGGTACTGTTTTAGCCTGATGTGTGATCGTAGTGTGTAGAATAGCTGATGTCTTTATAACTTTTTCTGGCTGGTGGGTTTCTTCAGTAGAGTTATAAAACTAGGAGATCCCCCCACCCAATGAGCCGTCTATCGAATCGTTGCTCTGAATCCATGATATCTTTTTTGGTAGATATTCTTACAAATTTAAATCTTAATTAAGTATATACAATATGTCTTGTCACTTATTCATGTATGTTTTACCTTTTAGTTTCTTTACTTGTGATTGGATATTGGAGACGCTGAATTTTTGGCCTCTACAAAAATTCGTTACTTCTTCTTTGCAAAAGATAAGGAAGGGGAAAGCTCATGCCTGCATTGTGTATCACTTTGTGTCATCATTTCATATCTACCACCCCCACCCCCGGCTTTTGTACTAGGACTTGAACTTAATGTGCCTTGCCAAGTATTAGTAAGAAGCAATTGGTGAAAACTTTTGAGATCTGTGTCTTCTATTAAAGTTGGTTTGAGCTCTGTTTTATTATTTGGGGTTGCCTTACCCCAAATCCTTAATCTTTCTAGGAATTTGAACCGTTCCCCGAGTTAGAGATATTCGACAGGATAAGGAAATTCCATCTCGAATTGTGCGAAGGTTACTCACCAAGGGACCACTTTTTGAAGGTAGAATATAATCTACCTTTGATTTTCTCTATTGGTCAAATTTCTTTGTTCTGATGCAGACTTCTTGGTTTACTACTTGCTGAAATGATAAGTTGTATTGCAGTTTGTAAAAAAAGCATGCCACCTCCCGCCAAGATTACTTTTATGGAGGTATGCTCTATGCTTTAGAGATTGTTTCCCTTTTTGCTGGTAAAACTTCCCATTTATTTTCATAAGTATCGTACCCTCGATGGCTCAGTAAATCTATTACCTAAAAAAATCATTTACTTATTATCAACGAACTCGAAAATTATTATATCACCGCTGAAGACCTAATACTTTAGCTATGCGATATCCGTGAAAGAAAAACTTGAAACAGATATGAGTAAGCTCTACCCCTATACACATCAAAGCTGGTTTATTTCTTATCAAGTGCACGGCCAAGTTGGCTCCAATGAAACCATCCTCCATACTTGCACGATCCAACCTTTCTTCTTCCTCCTGTTCCATGCCATAAGAACATCTTAGGAGGATGAGGGTAAATCTTACTTAAGGTACATCATCTCGTCATAACGTACACATAGTTGCTAATGCGTGTTTATTTTTCATTCAATGTATCACTCTCTCCCACCATATCATGGTATGACTTAACAAACAATTTTATCCCTTAACATTGTGAGCAGTCCAGTGCATTTTTCCTTGTATCTTAGTACCATTATGGTTCTCTATTCAATCTTATGTATTGAGCTTGTCCTGTAAATCTTGTTGAAAAAGTCTGTTCACTAATCCATACCAGCATTTCCTAGGCATCTCTAAATCTCACTAACAATACCAATTATCATTTGGGCCAAGTGCTACCTCAGTTTCATTCTCATTCTAACGCCTTTTCTTTAACATATTCTGCAAATACTAGCTCTTAAATAAAGATTTCTCCTGTAACACCCATTCAACTTCCATTAATGCTCATCAAAGTACTTCCTCCATTTAATAGGGATCTCTCAATCTCGGACTAGGATCCGTTTGGTTTCTATCCTTCATCCCTTTCACGAGAGGGTGATACTTACACTTGCCTTCTTTTATCTACCTTATATTATTTCATTTTCATCATCCCTTAGTCTAGTTTGTTGTACACCTCTTAGGTAAACCTTTCACTTAGCTCGTCGGACAACTTATATGGCGATCATCTTAGCATCCTTATAGTTTGCAAATTTTCTTCGTTCTTACATCTTTTCCGAGGCCAAGTAGCGTTCTCTTTTTTCTTCCTTAACCATTGTTTCAACGTCCTCCACCATGTTGCATCGTTGTTCAGTTGTTCTCTTTTTCGTTTTTTGTTGGACCTCTTTGGTTACTTTTAAAATCTAATTCTTTTAATTTACCCAAGTAGAGTCAGGGTCTTCTTGGTCTGGACCACTCTTTTGGTATAAACTGTACATTACCTTCTTTTAAATGTCACTATCTTATTCTTGGGTAACCTTGCTTTTATTCGCTCTTAAACTTTTTGTACAAACATCTAATTGAGCAGTCTTTATTGAGTTGGTACACTCTGCCTTGGGTTAACCTTATAGTTAAGACTACTGCTTTTACCTGTACGTTGTATTTAGGGTAATATTCTCTGGGTCGCATTTTCTCCTCTTTGAAAAGTTATCAAATGTGTATCCCACATTCCCGCTTCTTAAACTGTGTTGCACAGAATCAGGTCATATGACTCCTTAACATCCAATATATTCTCTCCCCCTTCATTCTGTCTTCACATCTAACCTCCATGAACACTTAAAAACCATTGGGACTTGTCCATACATGTCCATTTGGACCTTCACCAATAACTAAATTTTTTTTGTGAGGAAAACCTTTAACCACCTTTTCTAATTCTTCCAAATTTGATTTCTGTCTTTACAATGAGAGGCCTATATGCACTAATGATTTTTCACAATCTTTGTGTCACACATGATCTTTATCCTTGTAATCCTATTTCACTAACATAACTATATTGTTTTCTAGCCTATCATCTAGAATAATACTAACTCCGTTTCTACTCTTATCTTGTTTTAATACGACTTATACCCTGAAGGCGTGAGTTGTTCAAATTCTTTTCCCTACCTACTTGGTTTGCTAAAGATACATAATGTTTGCATTTCTTTTCTTCGTTACATAGTTTGCTGTTTATGCAAGAGGCATGTGTTCCAAGATCCTATATACAACTTAGTTCAATTTCCTTCCCGATCTCCGTGTTGAGAACTTGCATGCTCTTGCTCATTTGGCACCACAATTGAGCAAAGGTGTAACCCGCCACTTTTGGGCTGCGACTTAGCAACCCTTGGATACTTACACTGCACTCGAGTAAGGGTGTAAGAAACACTTCCACAATCCTTGTGCTGTAAAATAAAGCAGGAGGCTGTATTTCCCGGATGGATTACATGTTTGAAAGAATATCATATTGGCCCATGCTCGTGGATACATTTATGTTCACCTACCCCAACCCTCATCCTACCTCAACCTTCATCCTACCTCAACCCTCATCCACTTTTTCCGTGCGCTTGAGCGGTAGTGGGGAAGTAGGCACTCGTCAGAGTTAAATTGCGCAACTGATTATTTAAGAGCTTCTGTTATTTTAACGCTATATAGCCTAAAACATTCATCGCTTTGAGAAGTTCATGTTCTATTTTTGATATTGGTGGAACATTTGATGTTGTTGACCAATGTATTACTTTGTACATTTAGTACAAAGGTTGGTGGTACTAAGGGCAATTTTGGGAGTTTGTATTTCATTGTGCATAACAGAATACATTGTACTCCCTCCGTAACGGATTACTTGCAACGATTAGGCATTTTCTACTCACACTTTATATCAAATCGTTGCAAGTAATGTGTTACGGAGGTAGTATTTGTGAGATACACAAGATAGTGTTATGTTTTGACCCTCAGAATGTGCCTACAAAAAGTTATCAATTGATCAATAATCAAGTCTTAGATTTGATCCTTACATTATGCTTGAAGCACAATCAGTCTGCAGTGTGGCCAAGTATAAATCTTTTGGCCGACTACGAAGAAGCATATATACTACCTCCGTTTTCAAAAAGATGTTACACTTTTTCACGCATATCAAGGGAGCGATTTAATGGTGTAAACGAGCAAATTTTTCGACGAAATTTTAGGACACGCCATATACAATCTCATTCTTGGTTGAATTAAAATTTCGTCGAAAAATTTGCTCGTTTACACCTAAATCACTCCTTTGATACGCGTGAAAAAAAAGTGTAACATCTTTTGGAAAACGAGAGGTAGTATATCGACTATGGAGGAGCTTTGCTTAGATCAGTGGTGCACGGGCGAGGAGAGTAGAAGAAAGGGGCCTAACTAGAGTTTTCAATTCTTTACTTCTGTGCTATCTCCGCCGTGCTTCAAATGCTTGCAGTCTCCAAGCATTTCACAGGAAGTTACTTGGTGGGGAGGGCTTCTATGTTGCGGACGGTAGTGGAAGCTATGCTGCGGGTCCGTTGCTGGGGAGCCTGATCTGGAGTTGTACAAGCTGTATGGTC
This sequence comes from Patellifolia procumbens, assembly GCA_947645195.1. Classification (NCBI taxonomy): domain Eukaryota; kingdom Viridiplantae; phylum Streptophyta; class Magnoliopsida; order Caryophyllales; family Amaranthaceae; genus Patellifolia; species Patellifolia procumbens. Next base: position 406,485 of record CANSGD010000692.1, on the reverse strand, counting down.
CCTTGTTCGAATATGCGGTTCCCAGGATGCAGATGCTCGAGCATTGGTGTCCGATCTCATTTCTAAGGTATCATTGTTGCTGCAGCTTTACGTCGTGTCTGTGATGTTCTGGCTGACTCTTCTGTCTCTATTGTAGGTTGGAATTGGGGATCCACGCTCAGTGGTTTTCCATCTACCTGGTAATTCAGTACATATGCATGTTTGCCGAGCATCTGATGGAGATTATGTTTCTGAAACGAATATTGGGCTGGATTCTGTCACATCTGAAGAACTGTTGATTACCCTCATAAGGAATTTGAAGAAATATCTGATGGATGATTCAGTTAAAATAATTGATCTATCATCTCAGAACTCTTGGTGTAAGTTTACTGGTCATCTGTTGATTCAGTTGTACTTTTGGAATTTTATGCAATCTGTTTGCTTCATCATTTTAACGCTTGTCCTTATTTGGATAATCATTAATTAAGAAGACACTTTGCGTGCTCATTTGATTTTTCTGACTATCTATTGCTTATTGAATTTTTATTTTCTTCTTCTTTTTATTAGGGCATCCTTTCGACAGAAAGAGGCAGTAGAATTTTAGGGTCATTTGATTCTTATGAGAGATCTCTTATTGAGGTAAGTGTAATGTAGATATAGTGTGTAAAACTTGTTGGACCTAATTGCTGTTTAGAATCTCAACTAATCTATATATGTAATTGCTGTTTAGAATCTCAACTAATCTATATGAAAGCTGTCATAAGTTGAATTTTCTGTTTCAAGGTCTTCTTGTTCTTTGTTTCTTTTTTCATTATGTTTATTCAGATAATAATACCAGGGTCACATAATTCGATATACAATTCGATCTTGGAATTCGAAATTCGCTCAAAATGAGTCAAAAATAAACCAAAACCGACCATAATTCGATGTTTCCAGATCGAAATTCGTAGGGTTTACTGAATTATGTGACCCTGAATCTTACAGCAGAGGTTACTGCTAGTCTACCAGTAGTATTTTATTTTCATTATTGGTTGTTATTATTATTGATATGGCTTTGTTTGTTATCATTATTGCTTTTTGGGACTGTAGATTCATTCGAAGGGAGTCAACATGCAGCTGGTAGAGAACATTTTACTGGATCTGCAGAAGAAGTTTACTGGTAGTTTTTTGTGTCTCAACAAATACTGATTAAATTATGACATTGTAGGCTGTGAATAATGCATATAGTAGATATTGCTAAAATTATATGTACAAATGAGCTTTGATTCGTAATTATTGGCTTTCATTTCCCCAATTTTAAAATTCTGGATTCTAGATAATTTCACACTTAACATTACATGTATGTACATCATATTACATTTCTAGACCACAAACATTCTAGATGCCTTCATCCATGTTCCACTACTCCATATACACAAGATTTAACAAAGACTACAAAGTGGTGTTGTAGATCCTTCCACCAAAAACCTCAATATATGCTTTTGCAAGATCCCTCTGGAACTTTATAGCCTTCCCATGTCCAAAGCTTGGATGCCCACGTCAAAGCAGAGTGTAAATTCATAGCAGGGCCACTTGATGTATTCTCCAATTTCCACTTGGACGAGGTGAATGTTTATCTAAAGAGCTCTTATGCTAAGAAACCCTATATTTAATTCTTCTTTTTGTTTGCTTTTAAGAATTGAGGTGGTGCACTTTCCACTTATATATAAGGTTCAGCAAATTTTAGTTCAGTAGCAAAAACCAAATCTTATAATAGATATTAGTTCTATTTGCCAAAAAATAGTTCGACAAACTATGTTGAAAATCACGTATTGTATCGAACTCAGCATATTTGGGAGATATAGAGGGATTGAGGGAGTAGTTACAAGATGAGGAGAGACTAGATAGTGTGACTGTGATATATCTACAGCAACGAAATATGTTTTGGGTTCATGAATAACAAGCTTGCATAGCATTGGTACTGAGCATTATGGGGTCTCACCTACAGGGCTTTTTGAAAAATTAAAGAGCACAATCATTTGCTGCTGTAGTTCTTTAACTCTAAGATGACAGTTTGGTGGAGCAGTTTTATAATTTAATGTACATAGATCTCATTTGGAACTACTCCTGCGTTTTCCTCGCGGAATAGTCCAGAAATTTGGTTCAGATTGATGCAGATATTTATGCTTCCATATGGTCACATCTACCTTTGATTTTTCTTGTTACTGTATATATGGCAGATTACTAGCTGAAGGAAAGTTCTTAAAGGTGTCATCATTATGGATTACCTATGACAAAACATTTGAGTCTTGGATATGTCCTCTTGTTTACTCGTTGATTGGTTACTGCAGTGATGTCACTCTGAGGTAATTTTCTTACCTTTCGATGTCTGAGCGACTCACAACATTGACATATGAGGTGTTGCGTATTGTTTTCAAGTAAATTAATTAAGGAGTTTATTATGGTCAGGTTATGTCAAGATATTGTGTTGCTGAAGGCTGACATTGCTGAACTCTTGCTGCCTAGTATGATGATCCATCTAGCTGGAAGAAAGGATTTGGCTACTGATTTTGGGAAACTTATCTCTTCCAAGGTTTCTGGCTCATTTGCTGAAAAATTCTTGATTGTTGGGTTTTCATTGTTGTAAATACGTCATAACTCAATCACCTAAAGCACCTGTGTCACTGTGTGTATGTGTACTACTAGAGCACTTCCAAGTGAACAAGGCTAAGCTCATCATATATTTGCAGTTTGTCTATACTAAATGATCTCGAATTGAACATGCAGGTAGAGCAACATATACTTACAGACACGAATAAGCTGACCAAGTCTATTCAGGTGATGTTGGATGTACTGAATGATCTAAGATTGTGTCATGCAATGGAAAGAGCCGGTAGGGGCCGAATACCAAATAAACAGGAAAGTTTAAAGGTGAACACTCTTTCTTTGTTTTCTTTCCTATTTTTTGGTGGACATGAAAGTAGCAGATTATAGTAGGAATAGGATACCAAAGGTGACAGTGTACTATTATTTATTAGACCAGGAGGGGTTGTGAGTAGTGAATAATTTCAACAGTTTCAAAGCCTTCAATAGTGCGAGTGTTTAACTGTTGAAATATTCTAAAAAACTTTTGGGTGGTCATGCAGGCTTCTCGTTCCTCTGGCCAAAATGCGAAATCTCGGGCACCTCTGAAGGTGCGGCTTAACTGTAGACTTCATACATCATTGATCTCCATGACCCTATGGGAAAAGGTATGGTAATTGTGTATCTTACTATCTATACTAAATGCTGCCTGGAAGCTGCATTAGTTTCGTTAGAAAACTCCGATTCTTTGCCCAATTATCTGTCTTGTCTAAAAAGCCTCGTGTTCTTTGCTGATGATAAAACCTAGACCCTATGTTTTTGTATATTACACAGTTGTGTCTGAGAGTGATTAACATCTATCCACACCCTGCAAAATCTAATAAAAATGATCAAGTCTATCTTTTGAACATGTTGCCAAGCCCAAGCCGAGTGGCTCCAACCTCCCTACCCAATAATAAGAGCCATAACCACCATCACCCAAAGAAATTTTACCTTAGGCTGGTTTTGATAAAGTCAAGTACTGGCGATCACTAGGGAAAGTGTTTCCTGAACTACTGGATAAAATTGAAGTAGGCATTCGTTCAGATTTTAATTCCAGTCGAACACCGTGATTGCTGTTACAGTGGTCTGTTGCAAACTGTATGGTGTGTCTCACTTGAGAAAAGTTCCAAGAAAAAGTAAGTTCAACTAAGCTAGTATGTAGAGAAAGGCTCCAATGTGCAGGTAAGTGTAGTTAATTCCTATAAAGGCTACCCAAATTCAATTCACAACTACCAAAAGTTGAGGTAAGTTCCTTTAAGTTTAGATAAGTTCCGGTAACACACCATTATTTTGTGGTGTCTCGTAATGGGTCGCTTGATGTGGCAGGATTTCCTCATAGCCGTATGGTCCGTATCAGCTTGTATCGGTCTTGTCTTGACTCCTTAGTGATCTGTGTTAGCCAATACATAACAGCCTCTAATACTCCGAAAGTCCGAACATGTCAATTGGGAAAGTTGAGGAACTGATACATAGACACTGGTGCATCGCGTATCTACCAATCTAGTTGCCTGATTAATTGCAAATGTATAGTCCTGTTACTTGTAATAACTGTAATCGTTCAAAATTCAAATAGGAATAGTACTGATGTCAATAGAAACTATAATGATATAATAGTAGCAAATGCGGTGGTAGTGGTACTAAAATTTGGTAAAAGAAAAGGAAAAGAAAAAGAAAGAAATTAGTATCTTCAGGATTTTAATGTTTGTGTGATATTTTTCTTTAGGCTTTATGCCTCTCTGATTTCATATTGAGAAGTATTGATCTTGTGTTTTGATAGGTTTATTGGCTTGACATTGATTACCTTGCTGTAGCAAAATCGGCAATCGTAAGTATAGATAATGATATATAAGGCCTTATTTTTTACTCCGTTTCTTATAGTTCTTACTCCTAGCTAATATTGCTGATTATAACAGTTCTGTGGGTCATATTTCACTGCTATGCTGTATGTTGAGCACTGGTGTGAAGATCATTTCAATAACCTTACTCTTGGAAAGCCTGACTTTTCCCATGTTGAAATGGTAAGTGGAGATTCAATTATACTGAGATACTGCCTTCATCTTTGTTGTGAACTGCACTCCATCCGTTCTTTTTTGATGGTTACTTTTTAGATTCATGTCTGTTTCTTTTTGATGGTTATTTTTACTTTGCTATTTTTGGCAACATTTTATTTATTATTGATTTACCCCGCCTACCCCACCTTATCATATGTTCCATCCTTTTTCCATGAGAAGGAAGTTGCCATCATCTACGGCTCCTTAAATTACCTCAAACCAAACCATCTCTCTTCTTCTTGCCTATATACACGTGTATAGAGTAACCGTAACGGGTAACCATCAAAATTAACTGAGGTTCTTATGTTTCCAAATTGGCCTTCAAGAAACAAAAAGATCCCTCCCCTTTCTTATGCGATCAAAAAAAGAATAAGGAACAAGTATAATGGATTTAGTGATCCCCTTATCTTTTACTTGCAGTTGCCAAATCATATTGAGTTACTGCTCCAGCTCTCACACGGATCAATGAGCCTGACAGCTTATATGGGATTATTCAATCCCACAAGGTTTGTAAACAAAACCCAATCAGTTGCCTAAATGCTCTGTCTAGTGAGTTGTGGTTATTTGAGGAGAGTACATTGTCCTGCGGTCTTGGCTGATTGTATATTTGAAAATAATTTACACCTCGGCAAGTGAACATGTTAATTTTTGGTTTTTGTTTGAGCTTCAGATGTTTTAGCACATTTTCTTGATACATGTATAAGCGTTAACATTTTGGTTAGGTACTGCTAATAATTGAAAGGAAATGCAAACAGGCCATAAAGTAATGTTGACAGTCTTGACACGCGCAAGCATTATTAAAGGTACTAAAAGGGCAAACATTGTAATTACTTTGAGGCGTACAATGAAGGCACCCTTTCCCTTATTTAGGTATGTAGGGAGTACTTTGCTGGATAGTTTGGCCTGCATCATATGTTAGATTAGGTCTTATTTGCATATCCTTGGAGGCAAGTGGCAACTGCCGATCATATAGTTTTCTGTGGTGCAAAAACTAATTTCATCTGTGAGCTCGAATCGTAATTGAATAGTTTATGGCTTGAACATTCTTATTGTGTTAGACTGGTAGTATATGTATGTAGCTCGTACATTTAATGAGGTACGCAATATGCTATATATTTGCAATCTGAATTCTGATTATATACTGGTTTCTTGAAGAAGAGGAAAACAATGAGAGTGTTCATATGTTTTTAGAAGCTTTTATCATCTCAGAAATGTTCCCTTGATCCCTTGCATACACCCAAGTTTTAGTACGGGAAGAGTGTCTATGCTATTGGTGATTCTTTTCCCCCTTGATGAGTAATAAGCTTTGTTTGCAGAGAATAAGCTATTGTGAAATGCTTTTGGTTGCCTAAAGACGTATCAGCCATTCCCATCAATAAAATCTACTTGAGTGTGTATCTCCAAGGTTATCAGTAATGCTGATGAAAGACTGTAGTTAGCTTAATTTGGGAACTGACTTGTTCTATTTTTTCTGTTGTTGGCTCTCTTGTAAAGCTGACCTCTCAAATTCTTACCTTTGAACATGAGGGTAATTGGAGCAAGGCTCTCGAATATTATGATTTACAAGTGAGGCTAGAGACTTTGGAGAATTCTCAAAATTACGCATCTCGTGAAAGCTGTCAAAGTACTTCTTGTGCCTCCACTTCGGAAATGGAACTTGGATCGAAACAAAGAAAACCATACAAAGGGGTCATTAGATCTCTGCAACAAATTGGATGTTCTCATATCCTTGATCTTTACTGTCAAGGATTGGCTTCTCGTAGAGGGGAGTTCCAACATGATGTAGAGTTTGTGGAACTGCAGGTTTGCGTCATTATATGGATGAACTGGATAGCTTTGAGAATTTTATCAATTCCATTAAATCTCGTGATTATAAGGGCGAATCTTTTAAACTATATGCAGTATGAGGCAGCTTGGCGTTCTGGAAATTGGGACTTCTCTATGTTTAACATAGGTGACACTTCTATAGCTTCAAACCAGCTTACGAGAAGTGGACGTTTCAATCAAAATCTGCATAGGTAAACGTTATTTCCCATGCTTGACAAGCAATGCAAAGAGACTTGTTATCATTTTCTTTGTTTTTGATTTTTGATTCAGGAAAAATAAGTGTTCTTAATCAATTGTTTTTCTGGAGACTATATTTTGTTTCCTCCTGCCTAAAAACAAGTTTATCAATATTCTCAAAGGCTTCTTTCTTTTGGCTTGTGATTTCTTTTTTCATTTTTCTTGGTTGCCTGGACATGCCATCGGTCTTTCTTTTTCTTTGATCCACCTAGGTGTACACCTACCCACACATGCAAATACCCATCGTCACTCAGCACACAGTCAGGCAGTACCAGGGCATAATTATTTTCTTGCTACCAACATGTGTGCACAGCCGCACACCCATCACGGCATCAGACAACACTTTTTATCTTCTTTTAGTGTGCCTGAGACATTTGTCTCCGTTTGTAGCATCATTTTTACCATCTCGACAGACTCTGTGGAGTCCGAACTTTGCACAGCTATTCCCTATATCAAAGAGCTACTAAATCACAAATCACAGCATCTTACACCGACTTGCTCGAAAGTATAGTTTTTATTCTTTTAATTGATATTATGTGTTTTTACTTTATACTATCAGTTGTTTGCGGGCATTGCAAGAAGGAGATTCCAGTGAATATTATAAAGAATTAAAGGATTCAAAGCAGGTAATAATCATTATCTTCTTCTATGACAGGCAGCATATCAAGGTAATATAAACTACTCATTCAATTTTGATTTGTGTAGGAACTTGTGTTGTCTCTTTATCATACGAGTGAGGAGAGCACAGAGTACATCTACTCAACTATAGTTAAACTACAGGTATAAGATTTATTTTCTGATTTAATGGCCTCTACACGTCTCTTACCCTCCTAATATTGCACTATTACCTTATAGTCTCTGCAAATTTTCATGCAGATCCTTGATCATCTGGGCATGACATGGGATTTAAGATGGAGACCTTTAAGTGAAAGTACAAATTCCTGGGCAGAGAAGCGTAATATGTTTTCTGAACCCACTACTCCAGCCTTGGATGAGGTATTCGAGGCTTCCTTATCGTTCTTTCTTGGCTTACTTCTCAGATACTATGGGCTATTGTGTTTATTATGCACAGCAGCCTCACTTTGTACTAAGATGTTACTACAGATATTTGACATTATAGCTTCTGGCTTATGGTAGTAAGTATTCATGTTAACTAGTGATGACAGAGAAATAAAAGAAGATTGCGAGAAGAAAGGGATGGACCATAAACCATTATGTCCTTGCTTGCTCATATAAGTTATTATGCAAGAAATCGATAAATGTTGAGTTCTGCTTTAGAGCACTTACACAAATAATAAAACATCTTTGAAAAGCAGAACTATAAAGTTAGATGAGATGAAGCCTTGTTAGCTCCAATCAGTTGCTCCTCGCTGGAATGAAGCTTCTACTCTCTACACTACCTACGCAATAACCGATCCTCGGACGGACCCATACCTGTGTTACCAAAAGCTTCTAGCCGATATCGGTTACTGCAAAGGGTTCATTTGGTGTGGGTCGAATCTCGTCATGAAAGTCAAAAATGGAGTTTGGTTACTCATTCTAGTGCTGAAGCAGAGTACAGGGCACAGCCGGGATGGAACTCTCGATTTATAAAAGATTTCTGGAACTATAGTAGAAAAGGATTCGACTTTATATTATTGACTAGTTTCTTTCATCTTACACGCCTCACCAGGTTCTTAAGGGACCATATATAGCATATCTGTTGCAAGCATCTTTCCAGCATTACATTGTATAGGAGGTTGATTTGGAGGGGAATGACAAGCTGACCGGCAACATGACATTAGTGCTCTTTTTTGTTATTTTTATAATTTTTGGATAAATTTCTCCCTAGGCCCACTTTTAATAATTTTTTGGATAAATTCTTCAGCCCTTGGGCTCTTTCCCTATGGCAGATGTCATTTGCCATGTTTCGGATGAGTAGGGTTCAATCTTGCGTTTTGCAAGATACGTATCTTGAGCTGAAGCAGGGAATATGGTTCCTTTGGCCATTTGGGGGGTGCACTTGAGCTAAATTGTGGTAGGAAAAAGAAAGTTACCATTATTATGGCTCAGCATAAGCGAAATCCAAGAAGTTATCCACTGTTAAATGTTATACCTCGATCGACTCACAAGGAATGAATAGTTTCAATCATTTAATGCCCATTTAATCAAGCATAGTCATTTAATATATAACTGCTTTATACTTGATCTTGCAAGCCTTTAATCGGTATTGCTAATGGAGTTCGCTGTTTATTATTTGGAATCTTGAATCAATTAGTGGTTTTAGAATGCGTTAATGAATAAATGGTTTCAATTTCCGAGCATACGTGAGCGCTTGGGCGAAATTATGGTAAATAATATTGAATAAATGCAAAAGGGTAATTGTATTTTTTTAGAGCTTTATACTAGAAAATCGCTCTTAGTTGAAACCATGCTTGTTGGTTGCTCTTGTAGTTGATGTCTTATGGGCCTATAAATTAGAAAATGTTGAGGAATTGGCCTTATAAAACGTCCAAAAGATTAAGATCAATGGTGATGTTGTACCTTTTTGTATCATTTTGTTGAGGATATTTTCTCCATTCGTGATGTATGTCTCATTTCTTCCTATAATGTTTTTGTTTTTCTTTATTTGATATTACCTTTTTCTTTCAAGTCTTAAATTATTTGTAGCTACTTTGGAAGATTTTCTCTCTTCTTGTAGGATCATGGCTGAAAACTAATATATTTCCTAACTTTTTTGATGGGTTAATTTATAAGAGGGTTTTGTTTTATGGTCCAATTCAATTCAACCAGGGATTATTTTATCTTGTTATATATATGTATACAAAAAAGGAGATCTATCTTTTTTATTGGGCTACCGTCATATATATGGTCTTGAAAATGGGAATCTCATTTTTGCTTTCTTGTCATGTAGTTATCAAGTTTGAATACACAGTGGAATATCGTTGTGAAACAGACACAACTACATATGAATTTACTAGAGCCATTTGTGGCATTCAGGAAAGTCCTGCTCCAAATTTTGGGCTGTAAGGATTGTACAGTCCAGCATCTATTGCAATCTTCATCTGTTCTTCGCAAGGTATCTGTCTTAGTCCAGACTCCAGACAACTGTATATGCTTGTCAAAACTATTGCCAGTGTGTCTGCTGATTTTGTTTGCTGGCAGGGTTCTATGTTCTCTCAAGCTGCTGGATGTTTACATGAATTCAAATTCATATGCATGGAGTTGGGTGGGCAACATACAAGTTTATTCTGGCGTGGCAGGGTAATTGTTTATTTTACAATTTCTTAAACCGAAACGTGTGATCAAAGAGAAGAAAGAAAGAAGAATCACCATTTTACTGTAAAAAATCCTGAAAATGGGGAGTTGTAGTTGCTGAGCGATAGTGCCTTAACCATAATAACTCTTAAAATTTTTGGACATTATTAGCCTCTAGCAGCGTTTAATTAACGGCATTTTATGGAGAGACTTTGTATAGCTTGCCTAATATGCAGCTTTACTTGAATTTGAAATTTGGATAATTGTATTATTAGACATCATTATCAATGAGCCCATGCCTATGTTGACCTCGGCCTAACCTCTTTATCTCCGACACTGGTCAGAATTAAGTCTGTTAGATGGTTCGAAAATGCGGTTTCGGCCACTTTATCGCGCTAACGGAGTTGATGTGGTTGCCGTACTGCTAAGTATCGGCCGAGACCATAAGGTATCACTTGAATAGCTAAATCAGCCTAACACGCAATTGTTTTACACCTTTACAATCTGGGTAGTATCGGTTGGGTAGATTTGAAAACCTTCACCATACGGCCAATACGATACGATGCGACCTTGTTTTGATACCATTGGTGATCTCCATTACCTCACTTCTATGTCTATGATAAATTAGTTTGAATTTGAAATATGGTTAATTGTATTACTAGGCATCATTATCAAAGAGCCCATGCCTATTCTTATGGAAGCAAAAATGTTGTGTTGCTTGTTGACCTCGACCTCTCATCTATATCTTCAACAGTGGTCAGAATTAAGTCTGTGATCTCCATGACGTCATGCCAATAGGACCTCTCAGTCCTCGACATAAATTGGTCTTGGCAGTTTCATAATCCTACGAGTATATGTTTTTGTATCTGAATCAAGGCTCTATGTTCATGTGTTGGAGATTTGACCCCTGTGAGCCCAGTGAACATGGACAATGTTGCCGGAGCTTTAAGTGAGAGTCTAGAAGCTTATTCAAAGCTGTCAATAATAGAAGTTCTCATTACGGAGAGAATGTTAAGGACAAAGGAGCAAGTATATTTGAGGTGGATGGTGTTTTGCCTTATCAGTGTCAGATGTGAGCTTTCCACCAGGAATGACCTCTTTCTGTAGGCTCTCTCCCCACCCTCCACGCCCAAATTTTATCTTCTTGATATATCTGACCACCTAGATTTCAGTAATGGGGATGCCCACTATGACTGTAGATATATGATTTGACAGCTCTGTAGCGTGCTATAACAATGTAATCTTTGATAAGCAATATAGTGAACTAACTAACAATACATCATCTTCATGGGCCACAATTAGCATTAACTTTTGTTGAAGTTTAGCAACAAGTCTTTCTGTAATATAGTACTAGCTTGAATTATGTTATGATTATGCCAGATTTTAACTCGATGACAGATAGAGTCTATTACAACAATTCAAGGTGGCTTTTGAAACCAAAAATATTATTGGCTTTAATAGTTTTTCTAATTCGTGATTGCAGCTTGAAGAGGCCAAGCTTTTGCGAGCACAAGGTCGGCAAGAGATGGCTATCAACCTTGCAAAATATATTGCAGACGAGAACCAATCAAATGAAGAAGCATCAGAAGTACATCGTTTAGTTGGAAAGTGGCTTGCAGAAACTCGATCAAGCAAGTTAGTCATCAAATCCATGCATGCTTTTCTGCCTATAATCATGTTTGATCCTATAGGCATTCTATATTTAAATGGATACAGCTCAAGGACGATACTGGAAAAGTACTTAAAGCGTGCAGTGACATTTGCCGAGGATCTCAAAGCTGTCAACAGGAAATCCTTGGATAGAAAGTGTCAGACACGTTTCCATCTTGCACATTATGCAGATGCACTATTTAGAAGTCATGAAGAAAGGCTAAATTCCAGTGAATGGCAAGCTGCTTTGCGGTTGAGGAAACACAAGGTACTGGTTAATCTAGGTTAGAAAGAAGTAAAGAAAGCAGCAATCTAAGTGAAATAAATTAATTTGGGAAAGTTTTTCTGTGCAGAAAATGGAATTGGAAGCTCTTGTTAAGAGGTTCAGGACTTCAACAAAGGTGAGTTGGCACTCTCTTATTGGCCTATTGGCTATATACCTACTTCCTCATCCTCTTCCCGACAAAGTGACTAGTGCTCCCTTCAATAGAAATTGTGTATAGAATGCTGGAGCTCTCTGAAACATTAGAGCTTGATATATGACAACCTTTTGCCTATCATACAGGGAGAGAAAGCAGACTATTCACTAAAGATACAGGAGTTGCAAAGGCAACTTGCTTTGGACACTGAGGTCGCCGAAAAATTACAGGTGTGTGTGTTTCAGTAAACTTTCTGTATCTTGCTTATTCTTTTTCCACTAAGGCGCTAACTACTCTATGTAGTGATATCTTGTGCATCATAAATTTTATCTGCCCTTGAGTAAAATTAATCATATTTGATGGTATGAGCCGCCTACTTGTGCATACCAGCGAATCCGATGTTGAAGATGGCCTGTGGTACTTCCTGCATCTCATGTATATTGTCAATGCTAGGGGATTTTGAAAATAAACTTTTGCCTGTTTATCAACTTGAAGGTTAAAACGTATTTAATTCCCGTGAAATTGGAATATATAACTTGCAGTTACATTAGCAATAACTATGGAAGGAATACTCTGCAGAAGAACTGCTTGTCTAATGTGAAAATTCTATTTTAAGTGTGTTTCACTGTTGCACTTCATTAGTCATACATTCTTCATTTGAAAACAATTTCCACTTTGGGAAGTTGCAAAATAAATGCAAAACTTCTATTTCAGGTTAGAGGGTTCTCTATTTCTCTTTTCATCATGTGGGTCCCTCCATTTATCTCTCTGTCTCTTTCCTCATCACATGGGCTCGTTAAAAAATGCGCATCTGCCTATGTTGCACCCATTATAGAACGAAGGTTCTGATAAATATTTACATGTGGTTGAAACTATCAGTTACACCATGAGCTCTGTAATTTATCTGTTTCTTCCTTTCTAAAATTTTGATCGCTGATTAGTGTAATTCAAACAAGATTTCTGCCCTCTGAGACATTTATTTTATATACATCTTTCAGGATGACAGAGACAATTTTCTCAACCTCGCATTGGAAGGATATAAACATTGTCTGGTATTAGGGGAGAAATACGATGTGAGTGGTCAGTTCTCCTATGATCTTGTTCTCATATGTTATTAGCTCTCGTTATTGCTTCATTTCAGAGAAGTTCCTAACATCTTTTTTTATTTCGAAAAGGATTGACACACTATAATACCCCAGATTTTACAATGGCGAAACATATAGAGAGAACATAATATACTGATTTAGAACTTCGATGGCAGCAAAATATACCGTCATCTGGTTATGTCAGTTAGTCAGTACTACATGGGTTTGAATATTAAATTAATGACCAAAAAATTAATTTAAATGAATAATTCCTAATGAGGAATGCAATCCTCAAAGATCTAAACTTGTCGCCTACTCTCAGTAAAAATTCAGGAGGAAGAGCTCTAATAGTGCAACGGCCATGATCTTCGAAGATGGAGGATCAAGAAAAAATCTTTTAAGAAAAAGGTTTATCTGAGAAAAAACCGTAACAATTGCATCCAGCAACAAACTATACAAAAGTTGTCCCTTTATGGCACCAAACATGAACTTAGGAGTTTACTGGAAAAAAAAATCAAGACCTTATATCAAACTCCCTTAAGGTTACCCATCCCTGAAACCAAAATAGAGCCACCAACCTGCAAATTAATAAACTGTCTGTGCCCACAGTCATTGGGCATTAACCAAAAATACTCCTCATCAAAGGTTAATACAGACACTTAATATGGGTACAAGGATACATAAATGAAGAAAAATTTAGCATCAAAATGTAAACAAATGAAGAGGAAGCATGCTCAACAACCGAAAGATAGGCAATGTAGAGACTTCAAGTTAATAATTTCGTTAATTGTAGCCAAAACGAATTTAAAGTGAGCACACAATGACAAAAGTGCATAGTTTTGCATGAACCAAATTTGGGAATCATCCCTATTCCCTAGTCTAACTGTGTCCATGCCCTAATTCTATAAGGATAACAAACCTTTGCAGAGTTGGAACATCAGCCCAAGGGGTGGAATGCTCCTCTCTTTTGGGATCCGTCCTCTCCGATTGTTTAATTGACACTGGTCTTGTAAACTCACATAATCATATCCTTTTTAATGTTGAACAAGTCATTTAGTTTTGTTGATTAAGATATATTATAAATGAATCTTGTGCCAGAATATTTGTAGAATTACTCTAGTGGTGTAGAATCTATGCAAGGGACCATAAACATTGATGATGATTACATAAACATGAAGAAATGTATTCTAAACGTGTTTCAAACCCCACTTACGTCTTGTTATTTCGTCATGATCTTTACTTATCTGTATTTAACCACTAATTGCATATATATTTTGCAGAGGAAGCACACTTCATGTGTCAGATGTGTGTGTGTGTGTGTGTGTGTGTGTGTGTGTGTGTGTGTGTGTGTGTGTGTGTGTGTGTGTGTGTGTGTGTGTGTGTGTTATTGAATCTAACAAGTGTATGGTACCCGTGTTTTATGAAACTGCTAACATTGTTGCAGGTATTTCGACTGGTTTCAATCTGGTTTGGTCTCTCTTCCAGGCAAAATGTTATTAAGGCTATGCTTAACACTGTTAAAGAGGTATGTAATTGCAAATATATATCAGTGAGCTGGTCTAAAATGAAAATTTGTAATTCCTTGGTGCATCAGAATTTGTTTTATGACTTGTCATCTATATTTTTTCATCATCTATCGACCTACGGCAGGCGTGAACATAACACAGTGTCTATAAGCAGAATTTGGCGGGTAGGTTGCAAAGGCCTTGAATGGCTTGTAGAAGTTGTCTTAGCAGCCTCAACCCTTGAAATTTTTGATGGGGGGTGACTCTTGAGTGGCAGTCTTATAAATGCCCTCTGGTATACTGGGAGATGAGAGTATTAGACAGAGAAAGGCATTGTTGACCCTTGTTCTGGCGTCATTAGCCTCGAATGAATAACGAGTGCCTAAAACACAAAATTACCCCTTACCAAAGTAAGGAAGAGTGCTAGTTTATGGAGAGAGCAAGTGCGTTTCTGCTATGATTGAATGACCTCTCTACTTATTTTGTAGAAGGATGAAAAGGCTAGCTTTCCGGGGTTTGGAAAATGATTGGTGATATTTGGTGCGCTTGGAAGGAAAGAAAGCAAAAGATTTTTGAGGGTTTATCTTCGTTTCATGAAGCTTGCAAGTTTAATTTTTTGTGACTTTTGTGCAGCTCAAGTCAAGTTTTAATAACTTAACATCACTTGACTTTCCTTGATTTTGTAGATAAAGAACTCCATGCTTGAGGGGCTTGAGCTTTTTTGTCATTATCCCTCTTTTTGTTAATGCGTGACACCCTCTTGGCGTCTTTCTACTCTAATTTTTTATTACTCGGCAAAAACAAAAGATAGCTTAAGGAGTTATGTTTTTGTTCCTATTCTTCCTGCTGTATGTGTGTGGTATCTTTTTAATACAGCTCTTTTTAACTTATGAAAATACTAACAGCCTAGCTTTTGCATGTTGCTCTTAATTAAGGTGGAAGTTACCTATTGTCCACTTCTAACGATTATAATTAAGGTGCAAGCTACCTCGAAATTGCCTATTGTCCACTTTTAACAATTTTATTGACTCACATCAGGATTTTTGGCTATTTTGCTATCTTTCAGATTGTAGGCTTAACTCTCTCATCGATGTATGACATAAATCCAACCACCTAGAGTCAAGACGCAGTACTGATGTTTCTATACTAAAAAATAAATCAAAATAGTTATTTTTCATTCGTCTATGCTCTCTCAGTTTCTCACAGAACTAACTATTTCTATTGGGGATCTTTAAGAGGATTTTGACTTCTTTTGGATTAAAATTTTTGAGCGCCTTGCTGTATGCTGCTCGCTCACAGGAAAAAGTTGGCGAAGCTAAGAAAAGCTGAAGTTGATCTTTTTTGACACAAGATTGCACTGTTGATTTCGTCTCGCAGTGTCCACGTGGTTCAGTGGAGTCCTGTTGCCGTTGATGTTCTTTCCAATCTCTTCACTACTCATCCCTACTCCAGAAATTCCCTCTACCCTTACTGCACTCTAGCTTATAGGAGTTTTAACTTTTAACTGCATATCAAGGGTTGAGTTCTAAGATTTCACAGCTAACTCATAAATTCACCTACAATTTCTTTATGATTTGTCGTTCTGGATGATGCTTGCATCCTCTATTTTACTCTCACTGCTGACAAAAGAGTTGAAGAATGTGTAACCTCGGATAATCGTTGCTTCTTCTCCTGGAAAAGAGGTGCCTAGTGTGTGGCCTTTCTATTTCCCTTCGGCATGGCTCCATCAGGATTTTTGCAAATCTTCTCGAATCTTGACATCCCAATATAGTTATGCAGCAGATTCAGGTTAATGCGCAAGTTGGGGGAGGGTGACAAAGGAACAATTTGTGGAATTTTCTTTATTGTTATTATTTGTTATTAAAAAGCAATTGTCATTCTTATAATTTATCATCAGTCCTTAGATAGTAGATACTGATATCAAAAGAGGCGGTTTTGCTTAGTATTACTGTGGATTTGGTCCTGTGATGATACACCTGCGCTATCATCAATTATCAACTCCTTTTACTATGTATTCTAGTATCTGTAGGACTTAGAAATGGATTATTGCAATCTTTGTAATTTATGTTTGACGTTTTAAAAATTTTCAGGTACAATCATACAAGTTTATACCTCTGGTCTATCAGATTGCGTCTAGGATGGGCAGCACAAAAGAGGCTCAAGGTCCTCATAGCTTTCAGGTATGTCAGATTGCATACATGTTCTACAGCATCTGTTAGTTTCTCACTTTCTTGGTTTTACAGAGAAAGAATTTTACGTAATAAGAATGTCCTGAAGAGGCCTATGATGTGTTGGATACTTGAATATTCAAAATTCATACTAGTATAGAGATTTGAACTCTACTTTTGAAGGGATAAAATGCTGCCGTATTCAATAACATGCTTCCTAGTCCCTCCATTACAAATGTCTTTCCTAAACGCCCCTATTTAGTAACGCTTTAAGAAGGAACCACATGCTATATGTTATTGACTAGAGCTAGACCATTGACCACAAAACAAGAGAAAACCGAGGGTAGAAGCTGCTCCACTTATCAACTCAAACTCCCCAATCTCTCTCGCTCCAGTCTCCCTTCTCTTTGGCAAACTTATGGAACATCAGGCTGCTATGCGGTAAGAAAATTGTGAGCGCGAGTCTCTCAATAATATATGATCTTTTCATGTTCTTCAATAATATGGTCTTTGCTCCGAAAGGTCCTAACGGAGGGAAACAAATATTAAGAATTTATGGGATCATGCTAAAGAAGCAGATGTTAAACTATTCTGCAGGGGTTGTTCAAACCAGTGTAGGACAGAGGGAGATTTTATTAAAGTTATGTTTGGCATAACAATGTGAATCATAAGTTAGGGTTTTTGTGGAGGATATTCAAGGGTTGTCTCTCAATGATATAAAGCTTTATTTTAGCACCCAATTTCTGTAAGTGTTGTAGGTTGTCTTCTTTGAGTTGTGAACTTGTGATCTAAGTTACCTTTTTCAAAATGAAACTTCTATTTTTTATAATAAAATACTTTGGAGCACCTTGGCTTTCCGATGAAGTTGCAAAGGGAGGCAGGATTTAGTGATAGAAAAAGAAAGATTTATGAATTATTGCTCAAGGAGTTTGGACCTCCATATTTCTCAAGAAAGATATGTGATCTTTAAGCTCCTTTGTTTTCTTATTGAAGTGACCAACCCCCCAAACATGTGTTTCTTTTAGGTAATGCCCCCCCCCCCCCCCTCTTCCTTTTGAAGCTAAA
The DNA here is from genome assembly GCA_947645195.1 of Patellifolia procumbens. Taxonomy (NCBI): domain Eukaryota; kingdom Viridiplantae; phylum Streptophyta; class Magnoliopsida; order Caryophyllales; family Amaranthaceae; genus Patellifolia; species Patellifolia procumbens. Next base: position 388,658 of record CANSGD010000692.1, on the reverse strand, counting down.
TTAGCAATTCTGGACACTTTAATTTCTCTCTGTTACTTGTCAGGTTGCATCCACTATAAACAACATCCAAATATAATTGACTAATAAAGCCCAAAAGTTAGATTATTCTGTTCATTGTAGTTGCCTGACTATCTTATTATACACTGCAGTTTGCTTTGGCGTCCCTTGTGAAGAAAATGGCCATTGAGCACCCATATCACACCATACTGCAGGTAGACTGACTGCTATTCTGCTACATTTTCCTTAATGGTCATGTATATGTTCAGGGAAGAGCAATTAGCTCTCAGCACTCATCTTCCCTATTAACTAGTGTTTCTAAAGTTCTTTCTTTCTATTTGGTTTTTTTTTCTGTTGTTGACGTTAGGAAGTGACTTTTTAAAATTTCCATTTAAGATGATCCCTTGTCTTTGTCTTGACTTCTATACTGTAATGTACTTCGCTTGGCACCAGCTTCTGGCTCTTGCAAACGGTGACCGGATAAAGGATAAACAACGCAGTAGAAATTCATATGTGGTAGATATAGATAAAAAGCTTGCAGCAGAAAATATTTTGGAGGAGTTACAATCACACCATGGGAACATCATCAAACAGGTACCCTCATGATTTTGACAGTTTTAGGTTGTGTAAGCAGCTCTTTTGGTGTTTGATTGTTAAATATGCTGCCTAGTTTGGCTTGACTTGAGTAGCAAGGCCTGATATAGTGCAATTGTTTAGAGCTGTAGATAGTCGATCAAGGACATATTTTTTTCTTTTTTTACATGATTTTCAGATGAGTTATGGGTTTTTTGTGTCATGTAGATGAAACAACTGGTGGAGATCTATATTAGACTCGCAGAGTTGGAGACAAAGAGAGAGGTTAGTGGAGATATTTTTCTGCTTCTATGGCTTTTAGATATTACGCTTCTGGCTATGTACCGGTTGATTATATGGAGATCTCTAACTTTCTGAATCTAGATTGTCACTATATATGACTTTTAGGTTTCAAAAGTCCGCTGAAGCTTTTTTTGTTGACAGGATACCAACAAGAAGGTTGGCCTTCCAAGAGATATTCGAAGTGTTCGGGAACTTGAACTTGTATGTTCCGTACCATAATCCATGATTGTGCACATTAAATGGCATGTTGAATTATTGCTAAAACTGATTATACAAGGTTACTTAAGATTTGTCTCTTAGATTTCTTTTCTCTCTTAAATATTTATACTGCTACCCTAAATTAAATGCAATATTCTCTTTTGATGGTCACTAACCCTTGCATATTTATAGTGCTCCTGAAAAAAAGGTGAAAGAGTTGTCTCAGTGCATGCTCTATTAGACGTGTTGTGCTTAGTTTATTTTTTAATTTCTTTATACGGTCAATGTTGGGGCCCAAATAGGTATTAAGCAAGAGTAGACAACCAGTGAGCATAGCCTTATACAACCCAAAAGCCTAAGCTAATGGGTTGTCGTACTAGTTACATTACGAACCACTTTTCCTCTTCCTACTTCTTCTATATGGGACTCCTTTTTCTCTTTTATCTTCCAACTTGCTATGGGACACTCTCTAACTATGCAAGTTGGGCATAACAGCGCTTTACCAGACACTTTTATAAACAGCCAATAATTACACGCAGTCAAACAAGGCACAAAAAACAGCCAAACCAGCCCACAAACAGCTACAAGCCACAAATCAACCGTCACCATCCAATTACCAAACACGCCCATATAGTATATGATGTTTATGACGAGCAGCGGCTTTCCTGTTTCCATTATGTATCATGTTGTACCGATTCATATACCTTAACATTGCTGTAGAAGACATTACTACTGTGCTGGCAACCAAGCATTACATATGAACAAATAATGTCTAGTACCCAAGTTGGGCTTGGTGGATGAGAGCTCTTGTCAACCAATAAATGAACAAGGATACTTTAATTTGGGGGTGGGCGGTGAATCTTTGGTTATACCAGAGTGTGTATCTTGTCAAATGGTTTCCTGCTTTCCTTGTTAAAAGATATAAAAAGAAGTCTTGTTCAAATGGTTTCTATTCTTGCCATCTTCAATTTTACAAGTGTTCCTTTGATTTCATTTGGGATGTTTTTTGTATTCTTTTTAGAGGCTGAATTCGGGAAAATTATATTCTTCAGTTCTCCAAATGGACCATTTAATCTGATATGTTTGGAAGACATTTTCTGAGTGGGAGAATACTCAAGTAAACTTGTATACTATTATCCCGTGATAAATGTCAATCCATGTCCCAGGCGCCTCAAAAAGTTAACATATCTCACTGTGTACCCACTATAAAATTCTGCTTTTTTCTGGGAACTAAGGTGCGTCTTCTAGAGTAAATTTCACCTTAGTGTTTCAAGGTTTCGTACAGTGTAAACCTCTGATTTAGGGCCACAAAAACTGTAGTGATCTGGGAAAAGGTTGAAAACCTTAATGTTACCATTCTACTGCCTTTGTTTTGAGCAATTTAAGCTGGGACTTCTTTTTGGCACAGTCACCAATTTATCTTCAAATGGATTCTTCAGGTGCCAGTGTTGACATCCAATATCGCTGTTGATCGTAGTTGTCAATATCGTAAAGGGACGTTTCCTCACTTCAAAGGATTGGGTGATTCAATTGTGTATGTTCAATGAACTTGGATGTCAAGTTGGCGATGTTTTCTATTTCTGTTTTGTGCTTAAGCAACTTGTTTAATAACCAGTCGATGGTCTTGCCTTGTGCAGAGTGATGAATGGTATCAATGCTCCCAAAGTGGTAGAGTGCTTCGGCTCCGATGGTAAAACATATAGGCAATTGGCAAAATCTGGAAATGATGATCTGAGACAAGATGCGGTACTCTATTGAACCTAAAGTTTCAGTTCATTATCTCCTTTGTTCCTCTGTCACGTATTGTCTACTGTTATGAGTGCCTGCCTTCGTCTTAGCTCTCGCTTTATCTAAATGATGTGACGTTTTTGAACTACCTAATTTTGTGCTGATGTTCTGTGCACCTAGTTTCCATATCTTATACTTTTAGCTTAATGCTTCCTCTGACATTAATCTTTATTTTACTTACTGATTTCATCTCTGTCATCATCTCTCCTTTCCATCATTCACCATGCTTGTATATGTCCTTATCTCAAAGGAAAATTGTCAAAGTTTATGTTGACATGACAATACTGCTACTATTATTTATGATAAGTATATAAACTAGTTCATTTTCTTATCTCCTCTTCAATGTTTTAAGCTGAACAAACTTTTTCAATCTTGGTTCGCTTGACTGAAGCAGAGTCAGTCGAGGGCCTTTTATCATCCTTGTGTTTCAGTGACCAGAAACATATTTATAGGCAAACTATAGCTGAGGCTTTGAAACATGTTAAGAAAATATGTGGCACGTTTAATGGTTTGTGTTAACAGGTTATGGAGCAATTTTTCGGCTTGGTTAACACGTTTTTACATAATAACAAAGACACTTGGAAAAGAAAATTAGGAGTACGCACATATAAGGTATTTACCTTTCCTCAGAAAATTTTGAGATTCTCTCTTTTACTGACATCAATGGTTTTTCAAGTATGCTTCTTTGTGAATCTGAAACATGTGCATGAAATGCAATGAAGGAAAAAAAAATTGATTCACAAAGCATCTGGCTTACTAGTTATCTCGAATTGTAGATAGTTAGGGAGATGGATATCTTTTGACTTTTTATGAAAATGTGCTACAGGTTGTCCCTTTTACTCCTAGTGCTGGTATTATTGAGTGGGTAGATGGTACTCTTCCCCTGGGTGAATATCTTATAGGGAGGTCAGTATGATGCACACTTAATATCTATCCCCGTAAAAAGTTTTGTGTACTAAAAGATATCAAATGTTTACCTGTTGGCAGCTCGCGTTGCGGAGGGGCACATGGGCGTTATGGTGCAGGCGATTGGTCATTTAGTAAATGCCGAGAACACATGATAAATGTATGTTTTCTTTGCAATCTGTCCTGCGATAACATCTTTCACTCCAGTTTTAAAAATGTGAAACTTTCATGGTTAGAACCATCTATGTAATTCTTTTAGGTGAAAGATAAGCGCAAAGCATTTCAGGAAGTCTGTGAAAATTTCAGGTACCTGTTCATTTATGATCAGCTTGCACTTTGAAATTAGGTCTCAATCTGGCTGACAAAATGATCCTTGCAGGCCTGTCATGCATTTCTTCTTCTTGGAAAGATTTTTGCAGCCAGCTGATTGGTTTGAGAAAAGGTTGGCTTATACTCGAAGTGTTGCAGCCAGCTCAATGGTGTGCATTCCCTAGTCTCAATTCTTGTCTTCTTTTTCGAGTCTAGACTGAGCTACAAAAAAGCGGTGATGTATGCAGACGGGGTCTAATCCCAAGTGTTGGATACCACCTCCCTCACCATCACCTATTAAGCTAGTTGCCATTCACATTCTCAATTTTTGTTATATTGCTTATCATCTCTATAGTTAACCCATCATAATAACATCTTAGTTACATTAGGGGCTTCATACTTGAATTAACTGAAAATGAAGAATTTGCAGAAGATCTTAACTTAGGTGACGTAGTTTACTCATTGTATGATAGGGACATTTAGATATGACAAGAACAAGGACTGTACTTGACAAGCACCTCGCACAGGTTAAATCCAATCCAGCTTTACAGGCTAGGCCCATTTCGGGGGGAGGGGAGAGGGCAGGAAGGGTGAAGGATAAGAGAAATCCCAACTCCTTACCACTAGACCAGGCACCCTTGGTCGCTATGCATAAATTATGGGAATCCTACCGTCGTACCACTAGACCGAGCGCCCTTGGTTGGCATTCATAAAGTGTAGGAGTAAAATACTTCCTCTGTTTTTTTATAAGTGCTACATCTCACTTTAGCACGCTTGTCGAGGCACGTTTTATATCATTTTTATCTCTAATTATGCATTTATAAAAATTATGACAATTAGATATTAAAAATATATACTTCTATATCGAGACGAATCAAACGAGATCCAACGTGACTTTATTTTTCCTTATGCCTAGATCATAAAAAGCCGGTCAAATTATAATGAATGAATAGTGTTATAAGTCAAAATATAGCACTTAAAAAGAAACGGAGGTATTATATAATAACAACTTTTGTAGGATATACGTGTAGCAAGACGAACCTGTGTATATACAGAGACTATTTGACAAATTTTTATTTTTTACAAATAACGTAAAGAGTGAAAGGAAAGGAATTGGAAGAAGATTTTGTGTAGTGTGAAGTGACAGAGTGCAGGATAATCTCCTTTCTACAGCTCCCATGTAATGTCCCTTCACCTGTTAAGGATAAAAGCAACATACTTCTAGTACTTCACAATGGCATTCTTCCTTACCAACGTGCTATATATTTCTTGATATGGCCATATACTTTCGGCTATCACCCCTCTTCCTTTGGTTCCCCAGATTTTCCCTCTTGTTCTCCTGTTATCCACCCCCTCTTGGTTCCTCTTTTTATATTTAGCATTGGTTATTATAACTCTGTCATCACATTTTATTTTCCTTTAGAAAAGGATACAATGAAATCTAAGAATGTCTTCTTCCAAGGCTATATCTCAGTTAAATTTCTCATAATGACTTTTGCAGAATGAATCGCTATATATTTGAAGAATTGAGATGAACAAAACGAGCCAAAAGTGTCTTCCCCACTTTTTTTCTTTTTATTAAGTTTAGAAGGACTGAAACTAATCTTTAGTAGTCACATTTGATCAAAAAGGTACTGTGACTAATAAAAAGGGTGGAGGTAGTATTAGCAAGTCGCTAAGAATAATTATGCATGTGCTATGTACCACTTGAAGGATGGGCCTATAGATTAGCTTTGATGTAATGATGCAATCCCATACCTACTTATCTAGCTTTGCATGTCGATTAGTTGATGAATTGGATGTCTTGTTATCCATGGTGACTATCTCAGCTGTAAACAGCAAATTTTATCTTCTGGAGAGTTTCAAATCCTTGCATTTTTTCGCTTTGATAGGTAGGGTACATTGTTGGACTGGGAGATCGACACTCCATGAATGTCTTAATTGATCAGGCTACTGCAGAAAGTTGTTCATATTGATCTTGGTGTAGCTTTTGAACAGGGCTTGATGCTTAAAACACCAGAGCGGGTTTGTCTGTAAACCCATGATCGCTTTTGCATTACTACAGTGTTCTCATTCTATTGTTTTTTCTGATTATGTGAATCCGACCATCTTTTTTTAGGTACCATTCAGGCTTACACGAGATATCATAGATGGGATGGGCGTCACTGGAGTCGAAGGTGTTTTCAGAAGATGTTGTGAGGAAACACTAGCCGTGATGCGAACTAATAAAGAAGCTCTTCTAACTATTATTGAAGTACTTCCAAGTCAAGACTATCTCATCTTCCTAGATTTCAAGTTCTTTTGACTATCTGTAATTTACCTTCTTGTTGACATGCAGGTTTTCATTCATGATCCTCTATATAAATGGGCTTTATCTCCGTTGAAGGCATTACAAAGGCAAAAGGTAGGTCATATGCCTCTTATCTTATGTTATCATGAAGGCAATCCCCAGAACTGAATATGGAAAATTGATAGCTTGCAACTTTCAACAGCTAATGTAATTAGATAACAAAGCACTTGACAGTTTCTTGTGCACAACGCCACAACGTCAAGGTTCTGCTTGTTAGTTGAGTATTTTTATTCCTTCTATTACAATCTAGTGAACAAAACCCTGAGGAACCCGCAGCACTTGAGAGAAGACTGAACCTGGCAAAGGGTCATGACCAACTTCTTCGATTCGTTCTAATCAAATTGGGGTGATCACTGATCACACATTCAATTCCATTTTAGTTAGTTTGCTTTAAACACTAGTCATATTTCAGTTTGTTGAAATTTAGCTTTTTATGTATAATCAGTCACATTTTGGCTGTGTTATTTTATGGTTCAGTTCAATTTGAATCTGAACAACATTAGTTTACGTCAAATCTTGTTTCTACTATATTCCCATTCTGTATCAGATAATTTTAGTTAATTCGGCACAGGTCAATTTTGCCAGATCTATGAAGGACAAACTCAAGAATCCCTCTCCTTTCCCCCTCGCCCTCGAATGCATCATAATCAAAATCAACAACTTTTGTAAATGATTGCCCTGACATCCCTAAACACCTGAGATTGTGTCTTGGTATCATGCCACCCATTCTGGATGCCAAGCGGCCATGAGGCAACTGGCTACTAGCTGGTCTCTGGTGTTCAAATTTCAAACACATACGTAACACCTTAAGTTCTTATCATGTAGCAGGAATCTGTTGCATATTTTCTATATATCTTTTACCCCGTAGCTCATGCATGTGTTAAAGATATCAGATTTTATAAAATCTTTATCAATTTTGAATTATTTTTGAGCTTCAATGTCAATTCAGTAAGTAGTGCTAATTCATCATTTTTTGCCTTTGACAGGAGACAGAGGATGATTTAGAGACCAGCTGGGAGGACTCACAAGATGAACATGAGGGAAATAAGGATGCTGCACGTGCACTGATGCGTGTTAAACAAAAATTAGATGGATATGAGGATGGCGAAATGAGAAGTGTGCATGGACAGGTAAATTAAGCTAAATCTCGTTTGATGTAGTAGATCCAGCAGATTTTGTGTTGTTTGGGATCTCACATTGTTATATACATTTGTGGATTATGTTATTTGTTTGGGATCTTAACAGCCTTTGTGTTGTAGGTTCAACAGCTGATCCAAGACGCGATTGACCCAGAGCGGCTTTGTAACATGTTCCCTGGATGGGGTGCATGGATGTAAAGAAACAGAACGATTGATCCCTACAATTTCTTTGTATGTCTGGTCTTGTGTACCAACCTTAGCTCTATCTAGTCCTTTTTCTATCTATCTTGTGCAGATGTAACCATGTTGAGGGCCTTGAGGATGTATATATACGCAGATCACGTATTCACGTCTATGTATACCAAGTTCTAGAGAAATGTACAGTGACGTTCATTCAATTTTGGGGAATAGAAATTTTGCATTTGAGATGTAAAGAATCTTATAGTAGTCAAAGGAAAAGTTTCTTTAAGAATCACATTTTTGAATTCTGTGTTATTAATGCTTATGATTAATAGATACACCCATTTTGTAATAATCATGTACTCTGTCTGTTCTCTTATAGTCTATGTATTTTATACTTTCTATATTTATATATTTTATTGTAATCATCTTTGGTATTTTATTCGTATATACTCATCTGGGCTTTTATTACCTTCGGTTCAATGTAATAGCTTTTTATAACATCTATGATAATCTAAGATATTAATCGTCGAAGTAATGTATTGCATTCATAAGAGAGGTGACAATTTCCATCTTTATGTCCAGCTGATTTTATGGTGTCGCCCCTCATCTAAGAGGGTGCAAATTTTAATATGTATTGTGTATTATATGTAGCTGCATTATCCTGATCTCCATGATGCTTTTTTGTAAAATCTAATTGTGATCTTGATTTGACTACCATTGTATATCTAACTTTATCGAGTAGGTCCTTAAACCAGAGGCGAAATCAAGGGGAGGTGGCCAATATCCCAAAAAAAAAAAAGTTTAATTTTGCACATAATTTGTATTACATTTTGCATAGCTAGCCGTGTTGGTTTTATGATTGATATAGTATGGTGTAGTTCTTCCAAAAAAAAGTTCTCTAAAAATAACTTTAAATCATTACCAACTTAACATGTACTACCTCCGTTCTATATATATTACAGCCTTTGACATTTTGCATTATTCATACACTACCATTTGACATTCTTTTGTGATTTATACACAACTATAAATATAGTCATGTGGGATCTTGTTAGACTCGTCTTGATGTATGCTTAATTAATATCAACTTTTTATAATTTTTACTTTAATAAAATTAGAGATATTAGCGTCTAAAGTAGTGCGTTAGGAGGCGTAAAACTCCCTATGTTGTAATACATATGGAACGGAGGTACTAATATTTAGTTACTTTTGTGACCATTTTACCATGTATTACTAATTTGATATTAAATTTCAAGTTTGATTGTAATACTTGCTTTTGAGATTTTCTTAATTGAATCATATGTCAAAAGCAAATGAGGCTTTTGACTAAATAGTATACAAAAACAGAGATGGTTATGAGCAAGTCTTAGCTTGTTTACAAACTCGAACCTATTGAAAACAAGCCGATATCTCATATGACCACAGTTTGTTGCAAAGCTTGGACTTGAGCCCAGTTCATGCTCGACTAATTTAAATAAGCTTGAACATGGATGAACAAGCTGCTCGGCTTAACTAGGGTGATTTTTGCTTTTTTGAAGAAAACTAGGATAGCTTATTAAAACCCTAATTTTCTTTGTTGGTTTTGTATGGGCAACTTTTACCTATATAATTTTTTAGAACAACAAAGTAGATTCTTTTTTTAATTTTTAACCAAGAAGTATAACTTATGCTAATATAATCGTTTATTCTCTCGAAAGATAAAACATGATCTCTAATTTGACACCATTAGATCGAGTTTACCTTGTTCATTCTTTCACTGATCATCTTGATGATCATGAACCGTGAGTTTGACGCAATATAAGCAATACAAAAACTGTGAATCTTCCTTGGAAAAGCAAGATTCTGAGATGGATGGAGCTGCAACATTCTTGGAGAATTTGATACTTCAATAATTATAGTGATCATGATACAGATAGTTGCTAAAGGAAGTTGTAAAAAGAGGGCTTAGAATATTTCTTTTTTTTTCTTCTAATGGAAGTAGGAAACACCTTAATGGTGAAGTATCCATGTCACAATAACATTCAAGAAGAATAGTAGTATTGACCAATTATAACGATTTTTCCTTAAAGAAAAAGGCTAGGAAATTAAAATAATCTAAAGAAACAAAAAATTATTAAAAAGGAAGAAAGATTTGGTGTTCCTTTTTTTTTTTTGCCTTTTTGCTACATTCGACTTTTGATAAAGTTTATTTTGGAACACTTCCTGCCCTAAGTCTCCAACCATGATCCCATTTTACTTAGGTTTGGCTACAAAATACTTCAAGAAGAATATATATATATATATTTATAAAGTAAAGAATAATACATGTTGTTTTAAATATGGTAAAGAGAAAGAAACTATGTTTTGTTATTGTTTACGGGTCGACCAGCCCAAATTAGCAGGGTGGGCCATTTAAGAGTTGGGAAAAGTTATTTGGTAGATATATAGAGGCCCATATAAATATTTTATCATATGACTAATGCTATTGGTTTGCTCATTGTTTATTCGTAAAATTCCAAGTGAGCAAAATCACACTGGGTCTGTTCGGCGATAATAGTTGTAGTGGTAGCTGTTAGCTGTGGTGGTAGTTGTTAGTTGTAGTAGTAGGTCTGAATTGTTTGTTCGTAGATGTGAGTTGTTAGCTGTTAGTTGTTAAAGTAGCTCAGTAAAATATTAGTATACCGCAAAACCAACTTTTTAGCTGTTAAAAATATTGTTATATTTTTCAACCTCTAAACTCTGCCTCCACCACTGTTTTTTAGCTTACCACAACTACTTTTTTCCAACCTTTAAACTCTACCTCCACCTCTAAACACTATTCACACTTGACACTACAAGAATCTTCTAAAGTAAAGTTTGGACCTAGTCTAAACATTACTAGGTACATCTACCTCTAGAGCTGAACACGTTCACTATAGAAGAGTTTTAACTGAGTAAATAGAAAAAAAAAATGTCCTTATATGTAGAATGAGCATCCTATACCTGAGTGTATGAAGAATAGACTTTAAATTCACCTTCAAAAAGCTCCTAATAAACTTATGATCTCATTATCTCAAGATTATAAGAGCATTACTAATAAATGTTTCAGAAAGAAAGGAGAGTAATAAATTTGATCCATAAGAGTATAAGTCCGACCAATGCATATTATATAGTAAAATGTCAAAGATTTAAAACTTATTACACACCAAAAAAGTGTTGATGAATAAATAAACTAGGTAGATCAGAGAGAATATATTTCAGATAGAATTGTTTTCATATTCTTCTTTGAGAGTAATAGTGTCCTTACTAATGTCGTTTTATTTATATAAGAGTGTTCTCTTAATCTCAGATAATTAATTATGGGAGTACATCACAAACAGAAATAAAATAAAAAATGTATAACGACACTTCTATCATAAGTTACTTGTATAATCTATTTTACTTGTTAAGTATTACAATGCATGACGAAACTAATTAACAGCCAAAGTCAAACAAAACTTTTAAGTAAATCTGTAAATATATTCAATATTACTGCGATTAATATAAAGCATCTTCTAAGTCTAAATGGTATTGTTTATTTAGACGTGATTAGTCTATTCGACATTATATCCATCTTGTAAAGTACTCTCTTGCGCTCTAAGGGTGGTGAAACATTTTTTTCAAAAGGGCCAAAATTTGAAAAGGAAAAAAGAAAAGGCATGAAAGAAAAGAAGCACTATATCAATATATCATTGCATGTTAGACTTTATAAGGCCACTCAACTACCGTTTCAATGGATCGTATGCGATTTTATTGCATGTTGGACTTTAAGTGACTCCACTTACAAGCATTCACCTGGCTAAAAACAATCTCAAGAAAGGAAATAATGGAAGCTCTCAGAACAATAGGGTAACCAACGAGAAATATGTTAAACATGTCATGTAAGGCCTCCTCCAATCACTTGAGAGGCATTCGAGGGCATCGGTGGTAGTTTTGGATTGAAAACTATGTCGAAACCGAAAGTTGTATCAAAATAGTCGATTTTGAAGGTTATTATACACGTTTTTGAGACGTTTCAGGTTGGAAAAAACAGGGAATTCATCTCATATTGTGCCGGGTATAAGAAAGCATATACAAGCCTAAAAAAAGTCTAACATAGGGAAATGGAAGCGAAGACCTAGGTGAAAGTTTGGAGATGAACGAGAAATACGTATTTGATACATGTTCAGGATAGGAAGACCCGCATGGGATTCATTCAATGGAAGTGAAAGATCGTAGATAATCGTATGCATGTCAAAAGACGGTATGAAGGAGGGAAATAGCAGCCCTCGAACAAGTTTCATAAATAGATAAAAAGAATGTAATAAAACAAGAAATCGAAACATTGTTTAAAGGCAATGTTTAAGGCATCTCGGGGCATTTCGGAATTGTATCAGACAAAAATTGTTACTCAGGCCGCAATAAGGTTATTGTATATGCTTTTGTGACGTTTTTGTTGCATGGGAAAAAAAAACACTTGAGATTCATCCCTAATTGTAGGAAAGCACATCCATGCCTACAACAGGGTCTAAAGGGGGGAAATTTAGGCCCGTAGTAATGAGAAATACTCTATTTAAATAAGGCATTCAAAGGCAATTGGGCCCCTTAGTGGTCTTGGTAAGACGTTGGCTGGTTCGTAGTTGTCAAAATAACTGGCTTAGAAATCTAGCTACACAATTATGACGTTCGATACACAATAAGAAAGAAACTAACATTATTATTCCGAATACAAGATACCATGTAAGGCGAAAGGTCAGAAAATTCAGCAAAGATTATCCTACTTTTTTTTCTTGGACAAAAGGACTACTTTTCCTTTCTTAGAACCCAAAAGAAGTACAAAACATAGTAAATCATACTAGTACTATAATATAAAAATTTACAGATAATTATATAAATATAAATGAAATTAAAATGAAGTTACTGTTATTAAAGGTTAGATTAATCACTTAATTTTCCTAATTTTCTTATAAAACTTGTTTAATGGCAGTTGACTGTTTTCTAAGTGCCACTAGTACTTAGACCCGGGCAATGTCCGCAGAAGTTTTATGCATTACATTACTAATAGTTGAAAATAATTAATGTCATTTAGCATGAAAAAACTTATTATTAAAAAACGGATAAAAATTATCACATTTAAAATATGGATATTGAAAGTTACAACTTATAACTCTTAGTTTTCACTTATATATCATCGTTGATTTTGATAGAACAAGCAACAATAGTATGTTGGTGTAGTGGTTGGAGGTCGTGTGTTCAAATCTTCACGTATACAATTTTTTAAATATGAGAAAGAAATGCATGGAATGACATCGAAGAGGGATAATAACAAGTGGCAGATTATAATGTTTGGTTACGCTTTTTAATATATATATATATATATTTATAGATTTGACAATTTTAATAAATGATAAACTTCTTTTAAATAAAAATCCAACACATTTATAGCTCGAGCCCTACTTATGTTTTATGTCTCAACATCATCAAATTTTGAAATGGACATATTCCCACGGTTCTACCTAGTGTGTCATACAATCAAGTTGCTCATTAAATCTCAATTTGCTCATTAAATCTCAATTTGCTCATTAAATCTCAATTTGCTTGTCTTGGCCGTCATATAATAGCCGAAATCCTACTTGCTCTCGGACTTGGTAGAAGTAAAAAGAAAGTTACTCCATTCATCAATTCCATTTATCAATCCCATTAAATCCGCCACATTAAATTAGTCAAGCTAAAACAAAAATCCACTATATTCCATTTTCCAACTCCATTTTTTTATTTGACTAGAGGGGGACGTAAGGACGTTAATGACATTTTTGTACAAGGTTCGACATCAGTTTTTCGAGTTGGAGTTATACTATAGTGTTTTGAAAAGAGAGAAATTCACTAATAGTTATATATCTAACAATTAGGTTATGGAAAGCTTACGAATTGGTCGATCTTATTTTTAAAAGTTACAACATTTGTTTGACACCGATCTTTAGCATGGTCGTTTTAATCGTCAAAAGAAATTGTCTTACACTCTATTGCACTAAAATAATTTCATTTTTCCTATTGACATTATTCACACATTCTACTGTGATCATCCTTTGTGATGATTATACGTAAGGAAGTACATGATCATGTGAGATTTTGTTAGAATCATCTCAATATCTAATTTTCAAATTCTTACTTTTTATGTACGAATATATTATTTGAGATTATAAATGTTCAAACTCTATAAATGACCCCCCAAAATTAACTTACCATGCATAATTATAAATTTTAAAAATAATATTTGTAAAATAATTATATTTAGAATTACTATTTTATAAAATAAAGTACCTAACCCTCCAAGTTAGGACAAATTGGCTATAACATACTCGTAATATATATGAAATTAAGATTTTCACTTTACCGTTTACTCCATCTTACTAGACACTCTAATAACTAATCATCTTATTATTAGCATATATAATCTCTATGTCATTAAAACATACATATCATGTAACTATCTAATTAGTGTAATCTTAGTTGCTAATCGTTCCATCCCCCTTTCGTTTTCTACTTGTGATGCTAGCAAAATAACCCAATGACAATGACAAAAAGAATAATTCTATGATACACACCTCAAATCATATTTAGAAACATGTCAACATCATTAATTTACAAAAATAACCTCTTTCTTCCAAGTTCCAAGTTCCAACTTTCATGTACTTCCTCCGTTTTTTATTAGTTGTGACACTTTTAATTTCACGGACTCCTATACAATTTTTGGAGAGGAAAGAGATAGAGAGAAAGAAAGAAAAGGACTCATGTGATAGGAGAGAGATAGAGAGAAAGATTTGCCTAAAAAAGAAAGTGTCACAATTAATTCCAAACTTCCTTATATATAAAGTGTCACATTTAATAAAAAACGGAGGAAATACATTAATTACACAATCAATTTTTTATTTAGAAAAAGTCCAATTACAAGTTCTAATCCTACTAGCATTAGGATTAGGTAGAAATAATTTAAATCTTATAAAATATCTATTTTAAAATATTTCCCAAAATAGGCAAAACATTAAAGATATTTACACAAATCTTTGCACACCCTTATCCCACGTATCTTACGTGGCCCCTAACAAAGTTCAACTTATTTACTTCTCATGCAAGGCTAAATTTGCCAGATTCACGAAAGGGCAAAATAGTCAAATCATTTATGTCCCCACAGTTTTTTCTACTCTTTTAATAATTTTTGGGTAGATACCGCCTTTCTTCCCAAGTTTCAAAGTCCATTATTTTTTTGCCTTTCCTTTTTTTAGTAAACCAACGGCAATTCGGAGTATCCAAAACGACAAAATTTTTTTCACTTCTTTCCTTTTCTTTAGTTGTATACTTAAAAAGTTGGCATGAATATCCGGATATAATTTTAAGCATTAATATATGTAAATATATACGTATAAATTATATAAAGTTTATATATTTAAAAGGATACTGATATATACAGTCGTAACTTCTAAGATTGTATATAAGCATTAAATATATTAATTAAAATGGTATTAAGTTGGAAATTTATGCCAAAATTACACGTGAATCACTATTATTAATGTTTGAAAGTTATTAAGTTTTTCTATCTTCTTCGTATACCATCCTAAGGGTTGTATTTAATTTTTCTTAACATTATACATCAAGCTAAATCTAACAAGACACCATATAATTAAAATTTTCGAACGTCAAAATAAAGCAAGGAGCTAAAAAATGAACAGTGTTAAAAGATGATATGTAGGGATGGAAGTTAAGTGTTACTTTGAACCGAGCTCGGCTTAACTATGAAGAAAAAAGTTCGGTTCAAACCCAAAACTTCAAAATCAAGACAAAAGCTAGTAGGAATTATGAATCAATTATTACTATCGTCTATTGTCCCATCAATTAATAGATCAAAAGTACATTCTAATACAGTCACATAATTTAGGATACCGGAAATTAAGTAGATTATTATAACTACATTTGATTATCTTAAACGATGATTTATCCCATATCCGCCCCGAGTCTAAAATAAATTGTAAACCGAATTTGCCAATATATCAGTATATGAGTATGAGCTAATAAGTTCGAATTCAAATAAAATAGAGCGAACTCATGTTTGATACCTCTGCTCCGAATATGAATCCATATAATCTTAATTTTAGTAGGATTGAAAAAGTCCGAATCCGAGTAAAAGCCGAAGCAAACTTAGTATCTAATAACTCCTATCCGAGTGTATTCTAAAACTACCCCTTACCAATATGGGCCTGTTCTCTTCGGCATAATTCAGCTGAACTGAACTAAACTGATTGGAGCTGAACTAAACTGAACTGAACTGATTGGAGCTGAACTGAACTGAACTGAACTGAATTAAATAAAGATATAAATGATATTTAAACAATAATAATATGAATATTAAATAAAAATTATGATGATAAGTAATAATAATGAATAATAATAATAGTATTTTGGATATTTTTAAATGATAGTTATGAATAAATAATGTTAATAATCATAAATTAATAATAATAATAATAATAATGATTATAATGATAATTAATAACAATTATTTTATAGTATTTGTATTAATATATTAATACTTGATGATGATTATATAATAACAATAATATCTAAGAAGTAAATTAATATTACTATTTTAATAATTAAATTTAATAATATAATAATATTTAGTAATTAAATAATGATTATGGTCGGACCGTGCAAAATTGCATCATAAACCGTTTTGACGTGATTTGATTGGTTTATGCTTTCGACCTAAACCATGTTCCTCCTTAATGAATAGTAATAATAATGAGTAAAGCTATAATAAGCAAAATAATATATAGATATAATAATGATAATACTTAATAATAATAATATAAAATAAATAATAATAATAAGAGTAATTAGTAAAATAAATTATAACTGAATCGAGCTGAACTGAACAGAACTGAATTGAACTGAACTGAACTGATTGGAGCTGAACTGAACTGAACTAAAAATAAGCTAGGGAGAACAGGCCCCATGAGGAGTGAGCAACATATAACAGTTATATGTTTCCAAAACATTTAATAGGACATGCGTTGGTCATTTACATGTTAAACGAAGGATAAAATAGTCGTTTTACATGTTAAATAAAGGATAAAATGGTCATTTAACATGTAAAATAAAGAGCAATATGGTGAGTTTAAGTATATAAAAATCCCCCTCTTTTAACATAGTATTACAATACATGATAATATAATATTCAATACACAATAGTATAGTATCAAAATTATATAATATACTGTATATACATAATAATATAGTATCGAAATTAAATTTATTACTATTATACAACCAAACAAAAGGAAGGTAGTAATATTTTTGCCTAAAAAAAACAATATGCGGTATAAACCGCCACCTTCCATATTTTTTAACCCAAAACCAGAAACAGTATTCCTAATCCAAGTCGGTTTCTTACTTTCTTATCTTACGTATTAACCTTCTCTTTCTCTCTCCTTATATATATATAATCATATTTCTTCCATTTTCTCATTACAACAAACACAAATTGCATGAACTAAGAAATCCTTAAACCATTTCTTTGAATTTCCTTGATGATAAAGAAATCATTTCTTCCTATGAATTCTTCTTGAATTCATCTTCATAAATTCGAATTTCAGTTCAATTTCTTTGATTTTCTCCTCAAATTTCTCAAAATCACTTCCATAAATGGAAACTCATTACATTCAACAAAATGTTCATGTTGATCTTGAATTATCATCCAAAAACTGCATTTCCAGCGACAATTACATTCCAGTATCATCATCATCATCACCTTCAGCTTCCGATTGCGAGAGCGGCGTAACTGGATCATCACCATCAACAATATCATCAACTTCATCTTCTCGTCGGAAATTCAAGAATCTCAAGCGAAACGCAATCTTCGATGAATCGCTTGCGATTGAGCTTAACGAAGAAGAGAAAACTCATGAAGTGATTCGCCGGAGATTCGTTTCCGCCATGGGAGATAATACTGAAGTTTTGAAGATTCATAGAAGGAATTGGTCATCTGATTACTCAGCTCAAGCTCGAATTCAATCGTTTCAGTTTCATTCAAAAGCGGTTGCGATGAAGAGTAGTGGTGGATCCGCTATGAAATTCGCTTGGTTTGGAGGTTCTAAAGAGCGGATTCGGCGCGTTTTAGCTTCTGGTTTTAGCTTTCTTGATCTTCAAGATAATCGTAATGCTGCTATTGTTCTCTCACCTGATCATTCACCTGTTCATAGGTATAATCATCTAATCATCTATTCTTCTTGTTAATTTAGTGTTTAATACGAGCCGAACGTTCGGCTCGTATTAGTCGTATAGGCCATGACCTCTCCGATCATTTAAAAGTCACTAGTTAGGTAGACTCGGCCCTCGTAATAGAAAATTCTTGATTCCGCCACTAAATACGAGTTTAATTTATCATACTAGGATAGTATATGTATGTACGTAAAACTCGTAATACGAGGTTGTTTTGGAATTTGGATATTGATTAAAAGTTATAAGTGTAAAAGATATACTAGTTATCAACTTATAATATTTGTGAAATATGAGGTAGAATATTAGTGTTAATAGAAAAATCTTGGTTCCGTCACTGAAAAACGAGATCAATTCATATTAGGAGAGTAATATCGTAAACTCATATACGAGATCATTTTAGATATGTGTTAAATGTTAGAAGCTAAAAAAATGAATTATAAAGATTGCAACGATTTGACATAAAGTGTGAGTAGAAAGTATCAAATTGTTGCAATCTTTGTGATATGGAGGTAGTACTAGTTATCATATCTATGTGAAATATGAAATGTGGAGTAGTCTCGGTGTCTCTAATAGAAAATTCTTGGTTCCGCCACTGAATACGAGATCAACTCGTGTTAAGAAAATGGTGGTTTATACTAATAGTACTTAATATATACGAGTTGATCTTGAATTTATAATATGATTTCTTGAATTTTATTAGTGATGAATTTTTTTTGAAATTAATTGATTGATTGACAATTGCAGTATGGAAAAGACGATTCCGGATGAAAATGGAGTAAGGCATTTGCTATTATGCCGAGTTTTACTAGGACGGCCCGAGTTAGTTCATCCTAACTCACTACAAACAGAGCCGAGTTCGAACGAGTTCGATTCAGGGCTTGATGATTTTGCAAATCCAAACAAGTACATAATCTGGAGTACTAATATGAATTCTCACATATTGCCTGAATATGTTGTTAGCTTCAAAGTTCCATCTACTCCATCTTGCACAGGTATAAATCGAAATTGAAGTCCGCGTTGTTGTTAAACGCCGCCCTAAAATATTCGAGTTTGTAATTATAATCCAAGGTTTAATTGATTTTTTGATTTTGATTTTTATTAATTTAGGATTTTCAAAGATGGTTAATGGGATGAAAATGCCAACTTCTCCGTGGATTTCGTTTTCATCACTCATTTCAGTCTTAGGGAGATTCTTGCCTCCTGATGCTATTTCCTTGATCACCAAGCATCATAAAGAATTTAAGGTACACCTTTTATTCGTTGAATTTATTAACAATTAGTATGTTACTTGTAGTCCAAGGGCTATGTACGAGTATTAAATACACTTTCCGCAATGATATATAGTCACGCGTAAATAGATGTTATTAATGTTAAATCCGTAATATCTTAACGTGGTCATTTTTGCTTTTTCTTTTTGCAGGAAGGTAAAATTTCGCGAGCAGAGCTTATAAAAATAGTGAGACAAATAGCAGGGGATAGGCTGTTAGTTGCTGTTATTAAATCTTGTAAAGGCGCTAAGGTGAGCAATTAACTTTATTTTTTAAAATTAATTAATTACTCTTGCTAAAATATAATAATATTTGGTGTATTGATCCTATGTTTGGTTAAATTAATATGTTATTATGTCGGCATCTAGTACATGTTCATATGGATTCGGATAATTGTACTATGTGTTCAAATTATAAAAAAAATTGTCCGATAATGCATATAAGGGTACATAAATCGTGAGACAGAAGATTTGGTCGTTGTAAATAAAATTCTTTAGTATTTAATTTGAAGGGATCAAAGTCTGGGGGGCTTATTTAACACACTAGGGAGAATAGAATCAGATTCAGACTATATGTTGACAATTTTATTCTTATATCTATAAATTGACAAATTTTGCAAATTGGGAATTGCATTATTTTGTTATGGGCTAGACAAACCTTATAGATTACGTTTTGTTGTTATTGGCTTGTTGCTACATGCTTTCCGTGTTCCAATCGTGATTCTTTTCTCAATTTTTTGTTTCTCCCACCTCTTTGAGTCTTATATTCCATCCAAATATATCATTCGATAAATTTTTTATGTAACGGAATTTTAATTAACCCATGTTTTTTTATTTGATTCGACTACTTAGAATCATTATTACTCTTTTTCAAGATTGCGAGATGGTTGCATTGTCACGTGACATAGCTAAACTTTTAGCTCGAATGAAATATGCTAAATGTAATTTCCTGCCCTTTTTTTGTAGGAGTTGAAGATGTCATTTGGTTCCTTGCGCAACAGAAACATTTGAAAGGAGTATGAAGATAAGAGTATAAATTTTTGGGGGGAAAGCAAATGTGACACATAGAATTGTGATTGGGGTTTGAATTTTGTCATTTCATATGATTGTAAATTTGTTTTGGGAAATGGTGGGATGATGATGATAGGAAGAAAAAAAATTAGCATAGTTTGTAGTGATCCTAAATGCTCAAAGAGCGTATGTATCATCTTAGTTGAATGATCAGAGCACATGTATCTTTGAAATCTTGTATACAACGATCTATAATGGAATGGATAAGCAATGAAATTGATGGCATTTGTTGAATTTCTACGCAAGTTTGTTTCAAGAAGTTATGTTCAATTTCAAATTTTGTTATAAAGGGTCATCATATAGCAAGTAACCCGGTAGTATTTATGCTATAGTTTTCATGCTATAGCCTATGGGGAATGCTAGAGAGACATAAAGGTGATTAATATGTTTGATAAGAAAGGAAAGTCTACAAATTAATATGGATTATTTCTATTATTATTTTTCGAGTAATGATAATACATTTTTAAAGGTCATATATATAAGAATTAAATACATTATCTAAAATAATATTAAGTTGGGAATTTATATCATAATGACGCGTGAATTGGTGTTCTTAATGTTGAAAAACTACATAAATTTCCTTATTCAAGTTGCTATATACAACTCTAAGGGTTGTATTTATCATTTTTCTTTTTCATTCGCTATAATTTGTTTTGGATAGTTTTTACGTATTTACTTTAATTTTTTGGTCGACTTTTACTAAATCGGACGACTCTTTTTAAAACGTGCGAGAAAAAAAATACTTCCTCCGTTTTTTTTAAATGTGACGCTTTCTATTTTAGGAAGTATTAAATTAAATGTGACACTTTCTTTTTGGTCAATAAACTCTCTCTATCTCTCTCCTTTCACATGGGTCCCCTTATTTTTTTCTCTCTATCTCTTTCCTTCCCAAAAATTGCCTAGGAGTCCGTGAATTTAAAATGTCACATTTAAATAAAAACGGAGGAAGTATTACAATTAGGAAGAGATGATCAATCTCATAATTTTTGTAAGGGATTGAATTAAAATAATCATAACACATTAGAAATGAAGCTTTTAGGATCACATCAACGTTATCTAGATAATGGAATAATTTCCATTCACTTTCCAATAAAACGATAAGCAATTTATCTCTTAGTAGTGCAATATAACTACTCTAATGCGCACCATTACCCATCGGATCAAAAAGTTTGTTTTCAATGGATTACAATAAGTCAATCCCCTAAAAAAAAAAAGTACAATAAGTCAATGACATATTTGAAAGTACACTATCCCTCGACCAGATGACTTCTCGATTACTTTGTGTTTTGTAATTTCATGAAAAAAGTATGAAAAGATGAGTTGGAAATAAGATTATTTCTTTATTTATATGGAAAAAAAGATCGCTCATTGACCCTCACCTCATCTTTGGATTATATCGTCGAGCCAAGACTCACACATTGAGATCTCTCTCAATGGAAGGGTCGTATATTGGAGAGTTACAAAGTGAGAAGTCGAAAAGAGTGATAAAAGATAGTGATTATAGGATATATTAGTATTCGAAACAATTAGCATGTTATTGACTAACATTCAATAGTACAATATAATTACTCTTAACACGTTATTAATCACTAAGTTATAGAGTACATATTAATTAAGGATATTTACATTTCGATTCAAATCGTAAATCAACCACATAGAATCTAGCTTTATCAATTCCGATATATTGTCGTCCTAGACTGTAGGTGATAATAATAAACATCAAATATATCCGAAAAATTGGTATTACTCCAGAAATTTATTACAAAATCACATATTGAACTATTAATATTAATGCTTAGATATTGATAATATTTTATCCATATCGATATTGTTTGATACTTTACCAGAAAATTCCATACATGCATCTCAACTTCTCAAGTCATAATAACCAAAATAATCCATAGAGAACTAGAAGTGGACCTAAAGGGTCACCTCGAAAAAACGTTACACATGACACAAGCATGTGAGGGGTTTTGAAAACTTAGCAATTTATGTGCAAACAGATGTACTACTTATAATAACACTTCTTTTTAAAGTATTTTTTTTGGTGCTATATTATTAAAAGAAGTAACATGAAAATGGCCATTGAGCTACCTTTTTTTTTTTTGGCAGAGATTGAGCTACCTTGATAGTTGATAATACAAGCAAGTTTATTATGGGGACACGTGAAACTGCGAAAGAGAAAGATTATGGCGGTCTGTGGGGGCAGCTGCGCATCACAATACACAAGCACAGAGCGCGCGCTTACAAACCGTCCACATTGTCGAGCCCAATTTCATTGATACTCATTACTCACCATTACTAGTCATGAGCAAAGCCCACAGCCTAGATTGTTAAAACCATGGGTGGTGGGACTCCTAGATTAACCCTCATTTTGTTGTTTTTCTTTTCTATTCTAGATAAGTAGATATTACATATGATTCCTCTGTTTCGCAATACTCACAACATTAGCATAGTAATCACTATTCATCTATCAATCTTATTTTATATATTTTCAGAAGTGTATAAGAAAAGATATAGTCAAGTGGGGTCTTATTTGATTCGACTTAATTTATACTATCATAATATCAACTTCTTATAATTTTTACTTATCAATAATTGGAGATATTAATGTTCAAAGTATTGCATTGGATAGAAACGTTGCGAGTATTGCGAAACGGGGGAAGTAGTATTAGTTTTTTTGGATCAGGGGCGGAATCGAGGGTGTTGGTGTATGTTATGACCTTTATTATCGATATGGGTATTATTAAAACATAAAAGTAATAAGAGCCACTAGTTATCACTTCTTCGTGGATTGTTATAGATACTTAACCGCGTTTATAGAAAAATCATGGTTCCACCACTGTTTTGGACCGCTTGTAAACTAGTAGTCTGCTTAATTGATGGTAATAAATTATGATAATGGTAATAGATTATGATAATGGTCAATTATAGTGTAGTTTTGAATAGAAAAATATCATGTTAATGCTCATAATAATGAGAAAGTATCCTCACAATATATATGCATTTTTCTTCATGAATTTGTGTTGCTATAATTGTCACTTACATGTGTTTAAGTATGAGAATTCGGTGCGATGGTAGTAATGAGTAGGAGATTCTCTATGCAAATTACATATGCTTTTATTGTCGATCGTCATTTTGTACTACTTACGAAAGGAGTTGTAACGATACGTGCTTTTCACCTTTAAATCAAGTCTTAGAACACCCTTAATGGGTGTCTCAAAAAAATCTCAATCCAATTGAGATTTTTTTGAGATTAAAAAAGCCCTTAATGGTGAAGTTGAGAAATCTCAGCAATTGAGATTTTTGGATAAATCTCACTGAACCGAGATTTCTTTGAGAAATCTCAGTTACAATGAGAGGGGCCCACTACTCTAATGCAAGCAGCAAAACGCATATGAAGGAAGCACTCTGATTGCCGTTTCAAGGCAATAAAACGAAAAAAAAATAATTCACCCAGCTGGGTCTGACGCGCGTCAGTCCAACTGGCGTGAACTGATTGGGCCAAAGATTTTTATTAATTTTGTAGATCTAAAATTTACACGGCCAATATCTTGCAAATGAAAAATCAAAAAAATAAATAAAAATTATCAAAATTCATGATTTTTCATCCTCTATAAATAGACACTCATTTTGCTATATTTTAAACACCTTAAAAATTTCCAATTAATTGTATAGTGTAGTATTGAAATTGGGTTAAGAGATAGAAAATGTGGGGGTAGGCAAAAAATAGGAGAGATAAAAGAATTGAGAATTTTTAAAAGCTCATTGTTAAGAAGTGGAAAAAATTCTCAATTGATAAATCTCAATTGGTGATGTGGAGGAGAGAGAAATGAAGAAAGAGAGATTGAGATTTTTTTTTCCTCACCATTAGTGATGCTCTTATAGCCACTCAAGTTCAATCAAGTATCAATATAGGTGAAATCAAAGATAATTATGTCCAATCAGGCGTATTCATTCCAGATAAGTTCATGTGAGGAGGATAGAGCCTTATGTTGACCATATATTTTATTCATGTGTTAAAAATTATACAAAAAAAATGATAATTATATATCGAACTTTTTAATCTAAGTATAATATGATTGAAGGTCAATACCTTAATACTTCGTTTGTTTATAAAAAGATGTCATTTTCATATTCTGAGAAGACGTTTTGACTTTCAGTTTTACATATAAATAGATATCGACAATTATAAAAATTATACCTTTAGATTATTATCAAAAGATATTATTAACAATTGATATTTTACAAGATATTGATTTTCAAAGTGAATTTTATGAAATGCAAAAGCTACATCTTGTTATTGTTTTTTTGAAACAATAGAATACTTAATTGACCTTATTTTTTTAAATTAATACCTTTCATGCTTTCACACATAAAAGAGTAACTCTAATATAATCATCTAAAAAATATTATTTTGAAACAGTAATTAAAACATGGTTATTACATTGTATATACCAAGTCCATACAAGAATGGTTAATTTGTGTGTTGAAACCGTGTATACATGATTGTTAATTGTGTAGGCATGGTGTACAAGTGTATGTAGTTGTTGTGTATTTTTGATATTTCTATTGCGTAGAAGGGAGTGTTATTTTAGTAATACCATACCACTTGCTGTGGTCCAACTGAATCTAATTAAGCATATCACATTCTCATTTAGAGGACTCAATTCAACCTACCAAGATCAATCATGAGCCCAAGTAGGGTTTTGCCAACTGGTTTTGATTTTCTATTGGCTGGAATAAATCTAGTTGTCTTATATTTTGTGTTGATTAATCTTTTCGAGCAAGACATCATTAACTTAATTAGAAAGTCGTGTGGCTAATCAGAGTTAGACCTTCTAGCAAAAAGGTTCAAGTCAAAGTCAACCTTAGATAGATAAAAATGTGCAAAAGCATATTTTATTAGTATTTTAGTGAACTATAGGTAATTAGATTGATTTGTGAATAGAGCATCACTTCATCATATAAACACGGCGTCTACGCTAAAATGAGGCCCAAATTTAATTAGGAGCGTTTGTTAACATGGCTTGGGTGACATCTATTATCAAGAGAGACAGTCCGCTTTATAAAATACACAGAGATGTGACCTGAAAATCATATACTCCCTCCATTTTCTAAAAATTGTTACACTTTCAAAAACCCAATAACCAAGGAAATGAGTATGAAAAGCATGACCATGATAGGAAATGTAAGTTTAGGAGAGAGAATAAAGAATAAAAAATGAAAAGCATAACAAAATGGTAAAAGTTTAGGACCTAGTAACAATTTAGTTGAATAAAAAACTAGTGGGCCATATATCCCAAAATGGTAAAAGGAGAAGTATAACAATTTTTATGAAACGTATTAAAAAGGAAAGTGTAACAATTTTTGAGAAACGGAGGGAGTAGATTATAAGGTGATAACATCTCTATCATTCTATCAATGTAGGACTCTCATATGTGATGTTTCATGAGATCAAATTTTGTCAAAGAGCAAGCCAAAACGGGATTAGTGGAGGTGTGTGCTATTTGAATATCCAAAACCCCTTTAAAGGTTCATTTTCGCTTGTCATAATTTTTTTTTTCACTTTCTTTAATTTTAATTTACACACATTACCTATTCATATATTCACTTTGACTATTATTTGTGATATGCAGGTGCATGAAAACTTAATGATATGAGATCTCAATTGATTTATCTAATATATAATTTACTTATTAATAATGGCCAATGTTATACATTGTCAAACATAAAAATTAAATTGTGCAAATATACAAATAATATAAGTTGTATTATATTTAAATATAGTAACTTTTTACTTGCAAGTCCCTAATTTGCAAATCTAACCTCAAACGGAGGAAGCTTGTATATACAAGCAAGTAGCCCCTAGAATTTTGATGGTGTCAAGCACATCAGCATGAACCATTGGGCTGAAAAGTGAAAACTACTTACAAATCACATGCAAGTCTTCCCAAAAATTATTTTTTTTTCTTTATGTTTGGACTTTACATGGTGTTTAGCATACTTAGATATATACTTCATCTTTTACAAAGAGAGTGTATTAATTATCTCATTAAAAATATGTTTGGAATGAAGGTAATTTGTTGAGGGGGTAATAGATACCGAAATACAAAAATAAGTGATCTTAATAGAGATCATATAATGAATAAAGCAGATAGAAGGGAGAACTATTTCCCTCATTTTGAAAGACGTCTTTCACTATCATACGAGAAGGGCGGGTAATGCATTACCTCAATCCACAAATGACTTAAAGGAAAAAAATTAAGAGAACATCATTAATATGACTTTTCAGTCCAAATTCACCGTTGAAAAAAGAGTCACTTAATACTTTTCTTGTATGAGTTGCATCTCTATTAAAAAATAGCCATTCAAATTAACATATAACATGCTTTTGTCTTATTGTTGGGATATTTTAGCACCATTGTTTGGATGCTTAAAAAAAGGGAATGAAATAGATAAAATATAGCTCTTCTTCTCTCTGCATCAAGTTTATTTCTCTTCCACATAGTTTTATTTCAAATTCTTTTCCCCAAAGTTCTTTTATACCAACTAATTATAGTAGTGACATGATAAGTCCAAAATCGGTGGGGAAAGTCTTAGGGTTGCACAGCTACCCCAACTAGTTAGTTTCCCAATCCCAAAATTAGTTGGCATCTGCACCATTTCAAATTGTCAATAAACTCTAAAAATAGAGTGGAATTTTGAAATCTATATCAAAATATAGACCAAAACAATTTTTAATTAGTCAAGTTAACCAATCGCATCAGCCGGAGTGAGCAAACCCTCATAGACATCAGGTGCTCACATATATATAGTCGGAAAAGCTATTGAATTCGAACGAAAAAAGGGTTTTCTTCAAGGCTCGGTAGATGAAATAGAAATTTTACGTGTTGCACTAAGTTACGTATAGAAATGTCATGTATGCATGTTTATCCTCTATGTTTTCTAAACAAGTTATGTTCAGCATTTCAGGTTGTCACGATTGATTTTTCTCTTGATTTATGGTTATCTATACACTAAAAGATAATAGGGAGACCCATTTTGGATACTAGCAAGTAGGAATGACAATGGATAGGTCTGGATCGGGTCTGACCAGACCCAGACCCATTAATTTCTTCTAGATTCAGACCCGAGCCAAACCCAATGGGTCTGGAATTTTTAGACTCAGACCCAGATCCTTTGGGTCTGATGGGTCTAGGGTCCTTAGTGGGTCCTTTTGAGTTTCAAGTTTAATAACATTTTTTAGTCTAATAAATTTATTTCGCCTATTTTATAGTTTCGTGTGACCATGGTTAAGGTTTGTTTCGAAACAATTAACAAAGTATAACTTATAAAATCTTAAAAATGTTTCAGCTTACATCATTACATGTCTTAAAATGTAGTCACAACTACTTATAAAGTCGTAATTTACAACTTTATTTTTTTTTTGAATTTTTTTATGTAAATGGGTCTGTGGGTAGGGTCTGGACCTGGTCTGGGTCTGATATATTTGGACCCAGACCCGCCTGATAACCTCTAGACCCAGACCCGACCCAAACCCATTGGGTCTAGAAAAGTTAGACCCAGACCCTTATAAATGGGTTTGTAAGTCTAGACCGGATCCAAGACCCATTACCATCCCTACTAGCAAGTAGCTAGTGATCAGATTCGTAAGTAATAGACAGGAGAAAGAAAAAAAAACCAAGGGAGTGGGCTGGCCCCCAGGATATAAATAGTCTTTTATATATAGACATATAGTTTCCTGAAAATTTAGATTATAAAATAGATTGGACTTGAAATTACACCTAGCAAAGCCCATTTTCATGGGTGCAAACAACTTGTGCCTGAGACGTTTCTGACTTCTGAGTTCTGAGAACCAGTTAAGAAATGAATGTCTGTGATGATAAAATCTTTCCTTCTATAATTTCATGAGGAAATGCTTTTCGATGAAGATAGACCCAAAGGGAGTGCATACAAGCTAATTCGACAAACATATAAAACTCGCTAACCGGGAGATTGATATCGCCTAATTCTCACTACAATAGATCATATACTCGTCCTATCCTACAAAAGGTTCCGCTTTACAAGTTCAATTGGTTTGTCAAAGACAAAGAAAGGAAGAAAATACTGATACAATATCATTACAATGAAATCACTACATAGTCAGGGTTTCCTTACTATTCATATTCTTGTTTATTGATTCTTTTTCCCTCCATATTGCGTGTACTTCATCAGTTCTAAATCTTTGTGTAAATGTTGATTCCTCAAGGGGAGTAGATAATCCATGGGCATAAGAAAGAAGACCAGTGTAGGCAATCATCGCCCCATTATCGATGCAATACCTTTCGTCGGTGGCGAATAACTTTCCACCTCTCTCGGAACACATGATTCTCATCATTTCTTGCAATCGCTCATTGCAACCAACACCCCCAACAATAAGAACGTCTTTTGCATCACAATGAGCCATAGCTCGTTCAGTTATTTCAACAAGCATTGCGAATAGGGTTTCCTAGGATGCCATCAATGTATTAATTCTTAAAAACATTTCAATAACTAGCATTTAGCACATATAGAAAAAGGTTTTTCAATGTTTATCGCAGCGGTGCAAGAACTTACTTGCAGAGAGTAGCACAAGTCAGCTGGTGTGCACTCGTTGTTTTTGAGCTTCTCCTCTGCTGTTGTCTCAATGTAGCTCAATATGCCACTAAACGAAACATCCATTCCCTTCACGGCATATGGAAGATCTATGAATTTCTCCCCTTTCTTAGCAAGCTGGTCATGAACACAAAAATGAAGGTTATTGCAAGTTATTGATTATATCCAGAATTGAGAAAATAAAAAGCATCATATCTGTTTTGAGGGGTCTAAATGTATGCAACCTCACTTCTAACGTGACAAGTCAAAAAAGAGCAGAAAGCGCTGAAACTAACAAAAGAGAGTATCAATGACTTGTGAAATAAACAAATTTATAAAATGAAGCAAAACACAAGCCTAATGAATAAAATTTTCTATCATACCATTTCCATCACTATAGCACACTACAAGTAGAAAAATCATGTGTCTTCTATAAACACAACACGCTAGTAAACCTCGCTTTGCTTAGCACCTAAACTCTAGTGGATTTGAGGTGGGAAAATGGTTTCATAATGTTCTTTGCAAGTTCAAAAAAAGCGAACACCTGATGTTAAACACTGGAATAATCAAATTCAAAGCTTACTCCCGAAGAGCAAAACTCAAAGTTCTAAACATTTGGTCACTTGTCTTGCAACCTATTCCTACCCCCCAGATGACCTTAACTCTGAAGTCCGAACAGTGCAATGTGTTAATAACCGCAATCTACTTAGAAACTCACCAACAAAACCAATACCAAAGTAAAACTACATTAACATTATGCTCACTGACAAAGCAGTTGAAATACTCCTAAAGACCAAGACAATCAAAGCAAAGGTAACAGACTTACCAAGAAAAATATTGTTTACAGAAGGAGATTGGTATACCTGTTCAATATTGTATCCCGGACTTGGATCATTTGAAAGTGTCAAAACTCGAGCAAAACGGTCCAAGCAATTCCCAACCGCAATATCAATAGTCTCACCAAAAATCCGATACCGCCCCTCACTATACGCAATCACTTGAGTATTACCTCCACTAACATACAACACAACAGGATCAACTGCACCAGTAACAACCCTCCCCATCTCAATATGAGCAACACAATGATTAACAGCAACAATAGGCTTCTTCCAAAGCAAGGAAAGAACCCGTACAACAACAGCCGGAACTTGCAATGGAGCTCCCATCCCGGGACCTTTGGTGTAACAAAGGCAGTCAATTTCATCTCGGGTTATTCCAGCAGTTTCGATAGCGGATTTAACAAGAGGCAGGACATGTTCAAGGTGATGTTGGGCGGTTTCGCGAGGAAGAAACCCATGTCCTGGAGGAGTAATGTAGGTGTGTCGCGGGTTCGATAAGATGGTTCCATCTAGGGTTACAACACCAACACCAATCTTGTTGGCAGAGCCTTCAAAACCTAGTGCTATCATTCTCTTGCTCATGATAACCCTAAAATTTTAAAATCAAACAAATGATTTCCAACCAAGGGCGGATTTTCAGTGGGAGCGAGTTGGGGCCTGGCCCCTAAAAGCCCAAAATAATCAAATTACAGCAAATTAATTAATATAGTTGCAGTTAGGAATAGGAATATAAGCTCAATTTTAGAAGCAGATATCTCTAAGTGCAGAAATTGCGTTACAGATTCATAAACCAAACAAACTTACCTTACCAATTACCACTTCAGGCGAAACTCTGCCGGCGAAAGTGGTAGCGGCAGCAGGAGACCAAAGGTGAGGACTGAGGAGCGACTAAGCAAGGGACGATACGAGGGTTTTGATTTATGAAGGAATAGAAGGATGGATGGGGCACTGGGGAAGGGGAAGGGGAAGGGGAAGGGGAAGGGGAAGGGGAAGCTTTGTTTGTTTTCCCACTGCAAATTTGAAATTGAAATTCCGGAACAAATAGGTTTAACAAATTCATTATTCTATTTTTATAATCCTTGTATTTACATGAAAAACTTAGTTCAAAAGTTCGCCTAATAATATTTGGAAAATTTGCTTCTAATAAAGCAACATTTCGATTATTTTGGAATAATGCAACCTTTATACCCCATTTATTTTGTTGCCGGTAACCTGAACAAAAGGTAATTTTTAATTAAAACTCTTAATTCTAATAAAAATTTTTAAAAAAACAATTAACTTTCGCCTCCCCCATCCACTGTCACCCCCCCACCCTCCCTTCGCCACATACAGGCATACAGCCACCCCCCACCCACAACCACCACCTCCGTTCCCTTCCCCGGCCACAAAACCACCTTCCTCCTTAATTTCCTTTCCCAACCACGAACCACAACTACCATCACCAGCCACCACAACCAGCGTCACCCAACTTGAAACTTCCATCAAACCCCAAATCACACGAACCACTGCCAACCATTCCCAAAACACCACCAACACCCTGAAACCACCTCTTCCTCACGGAAAACCGCCACCTAAAAATCCGCCCAAAATACTACCACCATCCTGGCCGAAACAATCAACCCAACAACCACACCATTCCCACTTAAACCACTTCTTCCTCATCGAAAATCACCAATAACCTACCCCCACCCTCGATTACCACCAAAAACCCACCAATTAACCACCTCCACCATCGATAACCACTGAAAACCCACCACCCGAATATGCATTTTCAAAGTTTGAAATCTACATCACCACCATCACCATCTTCAACGTTCGAACTCTCCTCCAAAATCATCGGAGATGGAGGATTTGCCGGCGTTTTTCAGATTTTTCGGGGAGATAACGAGAATGGAGAGAGAGATGAGAGATGTGGCAGGGGTGGAGAAGAGCGTTTTTACGGGGGGAAGGGGTTTATTTTGTTTTTATGTTTTTTAATTTTTTTATAAATATAGTTATGAGAGCCAATCATTAAGTGACATGTATCCCATTTAACTCATACTTTATGTTGTAACCGGTTTTATCTTGTTTAAAATAAATGGGATATAAAGGTTGCATTATTCCAGAATAATCAAAAGGTTGCATTATTATTTGTGAACCGTCAAAAGGTTGCATTATAATTGAAGTTTGGAGCTTTAAGCCGGTAAATTTATTAGTTTATTTTATATTTGCCAATAAGTAGCTTTGCAAGTTTTAATACTTACCAATGAGGTTTCTGAGTTTAACCGGTAAGTTATATAAGGTAGCTAAAACTTAAATTGTAATTTAATTGATTGATTATTGACTTTGGTATATATCCCAAAATTAGTAACATTTTGGAAAATATTTTGAATGGTGATTAAAACTCCGGGAGCGTAATTTAGCAAGACCCATAATCTAAAAAAAAGGAATTTTTACAAATAGAAAACTAAATAATAACTAATAATTAAGCACATAAGTTATAGTGAGTGTCGACCATAGCTAATCATTTCAACCATAAAATCAATAGATCACTTTATCCAAGGACAAAAATAAAAATAGTCGATCTTTTTTCTAAATAATAATATAAATGATTTTTTTCTAAAAGTAGTCAATTCGGTTTATGTCGTACTCTTTCCGTCTCAATTTGATGTTTCCATTCGGAATATGGGGGAAAACCAATGTAAATTGAGGTGGATAAGAATATTTTTGATTTTATATTGTAATGATAAAATCTTACTCAAATCGAGTTTATGTCGATTAAACTAGGTTTGATTTCGAATAGACATAAATTAGAATGTCGGGTAAGAATCGGTTTGAAACATCTCAAAAAAGGAAAATGGGAACATCAAATTGAGACAGGGGGAATATTAAATTCCTTTTTAATCGGGTCATATTGAGTAATGAAAAAATCTTATTCAAATCGAGTTTATGTCTTAAATGTGGGTTTGATTTCGATTTGGTATAATTTAGATTTCGGGTAAGAATCGGTTTGAGTTATTTGGATATTAGATTGATTTTAGATCGAGTTAGTTTTTTAATCGGATTACATTTATCACGTATACAATTATTTAAATTATCTAAATTTTATATTCTAAAAAATTTGGCTCCTAAACAAAAAATTTCAAGATCCGCCATTGGTTCCAGCTACAATCTTACTACTACTTAACTGCTAATATAATAAGGGTCCGTTCTTTTCAACTTTATTTGAACTTATCTCAACTTCTCAGACCTTATTAGACCTTAATCGACTTTATTCGAACTTATTAGACTTTGTTCGACTTTATCTGAGCTTATCTGAACTTATATATCCGAAAATAAGATGAAGACAACGGACCCTATAAATGTAGAATCATCAAAAGCTCATATACCAGATTTTTTATACAAAAAACCGCAAATTAACCACTGAGAGGCATAACTAAATGATTAACACCAAATGATTGGAATAACTATAGAAACAATTAAATGAAGCAACTAAGCATAATTGGTAGAACTAAAAAGCAAAAAAATTCAGACACTGAATCAATTAACCAAATGTATGTATAATGGATTTCAATTTTATAGTGGATGCTGATTTTAATTCATAAATAACATTAACAAGTTGCAATTGACAACAAATTAAAGAATTAAAGAGAAACTTACAAAATTAGGGTTTGTTTAAAGGCCGGCGATAATTTGACGGAAACTCGTGGTCGGCGCCGCCTGCGTTGGGGGAGGAAGTGCGAATGAATTGGGGGAAGCAGGAACTCTCCAATGTGTTAATAACCAAGCCGCTAATTAATAGCGGTTGGCTTCAACAAAGACGCTATTTTAATTAGCGGTTCTTCTTACATAGAGTCGCTAATTTTATTGGAGGTTTAGGCCCTATTTGGAAAATAGAGTTTAGATTTTAGCTGATAGATATTAGAGTTAGAGTTTAAAGTTTTACCTAGTTGTGTAGTGGATTTGACTAAGTTTTCACATAAATGTGTTTGGTAAAATTTAGCTGATTGTTAAAAGCTGATTACCTTTTTGTTTGTGTACAATGACATCTATGGATATGTTAATTAATACTTCACAAATTCTCTTCCAAAGAAAAAGCTCTTACTAGAAGCTTTTTCATTTTGAGTGTTTTCACCCCAAAACTTTCTATTATCTTTACCAAACATCACTATTAGAGTTTTGACAAGTCAAAAACTCTTAAAATGATCTAAAACTCTCTTTTTACCCCAAAACTCTAATTGACAAATATCCCTTTAAAGTTTTAAACTCCTGACCTAGTGACCTCTCTAAGACTCTAATTGAAATAGGGGTTTTGGGTGGGAAAAAAAATTGACCGTTTAGTAGATGACGTGGACGGAATTGTGAGAATTGTTTTTTGAAAAAGTATCATTTTCTAATGAAAATTTTATACTACATTGCTACTACCTTTTTTCTTATTTTATTCCTCCACTTTGACTTTTACGTTTGTTAATGTATAACTTATACGATTAGTGTATAAAATTGTCAATAAGTAAACATTATAAAAGTTTGTTATTTTGAAAATATGTATCGATGCGGATCAAAATGAGACTTCACATGACTATGTTTTTCCTTGTATATAAATCGTAAGTAATGATCTGAGTTAAAAAGGGGTATACATGAATAGGGCAGAAGTACAAAATGGATGAATTTAATGAGGAAAGAGGGAGTACAAAGTAATGTCAAAACATATACAAATTTTGCATCGATATCCTTTTTTCTTAGGATGATGGAAGTTCTTGACATGCTTTTAGCTGCTAGCCCGAGTGGGTTAACTTTGGCCCGATTAGGCTTTGTGTACTTATTGTCAGTTTTGTCCTGATTTGACTCTTTTTTTCCTATCTTTCTCTAACTTTTTATCATTGTTTGTGATGGCTATTGGGGGGTTTATTTAGGGTTTCAATGTGCTAAAAAAAAATTCATTAGCCCCTCAATAAGGTAATCCCATTAGATTGACTACTCCTAATAATCCTCTTGTTTTCCCCTCCATTGAAGATTAGAAAAGCTCCCAATCCCCCCCCCCCAACGAAAGACTAGGTCACACTGACCAAACAACGTAAATCCTTGTGTCTTTGCCTCTTCTTATTTATTTTATTTTCAATATTTTATTGTTGACTATTGTTCCGCACTAATCAAACACATACACCCCCTAACATAGCTAGCTGACCCTGAGAGCCTTGCATGCCTAGAAGTTTAACTACCTTATGGAATTGTTGTTCACTTTAACTACCTTGTTTATGCAATATTAATAGCTTCCATAACTAATGGGTGGATTTCTGGCCGAAATACCCCCAATTTTACCCAGAAAACCACTCATTTCCTCATTTGGGCCGGAAAATCACTCGATAGTGAATAATGTTGGTATTATATATATATAATAAGGTAGTTAAAGTGAACAATTATATTAGATAGTTAAACTAGTAATGTGCATTATATTAGGTAGTTTTTGACGAAAATCCTTTTTTATTTATCTCTATTTAACGGAAGAGGAGGCGATGATGTCGACTTTAAAATATTAAATGTCCTTTATACCTACTTAGACCCTGTTCTCGTCAACTTATTTTAATTAGTTTCAGTAAAAATAAGTTTAGTTCAGTAAAAAATAAGTTCACTTCAGTACTAATAAGTTCAGTTCAGTAATAATAAGTTCAGTTCAGTAAAAATCAGTAGTGTAAAAAAGGAAAAACAACATGAATTGGTAAAAATAAATTCAGTTCAGTAGTAATAAGTTCAGTTCAGTAAAAATAAAATCTGTTCAGTACCAATAAGTTCAGTTCAGTACCAATAAGTTCAGTTCAGTAAAAATAAATTCAGTTCGGTAAAAATAAGTTCAGTTCAGCAAAATTCAGTTGACGAAAACAGGGCCTTAGTTGAGGGCGACATTTTGGACATCTCAGAGTCTATTTGCTATACGAAAATCAATTTTTGGCTATGAGGGCTGTCATTTCGAAAAATATATATAACTTCCTTAATTATTTTCTGCAACAATTTGGTTTACGGGAGATACATTTACTATAAGGATTTTGCAACGACTTCAACTTGTTTCGATTTTTTTTTTCTGCAAACATTTGTTATTTGTAGGTTTAATTGTGCACCCCCGAAAATAATATCCTCGCATCGCTACTGTGCTTTATGATGATTATATATAGGTAGGTTTTAAAATGTAAATTAAAATAAAAAACAGTACACTAGCCAAACAGTTACCCATTCATCTCTCTGGCTCGTTAATACAACTTAATTATTAGTATTAACTGAAATTTATTACACTTAAAAATGATATTACATCAGCTGACTCTTTTGAGCTAGGTTTAGTCAATGCCATGAATGGTGAGGATTAAAAGTTTAGAAATCAAAGGGTAATATATAGATTAAAGGCATTTATAATGGCTAAAATTTAGCTAGAGTAATTAATTATGGTAAAATTATCAGCCCTTATTTATGCATGGCGTCTCTTGACTACCTTAATTTACTTACCATATAACAAAATTTCTTTCAACCTAAAAAAAATATAAAGATCATGGAAGCTGAAGGAGAAAGTATTAGTTTGATCTCATCACTTCATTCCCCTCCTCCATTAGCAGCCATTGATAGGTTTTTACTTGGACACGGCCGTGTCGTAAATTCTACCGGTTCCGCCACCGCCACCGCCACCACTACCACCACTGATGTCGTGACGGCCATACCAACAACCATAGATGATGATTACTTAGGAAATTTTGTACCATCATCATTATCATATGGTTTTAATAATGGCATTTTTAACGATGTTTATGGTATTGGAAATATCATGCATGATATTAACTATGCAAAAGGGTTGTTTCTTGATGAAGTTGATGAGTCTTTGAATAGTGAATTAAGTCATGAAGAAACATGTAGAAATGAAGAAGATGATTACGTTGAACTACAGAAGCGTTGGAGATCTAAAGGTAAAAAAGGAAAATTGCGTATCAAAGGTCAATGGACTGAGGTGGAAGATAGGTAATTTGTTCGTATTATACGTATATCTTGATTTGTCTTCTAGGTTTGAGTTTGTTTATTGGTGTTTTGTTAAGCGTAGCGGTAATAAGATCGCACATGCTTTGACTCATTTCCAATATTTGAGAAATAGGCAATGCTTATGGGCTTATGATATTATAAACTTTTGCTCGTTCCGATCTAATGAATTAGTTCTTAGGGCTTCCTCAAAAAATATGAACTATTTTCTTTTGCCCTTGTTATATACTATTGATGATATATGACATACTCTTACAAAAAGTACTTATTTATCTTTTTGTTTTTGTAATTCGACTTTTTTTTTTACGTTAATTTTGTTTTCAATGGACTGATCTTGAAGATCAATTAGTTTTGTCTTCAAATATATCCAAGAATTTGATAATATATTGTTCTTTTACTAGTAAATGATATAGTTTTATCTATTCTTTATCGTAGATTAGTCTTTTTGCGTTTTAATGTATTCTATAAGATTTTGTTTTGGTGAATGAAACATTCTTTGTCATAAATTAGTTTACTTTGCATTGTTTTGTACTCGATCAAAAGCTAAGAAAAAACAAAAGGGTCGAAAGGGGGTGGATGGGACACAAAAAAGGAAGGTATAGGGGGAAAAAATGCGACATTTTTTCTTTGTAAAAAGGAAGAAAAAAATACATTATTTTAGGATAATCATTTTTATATTTTTTGAAAGAAATTAAGAACAATGACAACTACATTTTCAGAATATGTTTTCTTTAACCCAAACATATCTTTTAGTAACTTTTTTTTACTTCAATTTGTTGGAGAAATTGAGTGTTTATATCTTTAGTTTTATGTCATCTCATGTTTGATATTCCTAATGAAGGCTTTTGAAGAAGTTGGTGGATCAATATGGAGATCGGAAATGGGCTTTAATAGCGGAGAAGATGGCTGGTAGAGCAGGCAAGCAGTGTCGTGAAAGATGGCATAATCATCTACGACCCGACATTAAGGTATTAATCTTTGATAATTTTTCTTGATTAATATAGTTTACTCCCCACCTCAATTGTATATCTCTCAAGTTTGTAAGGGTAAACTATTCGAACCCTAGTTGGTTATGAACATTTGTACCACTTATTCGCATGTATGTTGATTCTATTGTGGGACACACAACTTTTATAGAAATTGTGGGACAGAAGATTTGGACTTCACTATAGTTGTCAATAGTTTTCTAAGTCACAAATATTTGTTTGGTCAAAATGATTTGTTGTCAAAGGGCTTTTTCGTTATAGTATGATCAATTGGTAATGAAAATCTAGCTAATGCATGTTATGCTGCTTCTTTTTTCAAATGTTGTGTGAAAAAGGATTAAACAAATTCAACTTATCCTTATCTTCATTGCTTTATATTCAAATGTAATTAGGTTTCCTTTCCTTTATAATTATTCTTTTTACTTGTAAATTTAGAAAGATGCTTGGGATGAAGAAGAAGAGAGGATCTTGGTGGCAGCTCATGAACAATTTGGAAATCGATGGGCAGAAATCGCTAAGAGAATTCCTCAAAGAACCGAAAACTCGATCAAAAATCATTGGAATGCAACAAAAAGGAGGCAAAACTCAAAGAGAAAGAAGAACATGAAGATTATTAACGAGTCTGATCAAGTAAGAAATGATAAACAACCATCTATTTTACAAGAATACATAAAAACCAAATATTTATGTAACACCACCCAAAACCCTAACACCACCACCACCACGCCAAACACCTTCGCTAGCCCCTCGACCTCGAGCTACGACGAGGTCGAAAACTCGTACACCAACCTTTTTCTAGAAGCTTCTAATGACTACTCTTTTCCTTTATCCATACTAAACCCTAATCACGACGAAATGGTGTTCATGCAAAACCTATTTAAGACGACTGATGATCCATCATATTATACTTGTGTAACGCCTCAGGAGATAATGGATACAAGTGATCATATGATGATGAACAATGCTAATACTAGTTACTCTGATAAATATTTATATGATCTGCTACATGGAGGTGTAGGTAAGCAAACTGTGTCTAATGATTGGATGGTCAGGAATAATCAATATGGGGATGATGATCTCATGGAGAAGGTGGTGATGGATGAAGCATTATTTTATGATTCAGTATATGATCAGAGTAAGAAAGATATGGACTTGTTTGAGATGATTACTTACTCTCAGTTTTCTCAAATGAACAATTGTTCAAGTCACTAGAATTATGTTAATTTTCATAAGATATATATTCACTGGATTTTTACTAGTTATGTAATTATGTTTTGACAAGAATTGGAGATAAGAAAAGTAGTCATGCCGTAATTAGGAATATGAGAGGATTTTCTATAGGGGCTGACAGGACATGGCCAGCTAGTACAAACTCGATATTTATTTTTTTGAAATACCTATTTGTATCTTGTTTGGCTCTCTTCTTCTAAACCTTGGATGTTTACAATTTTAATCCATACCCCCATGTCCCATCCATGATTATTTGATCGATTTGATTTTTCGTGGTATCAATAAACATGATTTAGACATAATATATTTTATGTATTAAGGGGAAAAAAGATGGTATACAGGTTATGACGAAGCTAACATCATTATTTCACATGATATTTTTTTTATTACTTCCTCCGTTTTTTATTAGTTGTGACACTTTTAATTTCACGGACTCCTAGACAATTTTTGGAGAGGAAAGAGATAGAGAGAAAGAAAGAAGGGACCCATGTGATAGGAGAGAGATAGAGAGAAAGATTTGCCCAAAAAAGAAAGTGTCACAATTAATTCCAAACTTCCTTATATAGAAAGTGTCACATTTAATAAAAAACGGAGGAAGTATAAACTTATGGGAATTTTCAACGGATCCAAAGATTTCCTATTCTTAGGTTTTGGAATATGATGAAATAATACAAAATGGCTTCCTAAACTAGATGCGCACATGCGCTTGTTATACTATGCGGTCGCAAATGATAATGCATTTTCGACGCAATTTTTATTTTTGGGTCATTCGGATATAACCTCTTTGTATATTCAACAAAAGGGTGAGGTTGCGTTACTTGCGTACATCCACCCCCCTCATCTTGCCAAAAAGCAGGAGCTTAGAGTCATTGAGGTAATATTGTTGTACTGATGAGAATTTGCAGCAAAAATCAACAAGTTTTAAAAACTTAAATAAAACAAAAATCTAAGAACTGAATGCCCGTGTATTATGCTGCTTCTCTTCAAAAGATTTACATGTTGATTTGGTAAATTAATTAGTTAAATTTATATAGTTACCTTTTTAGATACTTTAATTTGAATGTATAAACACTATAGTAAAACTAGAATATATATAAAATCAATCTTTTATTGGTAAAGATGAAAACTTGTTCTTTTTTTCTTAATTACTTTTTTATATATAATAATTCTTATGTTTCTCATTGATTTAACAATAAAAAATCATTTGTCCTTTTTAACCTTTTTCTCTAAATAATATACGAATATTTAGATTACATATTTAAAAAACTTGGACCTTAAAACAAAATAAAATGGTGGTGTCCATTTGTTTGAAATTGACTCAATTAGTTTATATATATTTCATTTTAAACTTGTTGGCGAGTTCTTTCAATTTTGTGATTTAGGCGGAAAAAATCAGAAGATATCGACAACAAAATTGAGATATCACAACAAAAAAATTGGTAAAAAAATCCATAATAGCTTAAATTTAACATGTTTATATATTATTCCAAGTATTTAGATCACATATTCTAAAAGATTTGGTCCATCCTTCTCCAGTAGGCCCATTTATGGGCTACGCTTCTATACTGGTTTCAAGATCCGCCACTGATCAGGAAAGTAGTATATTGGAGCCTTAAATTAATAAGGATAGAAATATAGTTTCCTTATATCATATAACAAGCTTTTTGTATCCATATTTTTAGTTGTCTCCCAAAAAATGCATGGTATTGTAATATATTGTGAGTTATTAGATATGTTTTTTTTATTAATGATATAAGTAAATTTGTATTTTAACTCTGATCTATATAGTTTGTATAATATTTTTGTTTGTTACCCCCCTCTAAGTATAGATTTCAATCTGTGAAGCAGCAAGACAACACAAGCGAAACCGACACAACCTGAATACGAAGTTATTGAGAAAAAAACGACCTGACACAACACGGAAACAGCCTGAAAAAGTATACAAAAGTACATATATCAAAAGGTTGAATGAATTGGTAGTAGTAGTACCACTCATCTCCTTGCCCTAACTCTAGGATTCAAAGGGTGGTTTGAGTGTGTGACACTTTACAGATGAATTATGTGGATATAGCATCCATGAAAATGAGAAGATACATAAATAAAAATTGTGGTATTAATTGTAGTAGACGGTTTTATAAGAAGCCAACTGAATCATTATTCCATACATAGTTTATTTATATAAATGTATATACCATATTTCAAAATCTTAATTAATGTGCTATTATCTACGGTTCCATATATATCTCATCTTGCTACTTCATACAACATTAAGGCCCTTAGTTTAAAATTTAGAGTAGTGAGGTGATGGTTGTTCAAAAGCCAATTTGGACCTAAAAATAGACGGATAGGAGCTAATCGTCCGGTTTTTGGGTCTTCAATTTTAATATTTGGGTTCTGATCAAGACAATTTGTTAGGTTTAGAATGGGCCCAACCTATTTTGCCTTTTACTTATAAATCATGTGTTTAATGCTCCTCAAAAAATAATTTCTTTTCTAAGTTACTCAGATATGAGTACTAACTAATGACTTACCAAAATGACCAGCATTATTGTTATTGGGTTGATAGTTTTTTTTTTAAAAAAATTTTCCCCCTCATTTAATTAAAACCCTTTAACTCATAAACAATGATTTATAGATTTTCAAATTGTGGTTTTCCAAATCCTAATCCGCTTCGATTTCGGACCGTTAACACCCTTGCCAAAATTAGAAATTGTTAGGAGTTAGGACACAAGCTTATTGATTTATTGTAAATCCAAAATCCTTTATATCTTGAACAAGTAACTTACTCGCCTAACCCTTCCCGCTTTAGACAAAGTTAGCCAAATCCGACATGATCGAGGAATAGATCATTTGGGCATAATCCTAATTCAAGTAGGTTTAAAAATTCCGCCAGTTACCTTAATATTCCACTCACTATATATATTATCCTCAACGTTGTTGTCTCAAATTATATTTCCGTTTGTATATATCCTATTCTTTTATTATGCAAAAAAAAAATCCTGTTGTATATATCCGTTTGTATATATTTTTTTAGGTGAAGGTTTGTATATATATCACATGGAAGCTCAGCCTAATACTAATACCATAAGCTCGATATATTGCACGGCTAACTATCTAGATCACGAACAACAAATATCGGACGGCGAAATTGACTACGAAAGTGACATTACCAATGACAACAATAATACCAGTGAGGGCAATGACAACAATGAGGAAGTCATAGAATTATTCGATGACAATTTGATACCAATACACGAAGGTGATGCGTTATTTGATGTTATCGGACATGTTTTTTTGTCGAATTTGGGTGTTTATGGGTCGAACAATAGCACCGAAATTGAAGCGATTCATAAGATGAACTGGTCAAATTCTCGTACAAGGTTAGCAAGGTTACAATGCTTTCGTATTTTCAAGATAGCGATACTAGACGATAATAATGATGATAATAATGATAATCCCGAGGGTGTTACTAAATATGGTTGGTATTGTGATTCTATAGAGGGGATTAAAAGGATTGTTTATGATGGTTTTGGTCATCTTCAACTTGGTAAACGTAATGGTGTTTGTCTTTGCCACATTAATGCTCTTGCTCAGAGGTATGTAATTAATCTTCTAGCGTTAATTACTTTTTATTTGTTTTCCATATTTGTTAATATTATATTCTTCTCTAATTAAAGTTTGTAACTTTAATCTTTGAATTTGCACTTTACAGTAATAAATTAGCTTGAGATGGTAGTTTTGTAGCTTTATCCAGTG
Organism: Patellifolia procumbens; assembly: GCA_947645195.1. Taxonomy (NCBI): domain Eukaryota; kingdom Viridiplantae; phylum Streptophyta; class Magnoliopsida; order Caryophyllales; family Amaranthaceae; genus Patellifolia; species Patellifolia procumbens. Next base: position 345,906 of record CANSGD010000692.1, on the reverse strand, counting down.
ACTACTGATTACCATATTTTGCATAACTTTAATTTTGAGATACAGTAAAATTAAAAGTTATGATCTTTGATGTAAAAGTTTATAGCTTCAATCCCTACATCTTTATGATACTATACAATAAATAGTAGCATTGCATAAAATTTCTTTCAATACTGTCTTTCCTTATATACAAGTATATGTGTTTAAGGGTTCATAATTTTTCTGTTTAAGGGTTCATAATTTTGATTTTTGTGATAAAGTTTAGAGCTTTAAGCACTTGATTTATTTATATGATAGGATTATCGTACAACGACTACATCTAGATCAGGCCTAACTCGAGACTTCTTTAAGGGTATATATCAAGCCGGTTGCCACTTGGACCAACTCCACTTGGTATTGCATTTCCAATATATGTCATTTTTTTTTCTTCCGATGACACTAGCTAGTCTAGATTAGGGCCCTGTTCTTTAGGACTAAATAGGACGACCTATATAAAGTATAAGATGTAAGATAGTGGTGGTGTATATATCAATATATGCGTATTATTTTTTTTATGATTTTTTTTTGAAGAAACAGAGTATGATTTCTTTCATATGTACTAATCCGATTGCAAGATAAGTACCATTCAAGCTCAAATATGTAAACTACTAATCTTATATGCACGCGATGCGTGTTTAAGAGATTCTTTTTTTTTTCCTTATCTTATTTTTGGTGTCCACCCCCACCTCTTCCCTTATATAATAGAGATATGCTGTATTAGAGAAAGGAAGCGATAACGAGCAAGCCTCGTTGCTTTAATATTTCATATGCAGTGTACACAGTTGTGAGATTGATGATAATGGGCTAAAACATGTACTACTTTGCCAACTATTATTAGAGGGTGTAAAAGCTTCTGATGATCAAGTTATTTCTTCAAGCGAGTATCTTGTTCGGAGTACCAAGATGAATACTCATATTTTGCCTGAATATGTTGTCACTTTTACAACTACTCCATGCTTGGGACTTTGGGAGGTAAGTAATCGACCTTTTATTTCCTGTTTTTTTTTTCCAGGTTGGTGCATACAAATTATAGTGTATAGTCTCATAAAGATGTAGGGATTGAAGCTATAAACTTTAACATCAAAGATAACTTTTACTGTATCTCAAAAATCAAAGTTATAGTAACGTTGTAATTGCAAGTATATGGTAATCAGTAGTCACTAGTACGTAAATTATGAACATCCATCATAACATCACGGGATATCGTTGCATACAACCACAACTTAATTTGTTGATCTAGGCTTAGATACTCGTAAATTTGTGGATTAGGAAGGAACTTTCCTAAATTATCAAGCATGGTAGAAAGAGGAAATAATGGCAATTGTACCTTCCACAATACCAAGTAACTGATACGTCAAAAGAAAACATATCACCTGTGTTGTCCACACGAGATAATCCTCAGAAGTGGCGAGTTTGATAGACACAAACCTCGTGATATCCTGGCTGGTGAGAGATGTCGTGGTCGGAATAGGAGCAAGAGAATACACCGAAAGCGGGGGCAGCGTATGGTGGCTGCCACCACTAAAATTGGGCTCAAAGCCGGGTGGATAACACGTGGAAGAATGCGTGATAAATGGCGAGTGCCCTACAGGCTGTGGCTATGACGTGAAGGACAATGCGCTGAAGGGCTGCGGTGGCAGAGACGACAACGGCATGGTGGTTACCATGGTGCTGTTGTCGAGAAGCTAACCTGTGAACCGGACAGGCGGACACAGCCCCATGTATGATACCAATGTCTGCGCTTTTTTTTTTATGCGAATCAGGAATTAAATTAAGCAAAGGAATCAGAGTTAGTGCAACCAAGCCTACGTAACCGAAAGGTTAAGGATATTAAGATCCTCCAAATACACATCATTACAAAAACTAGGGACAGCATTGAGTTCTAAAGGTTCATGAAGAAAAGCTTCTCGTAGTCTCATTTGTTTAGCCAAGCAGTCCGCTAGTCTATTGCTTTATCTTGAAGTCGCTTCAATCTTTAAACCAGGCAGGAGGGAGAGAAGGTCATCCTCCATCAATATGAGACTAATTTAAGATCTTAAAAATCCACAAGTTTAACATGCAATCTCAAGGTTGTTAATATAATCACATTTGCAACACACTGTCCTCTTATAGTGGTCAGTTGAGTACACTATGAGCTCTTGTAATAATGATACATCTTATTAATTAGAATGAACCTCAAATCTTTTAAAGCAATTACTTCCTTCGGTTCTTTTTGTTTGTTTTATATTGATCAAATATGTGAGAGTTTTTTGGTCAAAGTAAAACAAACAAAAAGAAACAGAAAGAGTATAAGATATTACAATTTAAACCCAATATACGTTGCGTAATTTATTTGCTACAACTTTTCTTAGGGAAAGGTGGATACGGCTGGAACAAACATGCCACTTCTCCTTGGGTGCCTTTCACAACTATATTGCCAACATTGTCAAAGTTCTTGCCTCCACATACCATGAATATAATTAATGAGAATCTCCAAGCATTTGAGGTACTTAATGCCTCTTATTCATTGCTATGCGATTCCTTTTTTTATTCTTTTTTTTACGTACTTCCTCCATTTTTTTAGTTGCAACAATTGAATATTTTACCTCTCACAAATATTCACAATTGTTGCAGCTAAAAAAACGGATGAAGTAATTAAAATCTGGCTTTATAATTTTTTTACAGGAAGGCAATATCTCACGTCATGGATTTGATGGAGTTATTTTCAAATTACATTGGAAATGATGTATTAACCAAAATCATCAAGCTTGATGGAGTCAAGGACGTTCTAAAAATACAAAGAGAAATACAAACAGAAGATATACGAAGCAAGAGAGGATCTTCCATAGGGGTCAACCGAAACAAAAAAAGAAGCAAGAGAGGATCTTACATAGGGGCCAACATATTCAAAAAAAGAACCAAGAGAGTATCTTCCATAGAGGCTGACCGAAACAAAAAAATTAGTTTGAAAAGTCTAATAAGAGAGATGGTATCATATTACCACTGGTATACTAGTGTGGTTTAGGATTTTGAATTTTCTTTGATTTCATACATATATGTACACTTAGATAAGTCATATTGTTTTTCCATTTTTGTGCCGATTCAGGTTAATAAAAAGATAATTCCCTCATTTTCTTATAATAATTGAAAGAATTTGACTTTCACGTTTGTTAAATCACAACTTCAACTATTATTATCATGAATTATATATTGTCAGATATTACAGATTCTATTATTTTGAACCTTGTTGCCTTCAGGAAGGAGTCTTCCACATCAAAATAGTTATTATCGAAAGGAGGGGACTGATTATGGAATCTTCACCAAAATTAAACAATCAATAGTCCAGATCACGGATTAGTTTAGTTTGTTATAAAGAGAATTTTTAATTAACAGAGGTAGGAGGAGGGGACATCAACTAGATTAAAACTCTCATAGAACTGGAAGAGCTTTGATCTATTCATAAGTTCCATGAACTATGTCTATATGTGACATTATAAAGAAGGTTTCAAGTGAAAGTTTCTTATAAATTTTATTAGCAATGTAACTATATAAAAAGCGTTTTTCTTCATAAAATTTTATTACTAATCGGTACCATTGAACATGTTAATAGGAATACCATTTTACCATGCTTAATATTATCCAGTGGCGGATCCACCTATGCATAAGTGGGGTCACTTGACCCCACTCAAGTCGGTAAAAACTGTAAAATTGCCCTTTAAAAATTGCGATTTTTTGAAAATTGTCAAGAAAAATTAACCATTTGACCCCAATAAATTTAATAATTACGCTTCGATCCCATTAAACAATTTTTCTGGATCCGCCACTGATATTATCGCGTTGGACTTGGGACATCAACTGTAAAATGACCAGCTGGCAAAGAAATAGACGGTGTGACTTGTGAGGTTCAGTGTCAAAAACCAAAACAACAAAGACCAAATGAAATCAAACAAGAGACTTTGCTGGTTAGCCAGCCCAGAGTGAAACTAAATTGGGTTTGGTGAGTGGAAAATATTTTGGGCCATTAATTTCTTTATCTATGTGAATGGATAATAATTTGGGCCGTGACATCACAGTTTTCTGTACAAAAAAAGGGATAGCTATTTATTAGTCTATGAGTTGGTTTACTATAAGACGGTCTTAGGTAAAACCTTAACGTCAGACCAGCCCAATAAGCCAATTACGCGCGCCACACGCTAAGCTGCATGACAAATTGATTTTTTAAAATTTTCAACCTAAAACCTTAACTTTTGTATAAAAATCCATAACTATTACCATATATGTGGAATCGATATTAACAAATAGGCAAAAAAGTTAACTTTCAAATTTAAAATGTTAAAATTAAACCTAAAACCTTTAACTTTTTGAATGTTAACATAAGTTATTTCATTTAACAAATAGACTTAGAATATCAACTTTTAAACCTTGAAAGTTAACTTTTGAATCCAAACATCAACTAATATACATATAAATCTTAATTATTCGACAAAAAACCTTAACTTATCAGCAAAAAGCATCAACTTTAATTAGAAACTGGAAACGGGTTATGATATTAACAAATGGGTTAAAAACCTTAACTTTTGAATCGAACACGTCAACTTTTGAAACTGCAAGGCGCGAGATGGAAGAGGGAAGACGCGCGTTCGTGAATTCGTGCTAAATGGGTCTATTGAGCTGGTCTTATATTAAACTTTATGTAAGACCGTCTTTTACAAGAATTTTTCTTTTTCTATAGAATTATTTTACGAATATTTCTAAAATATTTGCAAGTGAAGGGTTCATGATGTGACGTATAGTTTGGATAAGACTTCTAGAGGTGGTCTCTTAATTCCTTAACAATAAAATTTCCACGATCTATTTATTAATTGATCTTCTAGAAAGGTGAAATCCAATAAATCCGTCAAAAACAATTAGGTAAACGAGAATAATCAAAATAAGTAATTTCAATTATTTTATTGCTTTATTGGCCAAACTCATGCTATAAACTATGAGAATGACATGTATTCACATTAAAAATTAAAAAAGAACTTTTTGCCCAAGCAATATAAGTTTTCTTGAAGACAAAGATTTGAGAGCAAGCCTTTGACTTTGACTTATTTAAACCCATTCCCATTTTTTATGAAGTTTGGATCGGATGCTAACTCGTTACTTTCCACGAGAAACAATTGGAAAATGTTTTTGTGTTTGTTGATAATGCCTAGAGTTTGTTGGATTATAAATTTAGGGGATTAACCTAGTAAGAAAGTGAGGAGGATAAACATTGTTTCGAATTGTCATGTGTAGTATAATTTGCATGCATGGCGAAGGAAATGTGGAAAAGATTGCGATAAAAAAAATTCAAATAAAATCTTGAAAGTTTGAAATTAAGAAAATATTATAATTGAGCTAATATTTTAAAGTAGCTTAGGTAAAGTAATAAAATTGGAGTATGTTCTTAGTATAAACGTGAATACATTATCCACATGTCTGTACGTACAACGACTTTTATAAAGGTTTATAGGAGATTCGAAACTTTATGTTTCTTTTGTTTTAATAAATAGATAATGTATGGATTGGTGTAATCCTTGCTTTGGAAAGCAAAGGTTATGTGTTCAAAATTGTTGCATGAGTTTTAGTTTAATGAACGGTTAACATGGAAAAAGGAGTCTTTAAATGAGGTAAGAGTAGTGTTTGTTAGATTAAATTACTATAACAAAGGTGGCATGTCCCCTTTTTGTATCAGAAGCAGTAGAAAACTCACCAATATTGAGGATTTCATGTCCCAAATCAAACCATAAAATGGTTTATAGAGATAAAAATATGTAAATTGAGCTTATGGTATGCAAAAAGATAGAAATTTATTTACAATAATTGACTATTATTGGAGATAACTAAGTGAAGAAAATTGAATTTTTTTCGTATACCCTTCAAAAAAAACTTGTACCATTACAATTAGCATATAAGCAAACAATTCAATGAATCATTCATATTCATGAAAACCAAATTATTATATTTGACTATATAAGATGCTAAAGTAGTTAGCCTGATTTCTTTCCTTCTGTGTAAGAAAATGACTTCCTTAAGGGAGAAAGTTCCGAAAATCCTTACATTGATTATTGAACATCACCATTTACTTGAAACAAGGCTCATTTATAATATACTTATAAGTTTATTTATACAAATAATTTACTAAGTCATATAGTTAATAGACAACGGTCTAATTGACCGCAAAAGATTTGTTTTTAGTCATGATTCAAATTGATTTATTTCTTTCTCGAATTTTTCCTATATTCATGAAAACGAAATTCTTGTTTTTTTATATGAATCTATAGGATATGTTAAGGGGTATGCCTAATTTATTTACTTTACGTATAAAAACAATGTTCTTGAAGAAAAAAACAAAAAAATCCAAAGATTACATTTACTGATCATTGGACATCACCAATTTACTCGATTCCTTGTATTATGAAACAAATCAGTGATATATACAGGTGTTTGGCCAGTAGGGTTGACACATGTCGAAAAAATACAGGTAAAATAAATATAGGAAGCAGCAAATATGAATTGAAGTAGTAGTAGATAACAAGACTGATATGATAATGGCAGTTCACCAACCAATAGTCCAATACTATGCATGATTAGCATGCATCATAAAGTATTATGTTGTCGTTCATGTCTTGATGATCACTGCCTGAAAACTACCACCTACTTGCCTAATTCCAAATGTGAATCATCTAAGTTGAGGTTAGGGCAAAATGTTGGTTAAATTCAAGTTTGTGTTGGATTGGTTTTAGGTTAATTTGTTGTTTTGTTTGGTTTTATTGATTTTCTTTGTAATGCATTGTTCTCCTTGTGAGTTTGTGTCGATATTGGATTATTGAGAACTGGTGCTTCTTTAGTGGGTTTACACATACACAAACTTACGTTTAAGAAGAGTCTAACTAGATATAAGCCTACATGATGATAGTAATCAATTTCAAATATGCGAAGTAATTCTCTACAGCTAAATTATCATTCAATTAACATGCATCTCTTATGTATTTATCTCAACGAGTTACATTCGGATTCTATTTAATCACCAACCTAAAGATCAAGTTTGGGGTACCACACTGCAAAACTTAACAAATTAAAAGTAGTTATAGTATCCATAAGACAACAAGTCCACAATGACTGTACAAGAGGCTACTGAATACTCATGTAACTCTTACATTGATCACTATGATAAAGATGACTGAAAAAAGTTGCTTGAATTTCACTAACATCATACACTGGTATTTTCATTGTTTTCCTACGTCAATTAACTGCTTAATTAGAGAATGATGTTAGTAGACATATTTATTTCAAGATATTTTTGTTGTTTTCAAAAGGTTTGCGCTAATAATGAGATAAGAAACTAAAGCGTGATAAAGCGCAAAGACACTAATTTGTGATTAGTGGATAGATGTTACCTACTAGTTGATTTCTAGATGCTTTAATTGAATAACTAATTGTATTAAGAACTACTTTGATAAATAGTTGGTTATACTAAAGTATTTGGTAAATAATTGATATAGCTGGTAGTTGTTTGCTTTTCTGAACTATAGAAATAACATTACGGGTTTTCTTTTCAATTCTAGATCTCTTTCAGACTGCTCTATTGATAGTTTTCTCGACATTAATTTATCATGCCCAATTTACTAATAACACTCCTCAATCATCCATAGTCCGATTATTTCTTATATATAGTTAAAGCCTCTACTTTACATTCAATCCGCTAAAAATTAATCAAAAAGTCTACAACCAAATATGATCAATATTGTTACATTATCCATCATTCTTTTAGGAAAGATAAAAGAACGTGAATCAACAAGTGGCAAAAAATAAAAATAGGAATGTGAAATAAACGTAATAACGTATAACTAATCTTCTAGATCACCAAAACGATGAAAAGTTATGTTCACACATATTAAATGATGTTAGCTTTTGTGTGAACATCCCATTAAACATACACCTTGCACATTTTACTTGTAACCTAATAATCCACCCTCCTCCCAAACTGATTCTTCAAATCTCAACCCCACGTGTCAACGTGTAGACGAAGCAACATATATTTTGGGGCTTGCTATTGTTGACAAAGACGTGTAGTTACTAAGTAACGCCTACTACTTGCCCAACACACACACACACACACACACACACAAAGGAAACATAGTGCTCAAAATTGTAGTTATTAATTTATTATAAACTGAATTAATTAGAGTTTAGTGGCCATAATTCTTAAAAATGAAGTAGTGAATGACGTATATGATTCTTACACTCATTAAAATTGAATTATACTATTACCTCATAGCACCTACCTATGGAAGAGGAGGAATGGACACCAGAGAGAAAAAAGAACAAAATAAAATTAAATAAATTAAGGAAGTTAAAGTTACTGTAATTAAGGAGGTAAGTTTTTAGTTTTTCTTTTTCTTAAAAATTGTCAATCTTAGCCGTGTTTTTTATTTCTCCAAGATCCTTATATGTTGACCAGTTATGAAATATGAGAAGTCCGGAGCGCTAAACTTATATTAGGCTAAAACTTAATAATGCACTAAAGTCGAAATTTCATTAGTTTTTTTATCACATTAGGTGTTTGACCACATGATTACACGATGGAGTGTCAAAGCCTTATTCTTTTAAACTGCATTAATGGATATTCAATTCAAATGAGATTAGTCCATTTTCATCAGTTTTTACCACATTAGTAGTTTAGACAAATATAGTTAAGTTTTGCTAATTTTCGGTTATTACGGATCAAGTTATTCATTTCTATCCACACAAATTTAGTTTAATTCAATTACGTCCGATTAATTTAGTCCAAAATAATTGGGCCTAAATGCACCAACATGATAATTGTACCTCTTATAGTTGATGTTATTAGTGTCACTAGACTTTTTCTAATATACTACCTCTTTTTTCTTTTTAAGGAAGTTAAAAATGGTAAAATCCTACTTTAAAGCTAAAATTACAATTTCCACCACATACTTTAACATTAAATAATTATTCAATTGTACTTTTCACTATGGATCAAGTCGATAAACGTTCAAAGTAGTGCTCTATATAGCTAGTAATACGTCCACAAAAGTGTAGCATATACTTTTTTTGGTGCAAAAGGAGTCACGAAAATAGGATGAAAATAAATCCTATTACATCCTAGAACCGAAATAGATGTTTTAACCCTCTGAATTATCTCTCACTTTCTGTGTAGCATATACTTTGAAATAAAGGATGACCTTTTTTTTATCGAAATAAGGACGACCTTGTTCTATGGACATTTGGAAATTAACTTCATTTATTTTATCTTTCTCTCAAAATTTTAGCAAAAAAATTCACTTAACTTTATTTCAATTCAGTTCAATTTACTCAATTTCACATCTTCATTCAGTTTAGCTCATTTTAGCTCCGTTCATTAAACATTCTATTGGTTTCCCCTTCTAGAGGTACTAACAACATTACACTTCCCAAAAAGCGCGTTTATTTTCCTCTTTATTATATCTCCATCTTTACTCTTTTCCTTTTTTTTTCCCCTTTCACTTTTAAAAGTGGGAGTCTCGCGTCAGTGATTTCGTCCTTCCCTCTCTTTCTTCTCTCCCAAGCTGGCGCTCCCATTTACCAACCTCTATAAATCTCCCTTCTTCAACCACCATCTTCTTCCAAAAACTTCTCATTCTCTCTCTTAAATTCTCTCTCTAAAAAATCTCTCTCTAAAAAACTCACTCTCACAAAAAAAAACACAAAAATGAGCACAGAAATGCATCATATTAGCAGCAGCGGCGGCGGCGCGTCACTCTCACTCTCCTCACAATCACCAAGCTTCTCCACTTACTCATCGGAAAATATCGCTGATATTGCTGCTAGAGTCGTTAAGGAACTCAACTTATCTCAAAACGATCCGTTTGATGATGATTTCTACTCTTCCTTCACCTTAAACGACGCGTTTAGACAACCTCTGCAAAACGACACCGGAAAAGCTCAAAACGACGACGATCATGTTGTTGATGATGAATTTTACTCCTCCATCACCTTCAACAACGCGATGCGAGAATCGACGCAAAACGACGACGAAGAAGATGAATTGTACTCTTCCGTCACCTTAAACGACGCGTTTCTGCAACAATCGCCGAAAAACGACACCGTCAAAGCTCAAAACGACGACGAAAAAGACGATGAAGATGAATTCTACTCTTCCGTCACCATAAACGCGTCGTTTCGGCAACAACAGCCACAAAACGACACCGTAGAAGCTCAAAACGACGACGAAGAGTATAAACAAGGTAAACACTCTGATGATGATGAAGATGATGAAAGTGAATTTGAATTTGCAATTTTAACCGGAGAAGAAAACTCATCACCAATTTCCGCCGATGAAATCTTCGACAACGGACAAATCAAACCTATGTTTCCAATCTTCAACACAGATTTAATCTACAGAAATTACAATCAAAACGCAGTCGTTTCATCATCTCCTCCAACGATTCGGTTACCTTTAAGGAAGCTTCTGGAAGAGAGAGAAAGCACAAGCGTACAAAACGGCGTCGCATCAAGTTCATCATCAGAAGCAGATGATTTAGAAGGAGTACCACCAGGTACGTACTGTGTATGGACGCCAAAGAAAAAGGAAGAAATTATGATGAGAAAAAAGAGTAAATCAACTGGTTCATCAAAAAGATGGAGGTTTAAGGATTTGTTGTATACAAGGAGTAATAGTGATGGGAAGGATACTTTCGTCTTTTTAACACCGAATCATAAAAGTATTGGTGTTGGTGGTAATGGTGGTGGTAATGGTGGTGGTGATGGAAAGAGGAGAGAGAGAATGGTGACGATTGGGAAGAAGAAAGTTGGTGGTTGGGGAGAAGGTGGGAAGAAGAAGTCGTATTTACCATATAGGCAAGATCTTGTTGGGTTTTTTGCTAATGTGAATGGGATTGGTAGGACGGTTAGACCTTTTTGAGGTGGATTTTTTAATCATGTTATGGATACATGTGATTAAATTAAGTGTTAACTAACTACTTTACTTATGTTAAACACTTCTCGAGTTGGCGATGGCCCCGTCTGAACGATATCATACAGATGGGTGCATAATAAAGCGTCGTGCTAAAGAATGCATACAGATGGGTGCGTAATAAGGCGTCGTGGTAAAGATGTTATACAGATGGGTGTATGATCTGTGTTGGTGGATGTAAGTAAATATTGGGGAGTTTTGGGAGGTGGTTTTTTTTTTTTGGTTGGGTGGTCATAAGGAAGGGGAATTTTGGGGGGATTCGACCTGTTTTATTTTACTAATTTTGTGAATATGGATATGTAAGAATTATTTGTTTTTTTAGAAAGGAAAAAGAAGAAGAAAAGGTTACTAATGAAGCATAGAAATGCAAACTTTGTTATGAAATTTTTAGGCTATAACACATGGTTTAATTTCATTTATTTGTTTGCTTGTTTTTATTAAGTATCGAACTCCCTTATGTCGATCAGCTCATATTTAGTTCATCTTATAAGAATACTAATAAGCAATATAAATTTGATATAGATGAGTCCAATTTGATTAAAGAAATTCTAATCAATAATCTCAAATGGAAATATAGAAGAATGATGCATTTAAAAATAGATTAGAAGGCAACGGAATTACTTTTATCATCATTTTTATGAGTAAGTTTTGTTGTAGTCATCTAGACGACTAGTTCGCTAGATAACCAATTGATGTGCAATTGTAGATGCAGAAAGTGAAAGTTTGCTAAAGTTCATTATTATGTGTATTCAATTTCTTGAGACTATAGAAAAATAATGTTAATTTTCACCTTTCAATCAATAATGTTTTATCAAGGAAAAGATATGTTGTAAAAGTGAACTCAAATGATATAACAAATGCCTTATACGAAGTTGACTTTGCAGGATTTATAGTAATTAAATTGATTGTATATTATATATCCAATGTAATTAAAATTGTCGTTTTTACAAATACGTAACTAAAAATACTTCTATTAAGAGCCAATGGAGCAACTAAATAGAAATAGTGAGACTAGTATTGTAAAGTGAGTCATCATCCATAACATATCCAAGCCTCATGACATGATTTTGAAAACGATAATAAACTGTCCCGTTTTGGTGGAAGTTTTTCCAGTTCCTCTTAACTTTACTTAAATGAGCTTTTAAAACAAGCTTGATTATCTATTGATGAAAGGAGTAATTTGATTAGATAGTCATCATCACCATTGCAAAAAGGGACATGTGGCACATTTCCATTGAATACCCCCTCATTTAGGGAACAAGGGGGAGGGAGGATCCATTGATGAGTATAGTAACTAGGCAACCTAACAACCAAAGGTGTATCTCTTTCTCCAACTCAACAACCTTGATTTTGCAATTTGCATCCATAACACTCATATTTTCCATTTTGAAATAACTACAATGAGATATTGCATATACTAAGTTGTCCGTCTTTCATCAATTCTATTTTATTACTCGCTATAGAGATATACTATTGGCACTTTGAAAATGAGATTTTCCTTATCATTTCCCCTTATCTTAAAGTGGTTGACCCATTAGAGCTCAAGTAGGGTCCGGACTACTTTTTCTTACAAAAAAAAAATAACTCTTGTTTTTCATATATTCGTGCTTCTATTTATTTTACTTCTTTTTATATCATTAAAGAATATTAATAAAAATATATAAATAATGACCATAATATTAAAATTATTAATAGGGAAAAAAAACAAAAGCAAAGAGATTGGATTTTAGTATAAGAAAAGTGGAAAATCCTTTGCTTAATGGTGCATTTTAAATAGAAAAGATAGGAGTATTGTCTTAACTTGTTATTGTGACAATAAGCACAAAAGGCTATACAAGAAAGAAAGAAGAAAGTATCTAATTATTCTCTTCTATTAAGGACTTAAAAGTCTTTAACCTTGAATAGACGCATAGATAATGCAATCTGATTGGAACTAGGCATGCTTTCTTAAGTTCTTTTAGTAATTATGTGGTGAAGAAGATTGTCAAAGTTAGAGCCCATTATCTAAAAGATGACTAGTAGTTGCATTGTAAGGTAAAAAGCACGATGCATACAAGTATGCAATTCTTTGGGCAGGTGTATATAAGTATCAACTGTTTTTTTTCCCCTCAAAAAAAACTATTTAAAGGTAAAATCGGCCGCAGCAACACCAAATATAGCTTAGGTGCAAAGTACAATACAAACTTGTCTGAGAGCATAGAGCAACATGAAGTTGTAAGGTGGATGTATATTTTAGTATAAATAACACCGATGTACAATTTAGCTTAACAATCACAACTTGGTATGTCTTTTCTCTTCCAATGAAAGTTTTCATTTCATGTTTTCCAATGAAAGACTTGTTTGTTTGTTGCCTGAATTCGGTGAGAATTTTAGGCACAAGTGTTATTATGCTAAACTTTGCACTAACTTTACAAATTTATGTTTCTCCATGCACCCAACTAAGTTTGTTTTGTACCTTATATTTAAGCCATTCTTGGTATTATTGCGGTCAATTTTGCCTTATTTTAAGTAATACTCCATCCGTTCCCAAATGTTGTTCCCATTTGGAATTGGGGAGAGAATTAAGAAAATTGAATCTTAGTATACTATTATTTAAAGATTGCATGTTTTTGGGTTAATATTGAATATTTTATCTTACCAAACCATAATAAATGTAAAAGAAACATTTAATGTAAGGACAACACATATTACTATGCAAAACAACCAATAAGATTGAGAGTTTATAAAAAAATATGTTGACTTTATGTAAGTTAAATTTAGAAAGATTCCAAATGAGAACAACTTAAAGGAACACTAATTCGGGAAATGGGAACAACATTAGGGAATGGAGGGAGTATAAAATTGAGAAATTATATTAAAATTACGATTTAATTGATGGATTTAATACTTAAACCTTAACTCTAAGGATTCTATTCATTTTTTTCCTAAAAGAAAAGATGGATTTATATTAAGGGTTAGTTTAGCTCATTAATTATATAGATATGGTTTATAATGTGCTTTTTCGGGGTAGGTGGTATATCCTCGATGAAAGTCATTGTCAAGCAAAGAGAGTGAGTCTCTTCTATATAAATATAGGAAAAAGTTTTCATTTGCAAATAGGATTATCTAGAAGTATAGCATCATTAGAATTGGGTGGATGATTCTTTCAAGTCACAAGTCATACTATCTAGATTTTGATAGTGATTACCACAAGAAGGAGATAATATACTTTCACATTATACTTCATAGAAGATTCTTTTTATCAACAGTTAATCTTATGTTAATATGCATTACTAATCTAATGTCAACTCAGTTGGCAATCCTTCTTAGAGCTTATATATAATTTTATATATTAGTAATTTTAATGATACATATTGGTAAGAAATTTATGGTCAAGTTTGATCTCAAAAGTACAAAGTGAATATTTAAGGGTCCGTTTGTTATCGTTTTCAGTTTTAAGATTTTTGAAAACCAAAAATCAAAATATGAAAATCGAAAAAAATATTTCCAGTTTTCAAAATAAGTATGATTACTATCAGTATGACCAATTTTAAGTTTATAGTACTATTTATATCATATGACTCTGGAATCATAAAAATCGAAAACTGAAAGCTGGTAGTTATAACGAACGGGCCTGAAGAGATTTAAAAACATGTATGCATAGTTTATATTAATTTGTTTTTTTTGATGGGCTTATATTAATTTGTTACCATTGTATTGTTGTGGTCAAAGTATATTTACTTTGCAATTATGTAATGACAAGATGCGAGGAACAACCTTTAACTCAAAAAGACCCGCAAAAATAAAATGGGAAAGTATAGTTACTTTGACCATAAAATTATACTGTATATTAATTAGATTTTGTTCTTTTGGATTAAAGTGAACTAATTGAAGCGGACTTCTAACTCATCAGGAACTGAACTGAACTAATTTTAATTGAAAATAAATTTAGGAGGAGCTTGGTTAATTACGAGAGAGAAAAAAAATATCAAAAATCGTGAAAAAAGCGTAGGGATAAAGTAAAAGAGAAGTCTTAATCTTAATAGTAGTACCAATTGGCGTAGGGCCATTGCCTTTAATTTAATTTAAGCATTCATTTTCTGACAGCCTAAAAGTATATGTAACCTTAAGTACCATCAACATGGGGATATGAAAGAGAAAGAAAGTGATGTGAAACACATGAAAGCCAATCTAGAAAATTTTGTTTGTTACCCACTAATTAATTCCTCAATTATTTTTGGAATCCCACTAATAACAAAAGAAAGCTCTTTACCATGAAGATTAAGAAGCTTCATAAAAAGTGCAAAAAATTTCCTTAATGGGAATTCATAGTGGGAAACCAAGGTACTAATCATAGGTCCGAGGATTATTACATGCATATAGCTATATAAGATTGCTAATTGACATTTCACCTATACTTTATGTTTTTATGCATGTTCCAATTTTCATTATTATGATCTAAGCATGATGAGATACTTATATATGTCTTGTAAAATGTAGATTATAGTTAACTTGTAGAGGTAAATACCAAATTGTTATTTCTCAATATTATATTGGTATGTCGAATCTAAAGATGATATTACGTCGTGTTTATATCGGACTGATTGATGGAAGACATGATCTGTGTTGTATTTTGTCGTGGAGACAATACTTGAATTTAAGGCCAAATACGACATATTATCGACCACCTTTTTATGATGGGGTGCGAGATTTTAAATTGTGATTTTTTTTTTCCTTTTTGGGTCAAAGTTTGGACCTTGTGTCATATTTTGGTTTTCAATCAAGACTTGCGACATAGGCACGACAAAGGGCTCACACTCACACGTTGTGTTGTAATTGTCTCTTGCCATGTCAATTACTGTAATCCTTAATTTTGAGTTATTTAACTTATGTACCATGCATTTTCTATGTTGATTCGTGGTGTACTTTATGCCATCCTGCTTCATTTCCATCTTTAACCAGATCTAAAATTGTTAAAACATAGTATATGCTCCTAATAAAATAGGTCTTTGATTTGATTTGTAGCGGTTTTTTCCATATACCAATTAATAAACATATACGTTTAGCAATATATAAACATTTGTATTCTTTAGGTTGTTTAACTGTTGTATTTGTAGCATATTAATTTAAATCGATATCAACTCGACTATATAACCAAATAAAAAACATTAACAACCTAGCTAACCTAATTAGTAAAAATTGAATTCAATTTGATTGTTAATTACTGCATAATTCTTCCATTTCACCCACCAAATTATTGACAAAGGATATGAAAAAGGAGAGGAAAATGGAGAGAAGAGGAAAAGGGGTTAGGAATAAGACTATAAGAGGGATATTAAAGAGTATTTTAGATGTTTGATGGGGGTAACGTCAAGTAAATAAGAGTTATATCTAGCAACCATGTATAAATAACCTAATTGTATGTTAATATATTGGAAATATTGAGCTATATTATCAATTTTTAATTAAATGCTTAATGTGATTAGAAAATGTAACAACCTTACATAATCAGATAAATCCATTTCAATCTATTACAACTTAATTTTAAGTAAGGATTTTTAACTTAAACTTCGTGATCAATATCTTTCAACACATAACTAGATTGATATTCTTTAGTTAATAAAGTATATAATCTAACATAATCTCAAAAGATAGTAAACATTAGACCAAAAGATTATCTCCACAAACCTATTGACTATAAATTTATTCTTCTCACTTCTTTGTTCAATGTCAACAAACTACCTCAATGACACCTTTCTAGATTGAGGATGATACAACTCTATTTTGGGTCAATTTCTGATATACCTGGCAATTGGTAACTTTTTTGTTATATTTTCTAATACATCGTTAGTCAATACAGTTGACAATGTCACAAATAACCAAACAATTTAGGTCAAATAACATCACAATTACATTTATATACTTCCTCCGTTTTTTTTTAAATGTGACACTTTTAAATTCACGGATTCCTAGGCAATTTTTGGGAAGGAAAGAGATAGAGAGAAAAAAAATAAGGGGACCCATGTGAGAGGAGAGAGATAGAGAGAGTTTATTGACCAAAAAAGAAAGTGTCACATTTAATTTTAAAAAATAGAAAGTGTTACATTTAAAAAAAACGGAGGAAATATTAATTTTCTACTAGTCCTACTGACACCATATGCTTCTGCCTTCTAGACGTTCCAAACTTTCATAGTCCAACTTTCATTTATTTTTGCAACCGAAATATCCTAAACCTATACATGCAAACTGATAAGTCATACACTTTTCAAATCTAGATCATTTTGAATATCTATTAGAAAAGAATATCAATTAAATTATCATACAAATTTGACCTTATTAATAGAGAAAACCTCATTTCGCTACGGTGAAGATATAGTTTTATGAAACTATATAAAGGTTATAAACTAAAGTTTTAAAATCAGTATTATACAACATATTTTCTTTTGCTGAGATGCTAATGGCTTTCACGTTAGTTAGTAAGTACAAATATTTAATTATACAACAACTTTGCTTTTTGTCTAGATGTGGAAAAAGTTTGATGTACCCTCCATATCCTAATCTTTTGGGGTTTATTTTGTTTGATCATTAATTATCAATCATTGGGGATTCAAGTCTCATTATATTCTCTACCACATGCCAAATCCTTTAACTTTTTTCTCTAAATTATTGGAGTATTCATAAAAAACAACTCATATTGATCACATATTTGTCTCCATAGGCTTCATAATCATTGATTAATTAAACATCAAATAATCCATAGGAATACCTTCATTTCAGTATGTTTTGAAATAATTGTATCATTTGCCTTTGTGGAATGGTTTTCTCCTTACATGTGATTTGTTTAGCATATAGTTCATCATATCGTTATACAATTACCTCAATAAGTAAGAAAAGAACATTGGTCGGAAAACCCTAGCTCTGGCTCCGAACTTTCCTATCTAATTATTACACTATTGTATGTGTTGTTGATGTGAAAGTTTTGGGAGGGTAGTCTGATCAACAATTTGACATATTTGATGTCATGGCTAATACTGATTAAATGTTAGAAAACATGCCTAAATAAGGTTGGTGGGAAGACCATAACACAATCATATAGCATACTTATAGATTTGCCAGTTTCATAACATAGACGAATATGGTCCAATGGTGTGAAAAATGAAGGTAACAACATATGGTTGATGGGCCTGTTCTGTTCAGCTTATTTTCAGTTCAGTTCAGTTCAGTTCAGCTCTAATAAGTTCAGTTCAGTTCAGCTCCAATAAGTTCAGTTCAGTTCAGTTCAGCTCTAATAAGTTCAGTTCAGTTCAGTTCAGCTCCAATAAGTTCAGTTCAGTTCAGTTCAGCTCCAATAAATTCAGTTCAGTTCAGTTCAGCTCCATTCATTATATAACCAATTTGTTTAATATTATTATTGTTGGTCTAATTTATTTTACTTATTATTATTGTTATTATATAATAATAATTATTAGTATTATTTATATATATTATTTTTTATTATATCTTTACTCATTATTATTAGTATTAGTATTATTATTATTATGGCTCAGCAAAGTTTGGGTTGGTGCACGGTTTAACCAAATTTCATGTCAATACGAGTATTCTAATTTGTAATTGTTGCTTTATTTTACTAGAATAAAATTCACTATTACATCATACAAATAAGCTACAAAAAGCTAGAAGATATGAAAAAATTACAAAGTTGCTAATAATACTGCAGTACTATTTAAAATACAACATTGTCGTTACGTTGTATATGAAATATACTTTGGCGGTTTGGTGTATTTATATCATAGACCAACCCACCACAAATCGTGGTTTGGTTAGAAGCACACATCAACCCATGTTTTAAGCTAATTATTATTATAATGGTAATACTTTAATTTACTTCTTAGGCATTATATTATATCATCATCATCAAGTATTAATATATTAATACTAATAATTGTAATTACTCATTATTATAAATTATTATTATTATTATCAGTAATTATTATTTTTAAAATTAATTTATTATTATTATTTATTTATTTAAATTTATCATAATAACATCAAAATAATATTATCATTATTCATTTGATATTATTCTAAATTATTAATTTAATTATTATTACTTAGAATTATTATTACTTATTATTATATTCATAATAATTATTATTTACTTATTATTCATATACTTATTATAATTTAATTCAATTCAGTTCAGTTCAGTTCAGCTTCAATAAGTTCAGTTCAGCTCCAATAAGTTCAGTTCAGTTCAGTTCAGCTTCAGCTCCAATAAGTTCAGTTCAGTTCAGCTCCAATAAGTTCAGTTCAGTTCAGTTCAGCTCCAATAAGTTCAGTTCAGTTCAGTTCCAATAAGTTCAGTTCAGTTCAGTTCAGTTCAGCTAGAATTAGCCGAAGAGAACAGGCCCGATATGACTTCTCACAAGTTTTTTATCATCTAACCGTTAGGTAAATAACAAACAATAAGTTAACATGTCTCTGCCAATAGTTTTCATTAAGAAGAGTAATTAATTAGTATTGTCATTTTCTTGGTTGTTACGTGTCTAACTATTATGACTTAATTGTTATTTTCACAATATTGACAATCTTGTACCGATGGTATCACTCTTTGCAAGTAATATGTTTCATTTCAAAATTATCTGTAAAATTATAGATATATAAGTTAAAAATATGCTTAAACAAAAGAAGAAATAATCAAAAGTCATGCAAAAAGAAAGACTCTTAAGATACTGATGAAAGATTTTGAAAAACTTGGCGCAAGATTGAGAGTATATTATTCAACTATATATCATGCCTTTAAGTAAATACTAGGGCTCACAATTGCTTAAAAAGACTAAAAACAATCATAAGGCCCCTTAAAGTGGTGGTTGAAATGTATGACAAAAGTGAGTTGAGGTCTATGTACATTATCAAATGGTCATGGGGCCCTCAAATAACAAAGCCTAATATTGGTTACATTTAGGAAAAGTATAAGAGTGAGTTTATAGGGAGTCTTAAGAGTAAGTCTTAAGATGAGACTTTGGAGAGTCTTATTAAAGACTACCAATAAACTCACTTCAAGACTTGGGGAGTCTTAAGGTGAGTTTTAGAAATCCAAGACTCACTTTAAGACTCACTTTAATAAAAGGAACCAATAATGTGTTGCCATGTGTCAATATAGTATGATCAATTTTTTTTGAACAGTCTGAAAGGCAGTTCTGAGGGATAAAGATCAAAACTGAAATGAGTTTTATGTGAGTCTGAAATATTAAAGAGTAGATAAAGTTAGTGGAAAAATGATGTGGCAGAGTCTGAAATATGGGAGGGAGTCTTATGGATAAACTCACCCTAAGTTATGAAATGGTCGATGAAATGATAAAAAGTAATTATATGAAATACTTTTGAATCTAAAGTAACTACTTACAGTCGTTTAAGGTGTCAAGATCTAGATTGAAGGTTATGATTTTAAGTTATATAATAAGACAATAACATAGTAAAGATGTTATTATTAAAGATATAATCAAACTCAATCCAATGTTATTTTTTTAAGAAAATAATAAAACTCCACTACATAAACGCGATGTTCGTTGAACGATATTCAAGTGCCTACTACTAAATATGGTACGAAAGTACAAACATTCATCGTAACTAATTTTTCTTTTTGCTCCGATATTAAGGGGTACAACTCAAACACATTCTTCCTTATGGTGTCCTTTTATAGGCTAATTAACAAGATGATTTAAATGAATCTGGATCGGGCGGATTACTTGGATATTTCTTTTCTTTCTAAAATAGTCATCACAACATAGATGACACTAAAAGTAATACTAATTGCTCTTCTAGAGACATTCTAGAAGACCATTGCTGATATTCATACTCGTAATGATCCTTTAAAGGGGGAGACAGAGAATCAGTTAAGTTTCAAATAATAAATCTTAGAAAGTCACACAAATTTTAAAGGATGCTAGTTAACTTAATCCGTAAAACATAAATATATTATTTAAAACATCCACTTCAAGGTTGTTTAGCTTATAAAGTTATATCACTATTCTTCATAGTTCCAAATACACCATCGATCTGAAACATAATTGAGAAAGATTTGAAGCTATCTTCATAGAACTTATTCAAACGAGTATCACATGAGATCTTTTCAAGAATCAAGAGGATACATAAGAATTATTAGTTAAGTCTTTAAACACAATTAAGTAAGATCATAGTTGATCCTAGATGACTTGAAGTCTAGAACAAATACTAATTTTCTTCCATGTTAATTATTTGAGACATTTTCTACAATCATTAGTATGAAGACTATGTCCAAATAAGAACCAATACGATTTTTCATAGATCTTTCCTAAAGCTTTAAAGTCTTTAGCCACTAACAATGCCCTTCCAGCAGCCAATCTAGAACTTTTATGATGAATGAATTGAATGGAAACCTAAGGGGTTACAATCATCTTCTAGAAAACCCTATTGTCAAATAGTACTTCCCTCTTTATATGGTTAGGATATTAGTAGTTCAAAAGTACGCTATTACAGCTATCATTAATTTGGAACGAAGAGAATATGCAACACGGAATAGAAAAATTTGTCAAAAATGACCTTATATGTTATAGTTTTTTAAAAAAAAACACCTTACATATATATATATATTGTATTTTGTGAGAAAACACCTTATAGAAGTATACCAATTATATACTATCTCCGTTTTTTTTATTATGCACATTTCTCCATTTTGGGGTGTTTTTTTTAATTGGCACCTTTCTACCTTTTGCCATAAATGGAAGGTTGGCCCACCTAATTATTACACTTCTCTCCTACTTTTTCTTTCCTTCTCTCTACCTTTTTCACTTTTTCCTTACTCTTACTAACCTTCTCTCTTACTTTTGCACTTTTTCCTTGGTTCTTGTGAAAACCCTTAGGTGCATATTAAAAAAATCGGAGGGAGTATCAAATTACACACCTTGTTGTCATATTAATTATTAAGATAAAAAAAAGTTCAAAATTTGGGTTATTGAGTCATTGTTTTCCCCTCCCTTTTTATGCATTGTACCTTGGTCTAAAATTTTGGGCTAATATGCGTGGCTTCGACGCACAAAGAGGGAAGAAAAAAATAAACTCAAAAGTTAACTTTTTGGCCTGAATATGATGATTAGATGTGTAATTTGATAAATAACGACATATAAATTGATTTCTCATAAATAAAATTATATAAGATATTTTTTCGCAAAGCTTACGACAACTAATGCCTTTTTGACAAATTTTCCACATAATATGTAAAATATTTGTTTTTGGTCATTATTGCTTATTAGCTAATGGCTATTGGTTGTTTTATTTGGGTGATTCCACCAACTGCATGTATTGGCTATCTTTGTAGGTTGCTCAACTATTGACAGCTTATAATACATGAAATACTACAAAAGGGTAAAGAACATTCTCATTATAAGATGGATTAGTGCTTTAACAAAATTAAGTGTATTAGAAACTACAGTGCATCCGCAAAACTTATTTCTAGACCCGTAATTGGCCTTAGCTACCACCCTTCACAATTGAATTGACCACAAACAATGACCACGATTGCACGAATATCTTGTCTTAAACTTTCTTCTACATAATATACGGGCATGAAAATGTGGGAATATAGGCTCCTATCAAAGGTTTAGACAATTGTTTTTTGCCGATCTAGTTATTGCTTATATAAATTTCTCTTAACTTTTAAGTATTTTTGTGTAATTCTTTGACTATGAATACCTTTTGTACAATCTTTTCATGTATGTTAAGTTTATACCTGTTAATTTTGACGAATAATACCATATTGAATCGTCACTAAGGGTGATTATCGCACGAACCGAGACCGAACACCACTGGGCTCGGCTCGCCTCGTTTAGTTTTTGTGTGGACTCGGCTTGTGAGCTCGTCGAGCCTGAAAATTGAGAGATTGACTCGAGCTCGTGAAATATTTTGGGGCTCGAGCTCGGCTCGCTTATTATAGGCTCGTTTTTTAATCATTTTTCAAAAAAGAATCAATTTTTTTTGTAGGAAATAGTTTAGTTTTTTTTAAATGTGCTTTCTTTAGGAAAAAAAAGAAGTTATTCGAGCCTTTTCACGAGCTTTCGAGCCGAGCCTAGCCTAGCTTAGCTCGACTCGTTAAGCTTTCGACCTGAGCCTGAATTTGAGCCGACCTTCTACGAGTTGAGCTCGAACTGTTGGCAAACAGGACAGGCTCGTTCTCACCCCTAATCGTCACACTATGTCAAAATGGCCCAATATACTATCTAACACAAGAACTTTTTCAGGTGTGAAATGATAAGATTATTCAGTTTCTTATACGTCTCTCCACAACGTCAATGCAAGACTTAGTTGAAGAGCAATTGTCAAATTTCACCACGCAAAAACAATACGTAAGCATAATTAAGACTTTTGTTGTATCGGGGTAACTCAAGAGTTGTTGCTACTTAAAAAGTTAAGTGTGTCAAACTCTAAATGTTATTAAAACATGGAAATATCACATATCTGTAAGTTATTTATGTCCAATAGTATATACTTACCCTATTCTTTGTCTTCTACTTCTTGCATTCGTCCATCAAGGAAGTATTGGCAGGTGAACACTGAGTAGGTGATTTTGTGATGGATACCTGTTAGTTAGCTTTCTCATCACAAATCTAACAATAAATTTGGAGCAAAGCTTGGATACATCGAGCGTATCGATATACCAAATAGTGCGGTTAATATAAATTGTTCGTTCTTAAAAAGCGATATAGTAAGTTTAAGGAATGAAGTTAGTAGTTAAAATAAACAAACCTCAATATAAAATCAGATCAAGTAAATCTTTAGAAGTCTGAAAAATGAACATATTAGACCTAAAAGTGAAAAAAATTTAGTCCGAGATATGAGTACATCGGGTAAATTCTCCCACCATAATAGCCTACTTTTTGATCTAACAATTCGATACTTTTATTCATTTTGGTATCGCGCACTTTGGCCCAACTACAAACATTGACACGAACTTTAGCACACTAACAAACGCAACTCTACCTTGATAACTTCAGAGTTCAGACAATTAACACAACACTTCGCAGTACCTACTATCCCTCTGAAGATGAAGTATCATTTCCAGCAATATGGATACATCTCACTTTCGTTTGGAACACATTCAAGTAAGCCTTAAATTACATAAAATGCTTTATAAACATTAAATAAGAAAACAGTATAGCATCAAAATGGCAATGCTTCATTAATAAGGAGAAGATATATGAGCTGCACTTGTTTGTACAACATGTATAATCCCAGACTCCAGAGCTACTAACGATGCTTCACTAAATTCGCCGATTTTCCCAAACATGGAAAACCACTTTTTTCAGCCTGTTTGTTACAAAATTAGCTCTTTTTAGCTAAATTTATTCTCCCTGCCGATTTTCAGGCAGATAAATATATCCCTAATCAACGGAGAAGATGCAAGAAGAGAAACTATCCACAATTCTTAGACTTGAAGAAGTTGAAGATATTGCGAGTAATTTTAGACAGGGACCGGACTCAAGCCTGAGGAAGGTTGCACACTGGCAGCATAATCCCGAGCCCAGAGGTCATAATGCACGATTTCTTCTAATGAGGGTGATATTACCAACTCGTTCCGATGTTTATCACATGTTAGCTCCACAACCTTAAAGATATCAAGGTAGCTTATCCTGTAAGTGTAAAACCCGAAATGAACATTAGTCATTAAGAGCTTCACAAAATGAATGGTTAGCAAGTGGATACAAGCCTAAAACACTCGACAAGCAGTTACCAATTTACCATAGCAGGCATTACAAACCAATAATTCCTAATATAATTCCTAGTATTGATCTTGTTGTAACATGGAGTGAGGAAGTGCAAAATTTTACAACCTAACACTGATGTTTGCAATACGGTAAGGAAAACGACACTGCTGAACCATAACATCTTTGTAGGCCTGCAGATGTAGGGACGAACGTGCTGAGGTCACATGGTGAAACACCTACAAGTTATACTTGGCCCCTATGTTACTCAGACACGGATTAAGTGTCTACTCGGATTTCAGTACCACCCCATTTTAAAAAAAATTTTTAAAAAAACCATGGGTCGTGTCGGACACGACACGATCGACACTCAATACGAGTGTCGGAGTTCGACTCGGCCATTTTGTAGAAAAAAAAAATTTTAGTTAAAAATGAAGTATCCAAGTAGAGTGTCGTGCCGGACACGACACGATACGACCCCCAAATTTTAGGGTAAATGAGGGTGTCGAAGTAACAGAGCTTGGCCCTAACTAGTTACACATGGTGTTACAGAGCACATGAGCTACACTATAAGGCAATGCTGATATTATCGTCACTCAGAAACCATTCTAGATTGAAGTGCAAGACACCAAGAGGGGCAATCTTAGTTATGAGGATAAAAAAGTACCACCCGTCTTCAAATTAATTGTCGCTTTATAAATTTCATATTATACTTCAGAGAAGCTTGCATTTTGACGTCCTCAATACACTAGAAGAAGCATTGAATAAGGGTTCTGCTAATCATAACCCTCGGGATGAAGAAGCATTGAATATATATCCCAGCATGTCCTTGTTATTAGAATCAAATTAATTTTTCTTTATTTTTAGCTTCACATCCATGACTGATGGCCCGCCTTTAACGTTATATTGGACAATTTTCTTTTAGAAAATGTGGATTCACTTAAAAAGTTCAGAGGACATATAACTAAAAGTAAATTTACGTACTTCTCGTCTATGAATAGCTCTACAGCTTTCTCATTAGCTGCACTAAGGACTCCAGTCATAGTGCCTCCAGAACGTCCTGCAGCATAGGCCAAATTCATAGATGGGTACTTCTCATTGTCAGGAGCTTTAAAAGTCAACGAGCCGAGCCTGCAACATAGCTTTCAATATGTCACTTTGACTATCAAGACTAACCAACTAAGAACTAGTAAACATGTAGTTTCTATCAAAATATATAATTTCTAAGTAATCATTTGACCTTATTTCCAGAGAGATCTAGATGCATGCAAGTTGTGATGAAAAGGACGGGCATGCATATTGGTTGAATAAACTTTGAAACAGAATTTTCTTATCTGCATTCATGCCGCAAAACATCCCAGCAAACAACTAAAAGCCCTTTATAAAAGCATTTCAAATGCTGTTTTTCACCTCATTCATATACTTTGCCTTGCACGAACATCAAATTTTACAGTCAATATCTATGCACCACCATTATTCTAGAAATTTTGATGACTTTAAGCAATATAAAAGCCGAGACTATACTTACTTGCAGAGATCAAGGCGTGGCCAAGTTATCTCAGAGCAGTGTACTCTATCAGGCCACGACAGTGTATACAATATAGGCAATCGCATATCAGGCCAACCCAATTGTGCGAGAACTGATGAATCCTGTCATAGCAGAGGTCAATGGAAAATTAGCGACCTTTAAGACAGTTAATTCGGCATCTTCTGTTTTCTAATTAATTTACCAATGATAAAAATAATCATGACTTCCTACTCTTCTTTCCCCTTCAGTGCATTCTCCTCATCACACTATCAGAACTGAAGTTATTACTTATTAGACTTGATTGGACCTCATCAGTCCTAAAACTTTTTTTTTTAAGGTGAAGAGAACTCATCCCTAGACGGTCTAAATTTCATCTTCAGATGTTCCAATATGGAAGTCCTGGATGCTTACTATTAGTTGCACAATTAGCGCATAACTGCACTAATGTATGCTATTGTTTTTAACACTCTTTAATATGCATGAGCTTGTGAACGATCACATTGGTATGTAGGACAAAACATCTAATAAGGGAGAGACATGCCACATCATGTAGGGAAAAGATTCGACTGCATGCTACTGATCTGCCTCATGAGTCATGAAGTACAAAAAAATCTATGACCGCAGTCTGCTTTGGACAAAGAAACCCAAGTAACCGATGCCAAAACAAAAATGATAAATACACGGGACATACCTGTGTTTCAATCATTGAATGGATGATTGATTGTGGATGGATCACAATGTCAATGTTATCATATTCAGCCCCGAACAAGTAATGGGCCTCAATAACTTCTAGACCCTGTCAATATTGTAACACAAGACAAAATTAATATATAAAATGACTCTTGACCCCACCCCCTCCCCATCTTCATCTTCTCTCGTTTAAAAAAGTCAAATTAACAAAGCTATAAAGTACACAATGGTGCTCCATACGATGGCAGCTAAGAACAGACCTTATTGAACAAGGTAGCAGAATCCACCGTAATCTTCTTCCCCATGCTCCAATTAGGATGTTTCAAAGCATCAGCTACCTTAGCTTCTTTTAACTTCTCAACAGGCCAATCCCTTTAAAACAGGAAAGAGAAACGGAAGAACTAAAATAAGTAATATAAAGCAAGTAACAACAAACTTGCCAGAAAATTTTCTCTGTTGCACACCAGCATATTCTAAGATAATTACAGCCCCTGTTCAAGATATGATAATGTTTGAATAGAAAATCTAAATCAATCTCCCTCCAACGAATCTTTCAGTTGCTAAATACCAATTCAAAAGTTCGATGAGGTGGTAGTTGCAAAGAAAAGAATGTTGGATGCAGATGAACACAGAAATACTCAGCCCACTCAGGACTATAGTTTTACACACACACACACACATATCGACATGATAAACATCTACAAGCTTAAATCTTAATTATTTACAAACCTGAATGCTCCACCAGACGCAGTCAAAATAACACGTCTAAGAGATCCCTCTGTTAACCCTTGAATACACTGATCGAGAAAAGCTACCGTTTAGTTGGACTTCTTAGCAGATTAATGACAGATAGAAATCAATGAAATTTTGGAAACATGAATCAGCCATTGAATAACACACTGCGTATCTCTAAATAGAGTTGTGTCCACAAGAAACAGTAGCAACTTACCTGAAATATAGCAGAATGTTCAGAATCAGCTGGGAGAATCTTCACATTATGCTTGTGTGCAAGCGGAAGCACAAAAGGACCGCCAGCAATGAGGGTCTCCTTATTGGCTAAGGCTATGTCTTTGCCTGCCTCTATTGCAGCTACTGTAGGCTAAAGAAAAGAGAACCAGTGAAACCTCAGAGTTACAGAAGTTTCTCAACATGTTCAAACAAAATTATACCAATGGCCTATTTGATAGATGGTAATAAATGGTTATAATAACAATATATTCATTTGTAATTTTGTACTTGAAATATGATGTCAATGTCCATAGTAACGCTTGTCCACCCTCAAACTTGATTTCTTCATGATTAACTTTAGAGGTGGTATAAAATGGGAATAGAAATTTGTGAAGAATTACACATGTTTGAGGATGGGACTTCATTGCCATAAAAAATTTTCTTTGCAAATTACATGTGATTCAACTATCATTACCGCCATCCGGTTCCGTCTACAAACGAGCCATAAGGACACCAAAAGATATTTATAATGACTCCTTTTACCTTCAGCCCTGCACAGCCAACTATCCCTGTAACTACTGTAGCAGCATCTGGGTGGCGAGCAACCTGAGATTACAGGGAATTACCACTTAATATTAAATTTTAACATTGATGCAAGAACCGTGTATAATATCCATTATTACCTCAACCATGCCTTGTTCTCCTGGAATGATTTCTGGCTTGTGCTCAACATCAGCTATAGCTTCTCGGAGTTCATTAGCTAAGGCTTCATGGCTGATGGAAACTAACTCAGGTTTAAACCTCTTGATCTGAGCATTATAACCATACACCCTAAGTAAGAAATAGGGCAAAATACCCAGATAAATCGAAGGTCAATCACTCCTAGAGCCTTTGTTTTCTGTTACCACCAGTGTGTTAATACTTGTTATAGTGGTTTTACGTTCAATTTTGGATTTAAGTTCGGGGGGTTTATAATTCAACCCATAAGTAAAACATAGGAAGCCATATTCCTGGACCACATTTTCATGAGCCCCAGAATACTCGAAACAGCATACATTTCCATATTACATTTAGTATTGAAAACCAGAGTTTCTTGTTGATGGATCTGAATTAAGATTGCATTAACGTCTTAGTTGTTGCATAATTTTCTCAATATAAAACAGTTCCCATCATGTAGTGGCATATTCTTATTACTTGAGAATCTAAGCTCAAATCGAAGTCAATTAGCTTCCGGCAGGAAGAATTAGCAAAGTTCAACGAAGATAACAGGTAATGTTGATCCACTTTATTGATAGACTGATCACCTGGTCAGCGAGAAGAGTCACATTTGAACCAGCAGCAAGAGCTACAATTCTAAACTTATCTGGATGCTCTGCAACAATGTCTAAGGTCTGCGCAGCATGGAAATTAATTAGAAGCAGACAGCAAAGCGATAGACAAATTATAAGCATATCTGCATATAATCTTTTCAGAACAAAACTGCATAACATTATTATCAAATAGACAACATGAAGTTTTAGGTGTCGAGACTTTCACAACTAATTCTCTCAAAGTATTAACTTTACCTGAGTACCAATAGAACCAGTAGATCCAACAATAGAAATAGGTTTCGGACCATCCCAAGTCTTACGATCCGGCTCCACTACAGCTCGTCCAGGCCAGGCTGGAGGTGGTGCCTGAGCCGATTGAGCAGAACAACATATCTTTTTGCTAAATGTTTGTATGTCCTTCCTTTTCCAAGAGCAATTACCTAAATACACAGAGACAAACTTAATTAATATTGAATTACTATGTTGGCACTTAAAGCAGGTAAGGACAACAGCAGAAAGTAGTCCTGAATTTTCATTGTTTCCCAAGAACCTATTGAGCTGTCTTTATTATAGTGTTAGTTTCCTATGAACCAACACGACTAACTAGAAATATGCCCACTACTTATAGAAATGGAACTATCCTATATACTGTATACAGTATAGTGAACACTTGTTTGAAGCATGCACTGGAAACTTGGTAGAGCACGTGAACATAAAAAAAAAACATAAGTTTGTAAAGGATCTTAGCTGATTGTTAAATCACGATTTGCAATCTTTGCTAAGTAAATAACCCTAAAAGTGTAAATGACGTGTAGAACTGAAATGAAAGGGATGTGGGTATATTAAGCATGAGAGTTTATTGAGTAGTATTGACATAGAGAAACTAAAAGAAGGCCTCTGCAACTTAAGCTTCAAAAAAGGGAACGTAGAAGGGCGATCTAAAGTCACAAACACACTCCTTACATGTTGCTCATTATGTACAACAAAGATATTCTTTGCTGGCAAATACATATAATGATACAAGTAAAACCATGAAATTGACATCAAGTGGTTGGAAGTGTTTGATCACTAAAGTTCTGCACACTACACTAACCATTAGGTTTATATAGCCGCATAGATAGAACAACTACAATGCATTTCCCCCAACTAACTCCTCCCACATTCTCTACGACAACCTTGGAAAGGCACCAGCTAACTCCTCCCACATTCTCTACTACAACCTTGTAAAGGCACCTGCAAATCCACGGAAAAGAATTGTTTTTCTTCATCAAGCTAACATATCTCGACTAGTATTGACAGATGCAGAAAAAAACTCTTAGACGCCTTACATCAAACTGCTACGTCGCCTTCACTAGTAAGTCTCAAAGTCGTGCAATATTCTCAATGTCTGAAAACTCTTGATAGATTCCCAAAATCTATTAGATGCATATACTATGTGGAACTCTTATTGTTGAATGACTACTACCCAAAAGTCTAAAGTCAAGCTGATTTCTATTTAAACTCATAATCTTGCTGATATCTTATTGTTGAATGATAGCGATATCCGATTGTCCATAAAAGCATGTTGATGAAGCCTCTATTAGCAAACCAAAAATGAATTAAGAAGCAGGACTTAAAACTAAACAGGCCTCCATAAAAGATTTAAAGCCAAAAAAGAATGTTGACCTTCCAGATAGAATTTCTGACAATCAAATCAGAATAATCAGGGTTTAAGGAACACAAAAGCATAGTCAAACCAAATATTCCAATCAAAATCTCAAGCTTAGTGATATAAAAAGAGTGTGCAGTATAATATTCCCAACATATTAGCATAAAAAACTATGTTTACTTGCAAAACTTTACATCAAATCCTTCTAATCAAAGAATCTAGTACCAACCTATGTTACTCGCATTCTTCATTTCACCTCAAGTACCCGGGTCAGACCCTCAATACTAAAACACGAGTATGGATACTTAAACACTTCCTATTGTGCCAAAAGCAATAATTTTTCCACGTAAAATGAACGAGTCAGACACTTAGACACACACCCATGTCCGATATGGATACCTGAGTCCGAGTAACATAGGTGCCAACAGTTAAAAAAGTCAGAAATTCTTCATACCCAGATCATAAAAACAGTAACAGAATCAAGAAATTCCATTTAAACACAGAAATTCAAAACAGAAACTCAAAATTGAAGCTTAGAGAGAGAAAGATTATACCTTTAAGATTAAGATGCTGAAAAGAATTAGAGGAATCCAAAAAGGAGACAGTTCTAATCTCTGCTGTTGACAAGAAATTTAGAGCCATTAAAACTGAGCTTCAAACTTGTACACCCAGAAAAAAATATTAAGCTGAAGAAATGTTTTATTTTGAGATTAGCAAAAAAAAAAGATTGATTTGTTTGAGAAATGCCCAGTAAATTTAAATAAATAGGGGGGTCAGAATTGACAAAAAGGGAAAGAAATATGTGTTTTAATGGGGCGGTCTTAGAAAATAAGAAAGAATAGGAAAGATAAGAATAAGATCATAAGATTGCACCAATAGCACAAAACTGTGAGTTCAGTTCATGGGCCAGACAAAAACAAAAGAGAAAATTGAAAAAAACAGCAAGAAAAGGAAATGGGATTAGTGGATGTGATGAGTTGATGCAGCATCAATTAACATGGGGTCCTGGCTTCACAAATTAGTGTTCCTGATTTAACTGTTTTGCACTCTTTTAATGCAGAAATGGTGATTAGTTCTCTAATACCAAGTACCAACCTGTACTTTTGTACTTTTATATGATATTGTTCTACCATTTAAAATATGTATTTTGCGAAAAACTAGATGGTGGCCTGGTGGCTGGCGTGTAGGTAGGATGGTGGAGATATTGGTATTTTTTGAAGACGGTTTTTTCATTGATTTTTGGCTTTTTATATGGTCACAATATCTTAAAAAAAGTGGTGTTTAGAGTAGTTGAATAGTTACCAGCATTTGGTGTTGTCTTCTTGCATTGCTTTCATTTTGTATTAAATAGCCAACTCTAACAACCTTTTTTCCAAACACTTTTATGAACCATCAATAATTACACAGCCAGTCAACGCAGCCGGTCTAACCAGCCAACAGCTATCGGCCAATTGTTAAACACCCCATTGACTATTTGATATGCTACCATGTATCATATTGAAATGTAGTTAACTAAGCCATATTACTTAACATTCAAGAGTTTGAAAAAGTACCACATGGAAAATCTAATAGTGCAAGGGTAATCTAAAGAATTTCTTTTACTTTTCAAATAACGAAAGTTCGTTAAAACTAGTTGTTGATCAAGAAATATCGAGCATACAATTTTTTGAGCGAGTTTTTTATCTCACCTTAAATAAATAATCAAACCCTCCAAATTTCTTGAGATAGAAACCTAAATTTTTATCTCTAAATCTAGGGAATATATTTGCATTACTCTTTTGGGAATCTGATATTCAAGCTAGTGTCATTAAAAACACTAAAAAAGACACGCATGACATGGTTAACGTGCATATTAGGTAGTAATGTTGAGTTTTTAACTGATAAAATTGGGTGTTTTTCAAAATCAACAAAAGACAGAAACAGCTACATTTCATGACAAACTTGTATTCCCTAGAGCATCAATGCATATTGCACAATAACAAGTCACAGTTGCATTAAGAATCATAAGAGAGCACCAATAAGCAAAGAGTTGCAGCATCAATCAACATGGGATCCTTGCTTTTGCTTAGTGTTCTTGTTTAACTGTTTTGCACTCTTTTAGTATGGAAATGGTGATTGTTTTTTCTAAAATATATCTCATATGAATGAGTAGAATGGACCTCGAGTACTTAATATATTTCTTCGGAAAAACTATTTTTTAAAATATGTATTTTGCGAAAAACTTGGTGGTAGAAGTGTAGGATGGTAGATGGGAGGTAGGTAGATGCTGGACATAGTTTAGTTAATTGTACAAACTGTATTAAAATATCAATAAGTAAGGAGTACTTCGTGAAATTTCAAAAGTTTGAAAAGGTAAATGATAGTACTAGGGTATATAAAGAATTTCTCTTCTATAAATAATTAGTGTTTGATAAAACTAGTTGTTCAACTAGAAAGAAGACAAATTGAGTCCGTGGTTATTAGGTGCTAAATCTATTTATTTATTTTTTAAGTTTTTTCAAACACACTACTTCAACTACTAAAAGCTACTTCACAAAAACACTATTTTGCACCATTTGTAAGCTTTGCCTCAGCTCAATGTCTAAGACTATTTTAAAAAGATATAGTTGAACTTCCTTTTACAGACAAAACTCTAAGAATCCCATAGCTAAATATGGTACTACTATATGTAAAAACTAAAAAGGGACAAAAGAAAAAGGAGGAAGAGGATATCTCTTCCGAGTTCCAACTTTCAAACATACAATTTAACACGGTTATTTTTCTTTTCTTTTTTTCCTCGAGAGTAAGGCTCTTTATCTTACCTTATTAAACAAAAAGAAAAAAGGTCAAAACGCTAAAAAACTTTTTGAGTACTAATAGTAATAACATTACAGAGTACTATAAGGCTAATTTTTAATTAGCTAACTTTTTACTCAAAAATCTGATGTTTTAATCTTTAATACTTTATTAATATGTAGCTTTCACGAGCTTCCTATCTCTAAATTTTTCTTACACTAAAGTGGGAATATGCTATTTAAGCCAGAGTCATTAGACAAACTAAAAAGGACATGCATGGACTTGGCTAACAAAATTCACATGCATATTAGGTAGTGATGTTGAGTTGTTAACTGATAGATTGGGTGCTTTTCAAGAAATCAAACAACAAAAACACAGAAACAGCTACACTTCAGTCTTCAGGACAAACTTGTATTCCCTAATGCCTAGAGCATCATGAATAATTACAAGTTACAGACTTACAGTTGCATATAGAATATAGTACGATAAGGTTATTTGTTAATCATTTCGTGCTTAACAATGACCTACTAATTCAGTTATTTTCAATCGAAGAGAACATACCCTCAGGGTAGTTAAACATTTGTTACTTATCTTGTAATGAAAAATTCAATCAAATATCAGTCAGATTATTTTCGACATTAGGTTAAGATGGATCAAAATCTTAAATTTCGGTCGATTGAGGTAATTCATTCATGCATCGTCATAAACATGAAAGTCGAGTACTTCGAATTAGATAATCGATTAGAGAGCTATGTCAACTAATAATATGGCTAACAAATCAGATATCGAATTACATGATGAAATCGCCAAAATTGAATTTAATTTCTAAACAGAGAAGTTGACAACACTATGTCACCATGAATACTACTCGTTCATACAGGTTTCTAAGAGCAAGTGAACAATGAACAACCAAAGAATAAAGAATGAAAATTTAGGGATTTTAGGGCGTTTCCTCGAAATAGGTAGCCCAAGTGGAAATTTTGGGGACTCATCCTATGTACATACTTGAAGATGGATTTGATGATTCGGGCTTTGTGTACATGAAAACATGTTTAGACTCTTTCCTCTTCTGTGGAATCTTGTCCATGTCTTTGCTGCTTGGGTGTTGGATGGCTGCGACGTTCTTTTCCTCCAGGCTTCGATGAAGCGTTTCCGTACCAGATCATCCCTAGAACAGCAATCATCATGCCCAGTACCACATGTAAGTTTAGACCGTCTCTCCCAAAAAGAACAAATCCAAGAATCAGAACAAGGATTGTCTTCATATGGCCGAGTACTTGGAAAGACACGGCCGTGAATCTGCCGATGCAGATAAACTGGCTCAGGTTTGTCCCAATTGCAATTATGCATGAAAGAACTATTAACACCTGCAGAACCAAGAAATGGAGTATATAAGCGAGTAATTCAAGAATATACAAAATGGATATGTGCATATCAAGTCTTTAGAAACAGTAAATGCTACATACTTGGAGCTACTTTACCCCAGTAACTGAATGAAGTTTCAGACTCATACAAAGTGTTTGAAAATAAGATAAACGAGATCTTGGTTTTCCAATGATGTGCATTCAAACTTCAAAGCAGACAAATTAGACACGACGATACATTTTAAAGGTATAGAAGGTATTGCAAAGTGTCAAAACAAGTTTATTTGACAAGAATATGGCTATTTGGCAACTTTTAGTTTGCTAAATTTTCCTCTCACGAGTCTAACGAGAGCATTTACGTAAACACACTATGTTAGCAACCCACCTCAACTCTATCTCACATATAACGAGCTCAAATTTAGCTACCTAGAATTTTTCTTTTGACAACAGATTGAAAGTCACTTACTATAGACGGTGTAGTATAGCCGAATGCATCAATTCTCTTATTTGTCAGCCAGTAATCCAGGAAGGGACCCACTAAAAGCAAAGTTCCAGCTTGCGCAGGTGCAGTGTGGCCCAAGAGGTTGAATGAAGTCAGCGAATACTTCTTTTGGAGGAAATGAACGTACTGCATATGAAACACAAATATATTTAATACATACTAAAGAAACAGAGTTATGACAGGAAAACAAGTTTTTATAACTACTGAAACGCAACAGCCTTCCCAAATAAAAGGAAAAGAGCTAAAGTTTGAACACGGCAAGAAGAAAAGAAACGTTTCCTTGTTTGATAAGCAGATATCATGCACGCCTGCCTCAAAATTTTAACGAGTAAGATTACTTCCTTGAAAGAATAGTAATACAGTACAGATACAGATAATTAATTGACAAAAAGCCTCAATCGTCAATTTTGCGCGCACAGATGTGTCAGCGTGGTTATGTAAAACTTCCTGTTGAACGCAACACAACATAGTGTTACACAAATTCAAAGAATGAGTGCCGACAAAAACTATACTTGATCTACCTACATCTCCACAAGCCCCCATTAACCATGCTTTCGAGAAAGCAGAAAATCCTTGCAAAGCAATGATATCCACAAGAGTTAATCCAAAAAAAGAGGAAAAATATATATAGTGACCCTGAACTTGGGACTGTTTTTTCACAACAAGTTGAACTGTTAAGAATTCCTAAATAACACCGAATTGCTAAAATCTCTCCCACACCAACCGTATTTGTCAGCATATTATTATTTTATTGACGGCATATATTCAGAAACATCAGTGACACTGACACATGACATTTGTGATAAACCACATCAACGTTAAACCGAACTCCATCAGCAAAATTATGATTTTGTGACCCATAAGGTATTAAGGTTAGTGTGGAAGTAATCTTAGCATTAAGGGTATGTATAAGTAACAATCCGGGGTTATTTGGATACACAACCATATTGCGACTTCTAGCATGTCTCTTGTCTAGCAGCAAACAGTCCATACAATTCAATCGAATTGCACAGATAATCTAGATCTAGTATCTAGTTACTATAATCAAATACCACAACAAGAATAATATATCAGCTACAAGGCTACAAGGTTAAGTCACAGCGAGTCAAGACTCTGCAATCATCAAGTACCATCTGTAACAGGAGTACGTAAAAAGTCTTTAATTACTCGCGTGCAAGAACCATTAAAAAGACTAAACATCAAGCATCAAACTAAGTTTAAAATGTAATCATGCCACCAAATAATAGCATATTCTTTAAACTGTTGATGAAAACTACTCCATAATAAAAGTAAAATTTGCACTTACATATTGCTGCAGAGCAGTACTCCATACTGCAATGGACGCTGCTACTAAACCTTTCATATTTACACTTACATCAGTAACAGTACAAACACCAACACCGATCAGAACAAGTCCAATGCTTAGCTTGGTATCTCTGGAATATCGGATGTTATCAAACACGATCTCAAACAGGCATAATACAGGAATTATACTCAGCTTTGCTATCTGAGAATTAACAAAGAAAAAAGTTTACTGCAGGAGTACTACGAAAATCTAAAATGATAGACAAAATCAATATGAACACTCACCTGATAAAAACCCACTGAGTTCCACATAAGACTAACATTCATGCCAACAATTGAAAAGTTAGCAAACAAGACAAATTTCAGCAGCTCCAGCAATGGTAAGTGAGACGGTTGAATAAAATCAAGCCAGCGAAGAATAACCGTCATCAATGTAGTGGCAACGAAGTGCAATCCAGTCAGGGTCGTGGCTGCAAAAGGACGTGCACAACTTGTAAAATCTAACGAAAATGATAAAAGAAAATTGCGTAAAACGTAATTCCATAATCATAAAGACACCGGCAGGCAAGGTTGTTAAAATCGGGATTCCATTTTGAATCGTAAGGTGGTGTTAGAATCGAATAGTAAAATCGTAAAATTCTACGAACATGTGTGATCTAGATATCGCTTATTTTATGTTTAGAGTGACTAATAATTGAAAAAAAAAATAGTTGTTTGGTTATTAGATAGGTGATATTGACCATATATGTCTATTCGTATTTTTGGTAGTTTAAAATAAACTTGATTTAGATGTGTGAAGTATTTGCTAATACACAAAAATGCATAGAATCGTTTAGAATCGTGGCTCGAATCGTATGACCATATTTGAATCGTAAAAACATAAGATTATACGATTTGAATCGGGATTTTAATTACTATGCCTGCAGCAATATGAAACACTGTATCTATCAGTACATATATGGTTAAGGGCATAGAGTTTTCCAGATGCTGCATTTTTGTTCACCCAAACAGAACATCTAGAGAAGAACGAGGAGAGCACGCACAGTGACATAAACCAAGGGACAAATACAGAAAAGTGAAATGCTTGGGTAATCTAAACCTAAAGCATCTCTCTCTAAAAGCTCTAACAATTTCTCCTTACACATTATTACAATCATCATTAACAAATCCTTTATTGAACCACATCAATATACTGGCACTGATCCAATATAGAACTCAATTTTACTATGCTGCATATTTATTCGAATACTTGGCAGCTCAGCCCCAGTAGGTCAATGCATCAGTATTGTGCCATTGAACTTCAATTCCAATCTCTCCACCCTAAAAAACTCTTCACTGTATTTTTACCTATATTTACCGATCAGTTGGCTCTTAACAAAGTATTAAAATAATATATATTGATAATTTAATTCCAAACTTCACCAACTATTATCGATTGGAATAAGTGGATCTAGGAACATCCTATTTAACTTTGTTTCCTAAAATTTGAATGCCCGTCTCCTCGTTAGTATGTCTGTAGAAGATGCCTTGTTCGTGCTGAATTTATGTGCACAAGAGGTACAGAGAAAGAACATTTACCACCTTTTCTTTTGCCGCTTCATCTCCCTTTTCTTTAGCTACTTCTTCTCACTCTTTGGACTTGATTACTATGGATGCTTGGACTTTGGGTTTGTCACCAAGTGATAGGGGATGGATCATCCATCTGTTGTTCCCCATGAAGAACATGAACCCATTTCACCTCAAGTCTCATAAGATGTTTCACCAGAGTGTTCACCTCCTATTTCTACACAAAAATCAGAAAATACTCAACTCGTGGACACGGTTATCGTACAAGGCAAGTGCCCCCACATCTTAATGTTTATATACTCACTAACTCAGCACAATCCACAACTACGGAATCTGCTTTATCGCCTCCACTTCCGTCAACCTCCTTAAGTAAATGGTATCCTTTAGCAAATTGTGTTATTAGTACTAAAGATTCTACTGGCTTTACAAATTTTTCGGCTATTGTTACAGTAGGGGTTGAGGCTCGTCCTTATTATGAGGCCATTGAAGACCCTAAGTGGGCCAAGTGGCGTGAATATGCGCCAAGAAATTGATGCTCTAGAGAAATCAAGCACTTGGACTATTGAGACACTCCCTCCTAGAAAGAAATCTATTGTTCATAATGGGTCTTATCACATTGAAAATTATATTGAAATGGCACTCTTCAACACTGTAATGAAAGTGTTGTTTGTTCGATCAAATAAAAAAAAAAAGTGTTGTTTGTTCGAAGTGACATGCAGGTTGAAAGCTTATACTATGTTGAGACGTTCGCCCCCGTGGCGAATAAAGTTAGTATGTGGACATTCTAAGGTCATATGTATTGCTGCTTCAAAGGTTGGGATCTTCACCAAATTAATGTTAATAGCACCTTCCTTCCTGGCAATCTTGAGAAAAAAGTATATATGAAGTTGTCCTCAGGCTTTACTTCTTTTCACCCTAATTAACTTTGTCGTCTCAGACTCTTCATCAGCCACCATGCTGATCACACTTTTTTTAACTCTTCGACAAGACAACATTTTTCTCCATTCTAGTCCACCTTGATAACCTCATCCTTGCTGGAAACAATCTTCATGGTTGGACTAACTTCAACTTCAACTTATATGATTGTTTCCATATGAAGGATATAGGCCTTGGAACACTTCCTTAGAATTGAGGTTGTTTGAAGTTTTGAAGGTTTATTTCTTTCACAATACAAGTATCCATCGATAGATTAGCAGACACAGGACCTTAAACCTCCCACCACTCCTCCAATGGAGCAAAATCATACATTGGCTCTTGCCTCTAGCCCTCGACCTTTTCTCGTTCGCTATAGACGATCAATCGGTCGTATGGTAATGACAATGTACGTTATGTCGTATTTCACATAAGTTCTCATCCTATGCTTCATAAATGGACAAATCATATTGTTATCCATTGCCATTATATCCATGAACAACTCCTCATGGGAAACAATTCTACTTCCTAAAATCCCTCTCACCACCTACCAACATTCTCTCCAACACTTTGGGACTACAAACATTTAGATTCCTCTTCAGCAAGTTAAGCATTCGCAATCCTCACGCTCCAACTCGAGGGGGCACATTAATATTTCCCTAAGATAATACTATATCCTAACCACTAATATATCCTAAAGATATTTATCATATCTTTAGTGTCCTACTTTATCTCTAAAGTTATGTATAAACTATTTAGTATCATTTTAGTAACAATTGTATTTTACAACTCCTATGTGCATCTTCTATTTTAACATTATGTATACAGCCAATCATAATAACAAAGGAGGGGAAAAGCTTAGTTCATATCTGATAGATGTGAACTAAACATCATATACTACAATTTTCTATAAGTATACTAAATTTTTTATTTAAGTTCTAAATTTATTAAGAAAATATACTACCTTAAACTTTTGTTAAATATACTACATTCTTTATAAAATATACAACATGTACTTATAAATATACTACGAATAAATTGATAGATGCCAAATTTCCTATCTATCTTATAGGAATTGAGCAGTAAGAAACATTCAACCCAAAATCAAACAATATTTTATTGCCCAACTTCCCACCTAGCATAATACAAAATTCAAAATCCAAGAAACTCATGTAATGCATTCTTCAAAACCCTAAAAGATAACATTTTTTACCATAACATAAATATAAAAAAAAGCAACTCACCAAAACTAAAACCATAGGAAGCCATTAAAGCTTTGTTAACAATAATAATACCCACAGAAGTGACAGCATTAAACATCCAAGCACCAACATCAACTGCAGCTTTCATCTCTGCTTTACTAGCTGGAGCCATCATCTACATATGATTTTTCAAGCAATTTGGGAAATTTCACCCTTTTAAAATCTCTTCCATATTCAAAATTTTCTGGGTTTTTCCCAATTGCCAAATTTGTGGAAGATCCAAGTTTATAATCACAAAAGCTTGTTGTTGGTGGATTGTTTCAGATTATGAATGATCCAAGTTTCCGAATTTGTAGAAAAGTTTGGATTTTTCTGCACAAAATTTTGAAATCCCGGATTGTGTGGGTTGGAAATGATGAATCTAGAGGGATGGATTTTTTTGCAATAAAAGATGGAACTTTTCTCTCTCTCTTTTTCTTTTCCTTCTAAATTGCTCGTTTCCTTGGATTTTGTTAGGCAAATTAGCCAAATTTGGTATTAAAAAAATTACTTACACATAATTAGAGATGCTAATAGGTAAAGTGGGGGTTAAAAGGCATTTATCGGGATTATTCTTGTTAAATTTTCTCACGAGTCTTGAAACATCTAAAAAAACATGTATAATAGCCCATGAGAAATAGTCCTTTTTAGACATGTACGAGCTTAAAAACCTTTTTGGTATGAGATCTCTCGACTCTCGAGAACCTCCACATACTCTGGAAACACTTATGGGAGGACAGGGGTCTTATGTTACCTTAAATTTGTCATTTTATAGGGGTTGTAAGAGACCCGATGTTGGCTTTGGATAACTACACTGACCTCTCTTAGCCTACGAAATATTTTCAAAGAGTCTCATATGAGTCATATAACCCCTCATATAACCCATCAGGTCCTAGTAGGCCTCTCTAACCGTAGTCTGGGAACATAATGGAGGTGTGTATTAGCTATTAGCCCATGAACGAGGCCTTCTAAAGGTTTTTCTGACTTAAAAGTCCCTTTTGATCCAAGAGATCTCAAGTCACTCAGCAGCCGATGAAGAGCCTTGTTTTACCTTAAGTTGCTCGTTTTATTCAGATCCCTTCGGTTCTAACCGAGTGTCATCCATTAGCCCCATAAAGCTTACAAAGGATTTCATATGACCCCATGAGTACTTGGTGGCCCATCGTCAAATTTTCTTACTGGTGTCCAATAACGTCTCTGAATTAGAGATTTAGAGATATTATTAGCCTACAAAAATAGGTCTCAGGAGCCTTTATCGAGTCCCGGGATCTGTTTTTATACCGTAAATTTATATATTTTGTAGAGCAAAAGTATATTACCTCCATTCCATATCTATTACAACCTCTAACTTTTTACACTATTCATATACTCACCTTTGACCTTCTTTTATAATTATATACAAAGATAAATATACTTATGTGTAATCGTTAAATTCATCTCAATATATATTTAATCAATATTAATTTTTTATAATCTTTACTTAAATATAATTAGATATTAATATTTAAAATAGTGCATTGAAAGACGCAAAACACCATATATCGACCTTGACATAGATATGAAAGGGATGTGAAACAAATATTTGGAGAAGCTTTAAGAGAGATCACATTCCCAAAACAAAAAGATTGAATTTTGGCGTCTACTGAATTATTTTACCAGTAGCAGAAAGACGACCTTAATTTTCGCAGCTATTTCATCATCTTCTTCTTCATCAATTCATCGTCATTGCTCTCTTCTTTTAAGTAAGTTCGTTCTCTCTAATCTATGCTAAGGATTCAAAATTGAAGTTATAATATTTATTCTTATAGTATCACTCACTTTTGATTTTGTTACAGTTTGATTTCATGCTTTATTAAGGTCGGTCATCAATGGCGAGCGAATCACCTCCACCTAATCCCGATGACAATAATACCCCTAATCCAGGTCCTTCTCTCTCCCTTCTACTCCTTATTTATATATTTTTGCCGAAATGAATATATCCGCCGTCGATAGCAGTGACTAAAGGGGTCCAGGATTTAAAACCCGAGTAATTGGTTAAGGGACAAAGTGAGCTAGCGACTATGCCTAAGACTAACTTGGTTCTACTCCTTAGTGATTATTATTATTGATTAATATAGGATAATTCATCAAGTTTAATTCTCTTTTGTTTTGTACTTAGAATTGGGGTTTGCTTAGCTTGTGAATTGTGAAATTATACTTTGATTGGCGATGATTAGTGTATAAATCGTGTATAATTTAGTTGCTTGGGTGATTCGCAATCGGATTGTGTATTTTGAGCTTGTTTGCTCTAATTTTTGGGGTTTTGGTTGGTTTTTAGAATTGGAGGAATAATTTTGAGATGGAATCAAGCACCTACTTGAGGTTAGGAAGGTGAAAGAATTTAGTATGTTACAGAAACGATTGAAATTTAGGTGGCGATGATTAATGTCTAAGTCGTGTATAATTTAGTTGCTCGGCTGATTCGCAATCGAATTATGTATTTTGAGCTTGTTTTTTCTAATATTTTGGGGTTTAGGTTGGCTTTTAGGATTGGAGGAATGATTTTGAGATGAAATCAATCACCTATCTGAGTTTTTGGAAGCTGAAAGATTTTAGTATGCTACGGAAAAAGATGACCTATCTGTGTGTATTGTATTCAATGGAGTCACGACCCACGAGTGTTCTCTTCAACTTATTAGCATTTATGAAAACTTATCTTTAACCTTATCAGTATTTATCTGAACTCATTAGTACTTATTCAATTTTATTTGAACTTATTTATTTTGATAAGGACTGAGAATAAGTTGAATAGACCATTATTAAGCAAATAATGAGAAATGGACTTACTTGTGAAGTAAGCATAACATATTAAGATGGTGTCTATTGTCTAACAAAAGATTTTCCAACAAAATAAGAGCCAGATAAACCCGTTAAACATGTTTATTGTTACCAAGTATAATGTCTCAACATTGGGTAGTAATAAGCTTGATTGAGACCTGGGACGAATTATGCTAGGAACTTCTAGTTATAAAGTGTACATTTCATTCAAGTTAAAGGCCTGCAAAACTGTTCAGGATTAATTTTATGGGTTGCCTGGGCTTTGTCCTCACTCCTCAGTGAATTAGATATGTCTTAGATTGGTATGGTGCAAAAATTAT
Source organism: Patellifolia procumbens (assembly GCA_947645195.1). NCBI lineage: Eukaryota > Viridiplantae > Streptophyta > Magnoliopsida > Caryophyllales > Amaranthaceae > Patellifolia > Patellifolia procumbens. The sequence continues at coordinate 302,269 of CANSGD010000692.1, read as the reverse complement.
TGTTCGTTTTGCTACACTGAGTGCGAAAAAGTTACATTTTTTTCCGCGTGTGTGCCCATGAAGGGGATAATGCATATATATTGCATTGGTTTCTTAGATAGATTGATTTTTTTTATCTTTTTGTTTTAATTTTCTCCGGTTTTGAGCGAATTTATTGAGCTTGTGGACTAGGATATCATGTCTGAAATGATATTTTATAGTTTGATGTCTTGTTTAATTCAATGATATTCCTTTGTGGTTATGTGCTCTTCATCTGAATAACAGCTTTTTGAAGTCCAAGATCTTGTCCTTTATCATGCTGATGCATGCTCCCGACTAGAACAGGCCCAGGGACCTCTGTTACTGTGTTACAAGTTCCTGGCCGATTTTCAGGGTGCCTCTTGATGTGTGGATGTTATGCATTTACTGAATTTGCTTCTAATCATATTCATTCTTGTTCCCATTACAGCTTCGGAGCCTGCACAAGCAGTTGTGAATGAGCCGCAAGCAACTTCGGAGCCGCCAAACGGATTTTCTTCAAAATCTGTATTCACAAATTCCCAACCTATACGAGAGGACCAGGTGCAGAATGCTATCAAGTTCCTTTCTCATCCAAGAGTTAAAGGATCCCCCGTCGTTCACAGACGAAATTTTCTTGAGAAGAAAGGTCTCACAAAAGAGGAAATTGATGAAGCATTCCGTCGAGTGCCTGTAAGTGTTTATAATTTTACTCAGACCTTATGATGAAATTTTGAGGAGGCATAGAGAATTTATATTCCTCGATTGTGTCATGCATGTGTGTTATTTCTCTTTCTTTGTGGCTCTTACTTTCCTTGTCCCCAGCTTGACTTTCTATACATGATTACAGGACTCATCTCCTGCTGTTGCCAGTGGTCAGAGTAGCACATACCAAGGTAATATGCATTGATTTATGTGAGGTTAGCTTACTTGGAGCAGCCTCATCATATCTAAGCTAAATATCTAGAAAAATGCCTACCTTGTGACATGTTGTCTCTATCATGTGACAACAGATGCACAGGCAACCCCTGCAACCAATACTCAAGCGCAGGCCCCTATGCAGGCCATGCAGCCAGTGACGACTGCTCAATCTGGTGTCATGTCAACAATGGCTAGAAGATTTCACTGGTCACATGCAGTTCTTGCTGTAGGATTTTTGGCCATATCTGGTGCTGGAACTGCTATAGTATTTAAAGTATGTTGATTATGGCCTTTCTGACAGACTTTTGAGCGTCTGAGCTCTTCATATGGTCTTCTTTACTCTTCGATTCCGATTAAAGATTAACCTATGTTCTTGAATGAGTTCTCTTTTTCTGTTTCCGTTTATTTCCAGTTTTAGCAACTGATACAAGATGTGTGTCATCTGCAGAATTCAGTCATTCCTAGGCTTAAGTCTTGGATCCGCAAGGTTGTTTTGGATGAAGAAGATGCCGATGCCCTTGATAAAAATATTGCTAGAAAACCGACTTTGGCTGAAGAAGCAACTGCAGCTGCAAAAGCAGCAGCAGCTGCTGCTGCTGATGTAGCAAAGGCCAGTCAAGAAATGTTGCTGACTAAGAATGAAGGTGTTTTTTTAATGTTCTGTACCATATACAGTTTATATTGTTTGCTAGTTTATTACCGCTTCAGATATCATCTGTTTTACCATTTCAGAAAAGAAATGCTTCACGGAGTTCATGAGCTTGTTGGACGTGCAGCTTCAGGAGCTAAGGACGATGAAAAATGCGCTTACAAAATTAGAGGGTGAGCATGATTTTGCGAGAATTTGTCATGTGTGAATTACGACTTCTATGTACATGCAAAGACACATTTTTAATTGTTAATATAAAAAAATGAACATGCACAAACGTGTGCGGGCGTACACACAGATGCATATATGTATGTGTGTATATGTAATGGATTTTGTTCGACAGAGATTTTTTTTTCGGGGGACATGAGTTAGGAGGGAGTTGAGATGGACTGAGGAAAACGGAGAAGGTAACAGAAAGTGTTTAAGATTTTGATTGCTTCTAATTATATGGTTAGACTATCCTGAGGGAGCTTTTTGTATGATATTGTGCATTATTTCTGCTATCTGGAGTCTGTCATGAAAACCAGTTAATAACTTTTCCTTTTCCTTTAGGGCTCAGATAGGGAGTCGGTGAAGCTTAGGTTTTTCTTAGGTGTGGTGGTACCTGTTTAGGGTTTGAATCTTTGTATTGATAATTATTCCTCCCTTGTTTATCAAGTACAAAAATCATTTGATTATATTTGGCTATTGGAGTGTACCTAGTGGTGGACTATAGTTTTTCCTTCAGGAGTTGGTGATTTAACTGTTTTTCTATATCAAGTTAATTTGTCAACTCTTTTCTGTACTTCATTCATGTTGAGTAGGTGGCTCTTGGTGGAAGAAGTCTGCATTCATGTGATTTGGCAATTGACTTCAGTACCTTTACTTTCATGTCTTCTTTCCTTCAGTTTCTTCTTATTTTCCTTAACTACGACCTTCTGAGTTTCCTTCAGAAATTTGTTTCTGGTATTCTTAATAGCTAACTTCCTTCTTAAAAAAATTGGAGATTTTGTGATCTATATTTAAATTGATTAGCTGTGGATCTTAGTGATAATGTGAGCTTAAGCTTGTGCTTGATAATAATTTAAGACCCCCGTAAGTATGTAACCTTATATATCCATGTTGGGCTGTCAATAACCAGGGCAATCATACATTGCTGGGAGAAACCATGTCAGGGAAGATTATCTAGATGGCTCTATAGCGCGTTCAATGGTGAGTTGGATGTTGGCCTACACACCTTGATCTTAGTTTTGGCTGGATGTGCTCAGAATTTGTAGTAACCTTTTGTTTTCTTATTGAAATATTCAGCAACCAATGGACAGCAAGTCTGAAATTGACACGCGATCAGGTTATTGTGCCATTATCGATGCTTCATTTCTTGCTTGCTTCTCTTCAATATGCTTTTTTATTGATGCTGTGCAATTATTTAGTTGCAGTGAGGTCTGTCTCACCACCTGCATCAGCTGAACCTCCTCATCCAAAATCGTATGCAGAGGTTGATTTATCTTTCTAAGGAAAAGAAATCTTTGGTCAACTTCCTTCAGAATTGTGTGCTATATGAATCATTTACTTTTTCTCCATTTGCCAACTCAGGTTACTGATCCTTGATAATTGCTGCAGATCATGGCCATGGTGCAGAGAGGAGAAAGACCACCTAATGTCAGAGTGAGTGAGTTCCCTTTTACATAAACAGTGATTCTAGAATTTAGTCTCCTTATCGTTGTTTGCTTTGTTTTCTGTCTTTTGGCGAATCTTCAGGATATCGACGATCGCCCCCCAAATCCTAATCAACCTATTACAAATCCAAGTTTGGCTCCTAGAGCTAAGGTATTGAATTTTGATATTCATCAGATCTCAGAGTCATTTATGCTAACCTATGGTACTCGGACTCGGGTACTCCTGTAGTACTCATACCTGTGTCCAAGTGTCCAACTCGGATTTTTATGAAAATTACCCATGATTTTGGCCCATCTCTATGCCTGATTGTTGAGAATCCAACGTAGGTACTTGAAGAGTCCAAGTTACGTAGATGCTAACCATCTATTATAAAAGAAAAGGACTGCTTTGAATATTACATGATTCAAATATGATTTTTATCTTAATGTTTGATGCATAGAATGTTTGATATGTTATCTCAGTGAGGAATGTATTCAACTTCCAAAGCTGAATAAGCATAATGCCTTTGAGATTTTGTTGTTGGTATCTATTGCCGTACTTACTAATCTTTTTCTTTCTCCCCTTATTCCTACATGAATAGCCGTGGGAAGCTGGTCAGACTGCCAGTAGCACAAGCTTTGCACCTCCATCTCAATTTACTAATGGAGGCGTTAGTTATAGTACACAAGATAACGGTGTTGCCTACCAGTACAACAACGACAATTCTGGATCCTGGTGGCAGCAGAAGAATGCGAGAATCACCGAAATTGAGAATGGAGACAGTCAAAAGTTTGGCTCGGGATCAAACGGCACTGTAAACATCGGGCCAACCCAGCGTAGGTGGGTCCCACCTACACCACCTCCTGTATCAATGCCGGAAGCAGCCGTGGCCATTCGACAGCCTAAGTCAATGCCAAAGGACGTTAGTCTGAAGTCAGAAGAAGCGGCAGCACAGCCTGTGACTACTGGGCTTGATGAGTTGCAGAGAATTACACAGATATCTGAATCCGGTGGTCAAATAGAGACCAGTGGAGGCAGCGGGAGCTCAGAAATGAACTTCAGTGAGATACAAGAGCAGCAAATTACAGAGGTGTGAATACAAAGGCATGCTGAGGGATTCTAAATTATCGAATTTCATTATAGCATTATACCTATGTTTCCTATATATGAATAAGAGACTAGTGATCGTACCAAGTAATTACCATGAATCCATGATGTAGCTAATGTACCCTGCTGTGTGATCTTTGGTACTTTAATCACAAAGTTTCCTGTGTCATCTTTTGTTCTCTTAGTATCAAGTTTTAGAATATTTATTGGAATTGCTAGCTCTGTCCCCTAGTTATGAATATAATCGATTACCCCCCCCCCTCTTTTATCGTAGATGGTAAGCCTTTATTTTCGCCGTTTAATTTTATAGATTTATCTATAGTCCAATGTCCCATGTTACCTAATTGTTACCTTATGGTGAGGTGCTTGTAATTTCCTCTTGGCCATGCTTGTTAAGCGAAAAAAGTTTCGCCCCCCTCTATGAATGGGCAAAATTTTATGCCTTCAGTCTTTTTTTCGTTAAGCTTGTCCAAAGTTGGTATTGAACAATAACAGCGGTATAAAAAATAAAGTAACATATATATTTGCCTTGCCATTGCATAAGTGAGATGGTGTGCTTATGATTCCAACGATTTGACATTTTTGTAGTGGTTGCCCGATGATTGAAGCTGTGAAGGAGTACATCAATGGAGGTTTTGAGTTCAGGTGGTAACGCTATGAAAGATACTACCTCCGTTTCAAAAGTATTGCAACCTTTGATATTTTACACTATTTATACACTCTCTTTTGACCTTCTTTTGTGATTTATACATAAGGATAAATATAGTCATGTGGGATCTTGTTAGATTCGTCTCGATGTGTGCTTAATTAATATCAACTTTTTATAATTTTTACTTAAATAAAATTAGATATATTAGCGTTTAAAGTAGTGCGTTGGGAGGCGTAAAACTCTCTATGTTGCAATACATATGGAACGGAGGTAGTATTAAACTGAGAGAGGGAAGCATGGTTGTCATGGTTGTGGGGTGGGTGTCCGATAAGTGAAAGTATAGAGAAGGAAAAGTGAGGGGGAATATTGCGTAGTCTCTTTCCTCTTCAACTTGTTTTAACTCAAGCTAAACTTATCAAATCCTATCTTACCTTATCAAATTTTTTTATGAAATTAGATTACTTATCAAAATTTATATGAATTTCGATTAACTTTTACACTTATTCAATCTTATTTGAACTTATGACCTATTGGAATTTATTTATAAGGTATTATAACTTATTCAAACTAATTAAAACTCATTAAAACTTATCATAATTTATTTGCACTTACTTTAACTTATATGAACTTATTTGTTAACTTGTTATGAGATTTTCCACACGTCTTCACAACCTTCCCGCATACGAACATAATATGCCACAAGTACAAGAGAGAACTTAAAAAGAAAATCGCACATGAAAACCAAAGAAAGATGGGCAAGAGATTGAAGACCAAAAATCAAAAAAAAGGGGCACCCTTCTCCCCAAAAGCAAAACTTGAGACTAAAGATTTACAGGGTTAAAAAAAAGGAGAAATCATGATCTTTCAACATAAGAGCTGAGAATCAGATCTACTAGGATCATAATCTTATAAAAACTGAGACTTATTGTACTCTCTGCAGCAGCTTGTCCACTGTGATCTTTTGTTGTGTGGCACTTAGAGACTCTGATTTCATAAGTGCATTGCTGACCAAGATGACTGTTGATGGAGATTCGGCGTTCACCTGCATGAAGAGGATACATGATCCAATGTCAGATGCAAAGAAAGAAGATGACAAGCTTCATGTAGCAAGTATCACGAGATCCAAACTGAACATGCTATAAGAAAAAAGGATATTTTAAGCATCATACCCAAACTCGGCCGTTTAAACCTACGGCAAGCTCGAATGACAACTTCTTTCCAAGGCCCTCCAGGATTGGACAAGTTGGGGAACTCAAAAGCCTAAAGATACATACAATGTGAAGAGCATTAATGAAACTGAAAGAGAAAACAGACTTCTCAAACTTTAAGCTAGCTTATGATAATTTGATTCATATTCCATTAAGATCAGAGAATTTTGCACCATATGCCTATCTATTATAAAAATAATTAATTTTGCCTTGTTACGTCCTTAAATATTATTATATATAATAACAGCAGATTCACTGGCTAGTTTGGCCAATCACTTTTAGTACTTTCAGCTAGCAGCTTTTTAGCTTTCAGGTTTCAGCTATTATATTTTCGTCTAGTTTAGCCAAAGCCTTGGCAAGTCTTTTTGACTACCCACTAAACTGTTTTATACGTTTACAAGAATGGATAACAATTTCCTCTAGATACTTTGATCCTAGCAACTAGGTGTTTTTACTTCTAAGGACATTATAAACCAGAAAAGAAAAGGATTAGATATTTCCGAATTAGAAAACAACATAATTTGCCAATGAGGAGAAAGTTCTTACATTCGTGAAAGCCCAGTTGACGTTTCAAACATGAGACCTTCCTTGAGTGGACCAAATTCTGCTGCTTTACCATTTGCTGTATTAAATAAAAAAATAGGGATCGTTAAGAAAGTATCATCAATCTCATACAAATGAGAGCAGGCAAGATTAGTAAGCCCATAACCCACCATCTGTACATGCTAGCTCTGGGTTCATGCCAGCATTTGCCTTAACAACACGAGCATATAGCAAGGTTCCAATCTGCAATAAACAACACACGATTGAGGAAGACAATAGAAACACTGGGCTAGTATTTCTTCGAGGCAGGGGAGGAATAGGAGGATGTATCAGAAACCAGCTTCATGATTTAGCAACTCATCACACATTCAACTTAAACATAAACATTATCATATACTACTTTTACTTTATTTTTTGTTCTCACTTCCTAATGAAGATAGGAAACACGGAGGGCACAAACAATCTCCTGGCAAGTGAGTTAAGACTTAACTGTTCATTGTAGAATTTGAGAGAAATATAACCTCAGTTAACATTCTAACAGAAACGTATCTCAGGTCCAGTTAAGGTTCCAAAGCACTTCATGTAACCATCTTAAAGCATCCAAAAGTCACATTTCAGCCTACAACACTATGGTTTCCTCTCAGGAGATGATCATATAATGACTCATCAATAGACATAATACCCATAATTTAAGCAACCACACAAGAAATCGCATTCACATCATCCCGGTATTTGATCATCTCACAACTCTGTTACCCGAAAACATGATTCTCTTCTCTTTAGAGGTCAAAGATTCTTCATGTCAAGAATTAAAATGGTCATTGTAAAGGATGATGCACACATGCAGACATGCTCACATCTTTTAAGAGTAACAAATAAAACTATATCTGTCCTCAATGAGCCTTCATATGTGAAGAGCACATTAAGCCATCACCACCGGAACTTGTCAGAAACATCAGGTCCTTCAAACAAATTACAACTTCAGATAAATACACCACAACACATCTATAACAATTCGATCAGTCAATTAACACAATGTTCCTTTAGGAACTAAGCTATGAATCAAGAGCTAAATTTCATAAAACCAAACATATAGCAGAACGATATTCAAAAAAACAAACTTCAAGAACCCCAATAAGATACTCACACTTGAAGACCATCTAATTCTAACTAAACATATCGATGCTTTCTCAATACCAATATCTTCTATGTACTAACAAACCTTCATTAGTCTTCACCAAAAAAAAAACCTTCCTTAAAACTTAAACTTATGCATGAACTAAAATTATTCATTTATTTTCTCGACATCTTAGCCCTAGCTCAATCCAAAACCTCGAGCCTTAACAACACCTAGTTCCACTATGAATCATCTATTTGTGCAAGTTCAAAATATAATAGAAAAGCCTATTAGAGCAAAAAACAATCGACAAAGAAATCGTGAACTGACATTGAGGCATCAAGCATGCCATTGATGCATTGAGTTGATTAACACACCAAACTTATGGTCATAAAACTCATAACCTCTCTACCCTCTTCATTATGTTCTGTTTTCAGTCTATCAATTTCCCAATTAAAATTTGCCTCTTTCCTTAAGCTCTCCTCCTTTCTTCCTTAACCCACAAAAAACAAATACCCAAACTTCAATTTAACGTTTTCCCTCCTTTTGTTGCTCTTTGTACAGCAAAGTATCTAATAGCTCGTCTCACCATTCGCCATGTAAGCTACCATCATCATCATAACCCAACTTATATTTCCTTCCATTCTAAGAAATTTAGTTTTGCACTAATAATCACCACCACCAGACACTCAACGCCTCATATAGCCTCCCCTTCATATAAAATCTAGCTTTCCCTGCAGAATTTCTTAAAACCCTTTTCACTACCGAAGCAATTTTGAAGCAATTTCAATGAAAAAAGATGCAGCATACAATCGAAATATACAAGTATAACAAGCACGATCCCGGATCCGCTACTGGTATTCTTGGGTTTAGGCAGAGCTCAGAAAATGGAACAGTTTTCTTTCAGTTCGGTCTGGTCCAGTTTGCTGGTTTAAATCGGATTTTTTATCCCATATTAGGCATCAAACCTTGAACGTTAACAACAAACTCATCAAGCACCATAAAAGACCAAAAAAAAGAAAAAAAATATTAAAGATATCATTTGAATAGCAAAATATTGTTTAAGAAGTTCCAAGAATGCAAGTTTTATATATGCAACTCCAACACAGTATTCATACCTCAAGCCTGGGAATATTACGTCTAACTACTCCTTCAAAAGCCAACACCGGTAAAACTGCCAACGTGGGTCCCTTGACGTCTACTAGGAAGTTCTGCAAATCAGAGGAAGAAAAGGCAACACTCGTAATCAGATAGCTTACCAACACCAAGTATCAAAGATTATAGAGAATTAAGCTAAATAGTACATGGTCAATGATACAAAACAGATCAGTAAAATTAATCAACTTTTTGGGTGAGGGGTCAGCGCCTCAGAAGGAAACTGCCATTGCCCCCAGACCCAGGCTCGCTTAAGTTTACCTATAGATTAACAATATGAGATTTAAAAGTGACTGCATTTGAGGAGCTGATGTTTTCAGAATTGGATTTATAAAACCAGCAACCACCTAATCAGTTATCATCATGGAAATACATAATGTAGTAAGAGAATATAAGAAAATAACGCAAATGATGCGTAAGCTATTATGCTGGAACTGCATCTAGAGGCATTTGCAAGCATTACTGTTCGAAAAATACTGACATTACCACTTTAAAACAACTTTATAACTGATTGTTCAAGAAACATTCCAACCCATAATATTTTTAGTTTCAGCATGGTTGCCAATTAACAACAAACTTTAGAAACAGCTAAAAAGCAGAATCTTCTCTTCAAGATGAGACCCAAAACAATATATAGCACCTTTTGTTTTAAATAATCAGCTTCAATTTTATAAGACAGTAAAAACAAGAGAAGCAATAGTCACCCCTGTCAAAAAAAAAATTCAAAAATGCATTTTCAACAATCTATCCTCACCAACAACCAATTTTAGATAATTTTTGATGAAAGAATGGTAAGAAGCAAGACCTCGATCATGACAGTACTCAGTATGCAACACAAAGATGTTAAATGAATACACGTAAAAGAAAGAGTGCAACGAAGAAAAAGCTTAGTGAATGGGTGATTAGATACAAAAGCTTACGTCAGCTCGGCATTCCACCACTATGCCAAGGATATGATCCCCCACAGAAGGTACATACTGCACATATCAAGAGCCAAGATTATAAAATATTAAGTCCTTTGTCTAACAAGGAAGATTTTAGAGATCAATTACATAGGCACTCAAACTAATGCATTTTATGCATTACTGCTAAGCGGGGTCTAAAAAAATCAAAACTGAACACCTTAGTCTTCTAAAGGCTTCAATCCTTCAGCTAATAAAAGCTGTAAATTGATTAGTGAGTTGGAACCTTTCATCAGTTCATGTAATTCAACTAATGGAAATATTTAATTACCGGAAAGGAAATTAATTCACCCTCATTATGGTACATGAAACGCCCATATGAGCATATGACCAGTTAATGGCACAGTTGTATATCTTACAGAGCTAATGTATTCAACTCAGAACACCTCTTCACTTAATTCGTGTTCCAATAATGGATATAGGACGCATTCACGCATTTACAAAGTTCATAATAAAAGTGCAGCATCATGTATTGGATCGCAAACTTTACCTCAATCTCGATTCTTCAATGCTTTGGTTTGAACTAAAGAAGTTTAAAGTATTATTACATCTGGTAGTCTCTTGTAGTTTTGATTACTTTTTCTAATTTCTTGCTACTTTAAGCACAGTCAATATTAAGAAATAATAGAAGGCCTTTACTCACCCTTTTATGAGAGCCTTCAACCCAGTATTTGCTTGGCTTTGTGAATCTCAATTTGCCGGCTTTTGTGACGGATATTACATCACCATCCTGAAAAACATTCAAACAAGAAAATTAACATCAACAAACCAGAAACCACTGACCAAAGCCACTCAATTTCCTCAGTTAACAACAATAACTCTAAATTATAAAGCAAGAGTCTGATAGACCATTTGTTAATCAGAGTGCACAGTAGATTGGTAGCTTATGCATAAATACCAAAAGCTTCAACAAGTTACACCAATAAACATACATAAAAAACACAACCAATTTCAATTCACTTCTTAACTAGGAGAATTTGACCCTCCAATCCTGAAAAAAAGACCATCGCATTTAGTCAAGACCAACGTTACCTAATTCGCTAATGTCCCTGCGATTGCAAATTGAAACAGGCCGATTTTGGGCTATTTTTGGCCCATTTCGCGCCAATTGAGAATTCAAAGAGTGAATTAGATAGCAAATTAGATGACCACAGGTACTAACTCAAGAGACAAGAGCTACGAATGCTTCATAACTCCAGAAAATCAGTAATCAAGCACCAATAAGATCACCTAATCAACAAAATTGATTCGGGCATTTCGCAAACTACCAAAATTTCACTCCTCGAGAAAATTATTCCTTACAATCAGTGTAGGACCTACATTGAAGCGAGGGGTGATAGTCGACACCCCCCATCAAAAGTTAATTTTAACTTATCTCTTCAACTGACAACTAAAAAAATCAAAATATTTTTTAAAATTTCCAAATTTGCAACCCATAAAAGCAATCCAAACTAGTCAATTCTCACTCCTTGAGAAAATGATACCCTACAATCAGTGGAGGACCTACATTTGTGTAATCGTTACCCGTTAGTTGACACCCCAAATTAGAAATTAACTTGAACCTTTCTCATCAATGAATAACTAAAATAATATGTTAATGTTCGATTTCACAACCCCAAATATAAGCAATCCAAATTCGTATTATTGACACCCCGAGACTAAATTCCTGGGTCTACCACCTATGTTACTCAGACTGTTACACATTTATAAGGGTTGTCTAAGTGTCTGACTCGGCCAATTTGTAGATAAAAGGTCAAATCTTTAGTTTAATATTAAGTACCCAAATGTCACGATTGTTAAGGTAAATGAAGGTGTCGAAGTAACATAGTCCGCCACTGCCTGCAATCCCTCCTTAATTCACTATGTAAAACTAGTTTATAGTTCCAATCACGAATGCAGAAAAGAAAAACGTACCAAATTAAAAACCCTAGAAAAAGTGACAGACCTGACGAAGACCGCCTCCGAGTTTAATCGTTTGTTCCGCCATTGTTGAAAGGTCCAAAACGACATCACCAGGAACCTGTAGAGAGAAAATAGAGGAGAAATATTAGGAAAGAAGAGTGAAACGAAAAAAGAAAGAGAATATAAGAGAGAGAAAGGAAAAGTTTACCACGGGTTGATTTATGAAGCTTTTTGGTTGTGTTAATGGCTTCTCTTCCACCATTGTTTGTATCTGTTGTTGAATTTGCAGGTTTATTGATCGAAGCAGGATGAGTTTGGCCGGAGAAGATAGAGGAGGACGGCGGCGGAGCGGAGGAGATGTCGAATGTGAGTGAAGTATGAAGGTAAGCGGGAGAGGAGAGGGAAAGACTAGGTAATACATCTAACGCCCCGTTCAGTTTAACTTATTTTTGCTGAACTGAACTAATTTTTACTGAACTGAACTAATTTTTACTGAACTGAACTAATTTTTACTGAATCGAACTTATTTTTGCTGAACTGAACTTATTTCTACTGAACTGAACTTATTTTTACTGAACTGAACTTATTTTTACTGATTCATGTTGTTTTTTCTTCTTTGCACTACTGATTTTTACTGAACTGAACTTATTTTTGCTGAACTGAACTTATTTTTACTGAACTGAACTTATTTTTACTGAATATTATTAATTTAAGGTGAACTAAACAGGGCCTAAATCCTAAAGTCGAAAAAAAATTTGAAAGGAAAGAAAGCTAATTGGCAAATACTTCCTTCGTTTCTTGAAACTATATTACGTTAAGTTTGTACTCCCTCCGTAACGTAATAGTTGCAACAATTGAAATAGGGGGAATTCCTAGGTAGAATATGTTAAGTATGGATAATGGAGGTTGATTAATAAAAGTAAGAGAGAAATCACATGGGTTAAAAAGAGAAAAGGAGGGAAAGAAAGAAACAACAAAAAAAGAGTACAAAAGTAGGTGGGGACCAATCATTTCATGTGATAAAATGTACCAAAATAAGAAAGATGGAAAATTGTTGCAAGTAATATGTTAGACTCATTTTAGGAAATTGTTGCAACTATTATGTTACGGAGGGAGTAGTATTTCTCTTCTTTTTTTTGAAAGGTAAGAAAAACTAAGATAAAGAAGATAATATTATGAGCCTTTTCGCACTTGGAGTTTCCCTAATGTGTCTGAGCTAAGGTTGGGGGATAAAGATGAGTGGTATGAAATCTCTATGTGCAGATGATCAGTGACGAGGTGTTCGAAGTTTGCAATCCAGTAGGTTGCTCGGTTAGCTTCTCTGGAGATATGGTGGATTTCCCATTGGTTTTCGCGTTGCAGGAGCTTCCGGATGTCTTCAATGATGTTTATTATATGCCAAGGTGGGCTCCACAAAACTTTAATTGTATTAATCACCAGTTAGTTGTCTCCTTCTATGATGATAATGTGATAGGGGATCGAACCCAGGTGGATGAGAGCCTTGTGAAGGGTTGTTGGCTCTGCTACTATGATGTTAGTCGTGCCTAGGTTGTAAGTTGTTGCCGCTTTGACATTGCATTCGTCATCTCTGATGATGAACCCGGTTGTTGTCGAGTCTTGCTTCACCGGCCGTCGAAATTGATCTTGGGAGAGCCTGGAGGGGGAGACCAACGGATTAAGAGGGGATAGGGGTGTGGGATATTAGAATTTAGAGGGGGAGAGGGGTGTCCCCGGAGGCGGGAAAAACGTAGAGAGAATCTGGTCTAAAGTGGTTCTGAAGAACCATTCTTTGTGAGACAAGGTTGCTCTAAGTAAGGTTCTACGTGAGTCGAAAGGGGTATTATTAACAGTGCACACCTTTCTTTCCTTCCATATATGCCATAGTAGGAAGATGTAGCGGCACAAAACTTCTTTTTTATTTCTAATACTAGAGAAAGTAGTAGTTATAGGATTACTTGTTCTTTTAGCCACGTGATTGTGTTAATGTCCTGAAAAAGTAACCTCACTTTTGGACATTCAGAGAAAAGATGGTCGATGGTTTCTTGTTGGGCTAAACAAAATGGGCAGGTATTGATGGGAATAATTTTTCGTTTATGGAGGATATCTCTTACTCCTATGCTTTTCTGAAGGACTGACCATAAGAAGATGTGAATCTTAGGGGAAGATCTAGGTTTCAAATCCATCTGTAGGGCCATTTAGGGCTGTCTGGTGAAATACCATGAACAAGCCAGGTAGCTGATTTTACCGAGAACAATCCCTTTGAGGTTAAGCCCCAAATAGCGGTGTCTTCCATATCCCGGGAGAGTAGAGGAATACCCTTAATCAGGAGGTAGATTTCTTTAGGGACGGCAGTCCCCAAATCCCAAGTATGGTCGGGCGTAATGAAGTCTGCAACCCTCAAGTTTATATCAACATCGTTAAGAGTAGGTTTAATTAGTTCCATCAATCTACTATGGACACACCAGTTGTCTAACCAGAAGTAAACTTTTTCGCCATTGTCTATTTTCCACCAAATGCCTTTCCTTAAGAGCTCCCGTTCACCAAGAATTTTCCTCCAAATAAAACGAATATGTCGATTTGGCCTTATAGTCAAAGAAGGAGGTGTTTCATAGATATTTCTGTCTAATGAGTTGGCTTCATAGTGTGTCTTGATTACTTAGAAGGGACCAACCAAACTTAGCTATATAAGCTTAGTTCATGGATAAGTCTTACGTAGGCCCAGCCCCCGAGTGCTTTAGGCTTCCAAATGGTGTTCCAAGAAACTAGTGAAAAAAGTATATACTCTCATGTATCTATATTTTTACATGATATTGGAGACGAGGGTTGTCCAGTTCCTATATGATAGATAGGGGTCGGGCATATATCAAATTATTTTATAAAAAAACTTGTGGATTATAAAAAAGTAGTATACTTATAGATTTAGGTAGTATATTTTATAAATAATGTAGTATATTTGTATAGTGTTTAAGGTAGTATAGTTTTCGAATAAAGTAGTTTAGTTAACAATTTTAATATATTATTGTAGAAAATATAGTATATTTCTATCTGACATATTGTTCACATCTGTTATATAGGAACTATACATTCTCCATTGGGGACCATTTGCTTTCCTATGTCTCTACTTTTTTCATTGCCTTATTATGTGTATACAAGCTATATTGGTGGTTATTAATAAATGGAGAAAATAATATGGGTTCTTCAAAGTTTTCCCCCGAAATTCACGAAGCCCCAAATGAGTGATATTTTTCAAATCTCAATAAAGTTGGAAAAGTGTATGTGTATGAATGATCTCGAGGTCGTTAGTAGATTTTATAATAGTATACCTAAGGGAAAGAAAGGGCATACTGTGGAAAAAGGAGGCCTTTGACGCCAATTTTGATCCCTGGGAGAATACATAGACATATAGAATGAGATGTGATGTAAGAAAGCCTTTGACGCCAATTTTGACCCCTGGGAAAATACATAGATGTTTCGAGTTGTGATGAGAAAATTTGACGAGAGGCCCAACAGTTTCTCATTCGTTTTTGTGGGGTTAATACACGACTCTGGCACGTACCAGAGTGTGTTGATATAATTCAATGCAAAGTTTCCCACTTTATTTTAGGATCATATGGGACCCTTTGTAAGCATTTCGTGGGCGAAGAGAAGACATCGGGGTTGAACGAAGGCATCTGACAACATCCCGTCCATCGAAAAGCTGATAAAACAACCAACTGAAGGGAGTCATATTCCACACGAGAGTGGCTCCAGACTTCTCGAGTTGTTTTCGGTCTCTGTACTTTATGCCACGGGGACGTTCGCTGGCTCCAATGTGAAAATTTGACGAGAGGCCTCCCATTCCCTCTTAGTATCAAATGGTACCCTTTGGAAGCATTTTGTGGGCCAAAAGAAAGCATTGGTTGAAAACAAAGGCATCTGAGGTCATCGAGTACATCGAAAAACATATAAAACGAGCAACTAAAGCCAAATGAGGGCCCTATTCACCCAAGAGTGACATCGGGGCTCTAGAGGTCATGAGTCAAAAGGTCACCGTCCAAAAAAGTCTTTAAAAGGTCATTTACATATTGACATAATCCCATATGAATTGGGAAGAGAAAGCGATAAGACATATTTTTCTTTCTAATTAATCATTAAGTGAATTAATTCTATAATACTTATTTTTAGAGTTTTTGATAATACTTCATACTTTTTTCATTCTGTGCGTCTCCAAACAAATATTGAATACCAAAAAATTGTACATGTACAAGAAAACTTAAAAGCAAATTGCACTATGTAAATGTGATTTCCATAAAAAATAAGTAAATATTTACATAAGTAAGAGATTGAATATAAGAAAAACATCCCAAGATTGAAGCTTTTTTGAAGGGTTAAAGGATAAGAAATAATTGTTAATGTAAGAGCTAAAAATAAGACATCATAATTTTATCATTGTTCTCTTTGTAGCAGTTTGATTTCATGATTGCATTGCTAAGCAAGATGATTGTTGATGGAGATTCAGCATTCACCTGAAATGAAGAATATATATTAAGATAGCATGACCATCAAATGCAAAGAAAGAAGACGAATGGTTTGAAACATAAAGCCAACCAAGTATGCTCTAAAAAAAAGGAAATTTTAAGAATCATACCCAAACACGGCCGTTTAAACCTGCAACAACCTTGAATGACAATTTCTTTCCGAAACTCTCCAAAATTGGACAAGTCGGCGAATTCAAAGGCCTAGAGATACAACATATAGAAAATATTAATGAGGCTGAAGCGAGGAAAATCGTTTCTCAAACTTTAAGCTAGCGTTTATAAATTTCATTCCATAAAAATAACTAATTTTGCTATCCTAATCACGTCTTTTTATATTATTCTGTGTCTAGCAATTTAGAAGCCTATTTTAGAACATATGATCTAAATACTTGGATTAGTATAGAATTGTGACATATATATATATATCGAAATTTATATCAAAAATTTATATATTGTAGGCATTTTTGGGCTATTTTGTTTACTAAATAGAGTTTCAAAAATGGAAAGAACTCGTTAAAAACTTTTTGAAATGAAATTATATAAAATACACTGGATGAATTTGAACGAATAGACAACCAAAGGTAATGACAATTTCCAATCGTTTTCAAGTTAGAAGGCCAAAAAAAATTGAATATACGCCAAGAAAGAAAACAACATAATTTGCGAGAAAGTTCTTACATTCGTGAAAGACCAGTTGACGTCTCAAACACAAGACCTTTCTTAAGGGGACCAAATTCTGTTGATCTACCATTTGCTGTATTAATAAAAAAAACAGGGATTGGTAAGGAAGTAACATTAATCTCATATAACTGAAAGCATGCAAGATTAGTACGCCCATAACCCACCATCAGTACATGCTAGCTCTGGGTTCATGCCCGCATTTGCCTTAACAACACGAGCATATAGCAAAGTTCCAATCTGCAATAAACAGCACACGATTGAGGAAGACAATAGAAACACTGGGCTAGTATTTCTTAGAGGCATTAAATAGGCAGTTTGACACAAGGTTCCTTTAGGAACTAAGCTATGAATAATGAGCTAACTGAACTTCATAAAACCAAACATATAGCAGAACACTATTCATTAAAGACAAACTTCAAGAATCTCAATAAGATACTCACGCTTTAAGACCATCTAATTCTAACTAGACATGTCGATGTTTTCTCAATACCAATTATCTTCTATGTACTAATAAACCTTCATTAAAACTTAAACTTAAGCAAAAAACTAAAGTTATTCATTTATTTTCTTGACATCTTAGCACTAGCTCAATCCAAAAGTTCGAGCCTGAACAACACCAAGTTCCACAATGAATCATTTATTTGCGCAAGTTCAAAATATAATAGAAAGGCCTAATTAGAGCAAAAAAATCAACAAAGGAATCATGGATTTAAGTCATTGGGGCATCAAGCATGCCATTGACGCATTGAGTTGATTGACCCTCCATACTTAAGGTCATAAGTCCCATAACCTTTCTATTTTCTTCACCATCTTCTGTTTTCAGCCAATCAATTTCCCAATGAAAATTTGCCTCTTGTCTTCCTTATACTCTCCTCCTTTCCTCCTTAACCCATGAAAAACAAATATCCAAACTTATAATCGAAATATACAAGAATATAATCAAGCACGATCCCGGATCCGCTACTGGTATTATTGGGTTTAGGCAGGACCAGTTTACTTTTGGTTCGGTCTGGTCCAGTTTGCTGGTTTAAATCGGATTTTTTTATCCCATATTAGGCATGAAACCTCGAACGCTAACAAGAAGCTCATCACGCACCATCAAAAGAGAAAAAAGAAAAGCTAAAGATATCATTTGAGTAGCAAAATATTTTTTGAGAAGTTCCAAGAATACAACTTTTAGATATGCAAGTCCAACACATATTCAGTATTCATACCTCAAGCTTGGGAATATTACGCCTAACTACTCCTTCAAAAGCTAACACCGGCAAAACTGCCAACGTTGGTCCTTTGACGTCCACTAGGAAATTCTGCGGATTAGAGGAAGAAAAGGCAACACTCGTGAGTTCAAATAGCTAACCAGCACCAGGTATCGAAGATTACAGAGAATTAAGCTAAACTAGTACATAGTCAATCATACAAAACAGATTAACAATTAATCAACTTTTTGGGTGAGGGCTCAGCGTCTCAGAAGGAAACTGCCATTGAAAGCTAAAAAGCATAATCTTCTCTTCAAGATGAGACCCAAAACAGTATATAGCACCTTTTGTTTGAAAGAATCAACTTCAATTTTATAAAGCGGAGTAAACACAAGAGAAGTAGTAGTCTCCCCAGTCGATTTTTTTAAAATGCATTTTCAACAAACTATCCTCACCAACCACCAATTTTTAGATAATTTTTCGATGAAAGAATTGTAAGAAGCAAGACCCCAATGATGTCAGTACTCGGTATGCAACACAAAGATGTTATACGAATACATGTAAAAGAAAGAATGCAACGAAGAAAAAGCTTAGAAAATGGGTGATTCGATACAGAAGCTTACATCAGCTCGGCGTTCCACCACTATGCCAAGGATATGATCACCCACGGAAGGTACATACTGCACAAATCAAGAGCCAAGATCATAAAATATTGAGTCCTTTACTTGTATGCATTACTGCTAAGCGGGGTCTAAAAAGAAGGCACAGCAGATGGGTAGCTAAGCATTGAAACTAATGAGTTACATTGGTAGTCTCTTTACTTGTAATCTCTTTTACTTTTTTCTACTTTTCTTGCTACTTTAAGCACAGTCCATATTAATAAACAAAATAAGGCCTTTCACTCACTCTTTTTTGAGAGCTTTCAACCCAGTATTTGCTTGGCTTTTTGAACCTGAATTTACCGGCTTTTGTGACGGAAATTAAATCACCATCCTGAACAACATTCAAACAAGAAACTTAACATCAACGAACACAGGAACCACTGACCAAAGCCACTCAATTTCCTCAGTTACCGACGATAACTGAGGAAATTATAAAGCAATTAAGAGTCTGATAGACCATTTGTTAATCAGAGTGCACAGCAGATGGGTAGCTTATGCATAAATTCCAAAAACTTCAACAAGTTACACCAATAAACATACATAAAGAACACAACCAATTTCAATTTATTTCTTAACTAGGAGAATTTGACCCTCCAATTCCGAAACAAAAAGACCATTGAAATAAAACGACCATTGCATTTGGGCCAATTGAGAATTTAAAAGGTGAATCATATAGCAACTTAGGTGACCACAGCTACTGACAAGAGCTATGAATGCTTCCTAACTCTAAAAAATCAGTAATCAAGCACCAATAAGATCATCTATAAACTACCAAACTTCACTCCTCGAGAAAATCAGTGTAGGACCTATATAAACTATCAAATTTCACTCCTTGAGAAAATCATCTCTTCTACAATCAGTGTAGGACCTATATTGAAGCGAGAGGTAGTCGACACCCCCAATCAAAAATATTAACTTACAAATCAAAATATTTAATATTAACTTATCTCTTCAACTGACAACTACACAAATCAAAATATTGTGTTACTTTGCAATTCGCAACACCAAGATAAGCAATCCAAATTGATTGGCCATTTTTTCCAAACTACCATATTTTCACTCCTCAAGAAAACAATCCCCTACAATTAGTGGCGGACCTACATTGAAGTAAGGGGTGTTACTGGTTATTCGACCCTACAGATTAAATATAAAGTTAAACTTTTTTCTTAAATGGACAACAAAAAATCAATTTTTTTAATTAATTTATAACTTTGCAACGCCATATAAGCATTTTCTGAACTAAAATATACCCTAAAATCAGTAAAGGACCTACATTGAAGAAAGGGTATTAGTCGACACCCAGAAACTAAAAATTAATTTTGACTTTTCTCTTCAGTGGACAACTAAAAAATCAATTATTTTTTTTTGTTAATTTTCAACTTTGCAACCCCACATAAGCATTTTTCGAACTAGCAAATTTTCACTCCACGAGGAAATAATCCCCTACCATCAGTATAGGGCCTACATTGAAGCAAGGGCGTGTTACTTGTTAATCAATGAAATATAAATTTAAACTTTTCCCTTCAATGGACAACTAAAAGATCAAACTTTTCTTTTCAATTGACAACTAAAAAAAAATAAAAGATCGTACAAATTTTCGATTTTGCAACTCCAACGAACAACCCAAAATCGTACGATTGACACCCCGAGACTAAATTCCTAGGTCCGCCACTGAATTAAATTTAGTTTATAATTCCAACAAAAAAAAAGTATGCAGGAAAGAAAATATACCAAATTAAAAACGCTAGAAAAAGTGACAAACCTGACGAAGACCGCCACCGAGTTTAATGGTTTGTTCCGCCATTGTTGAAAGGTCCAAAACAACGTCACCAGGTAACTGTAGAGAGAAAATAGAGGAGAAAATATTAGGAAAGAACAGTGAAACAAAAATAAGAAAGAGAATAAAAGAGGAAGAAAGTTAAAGAGAAAGGAAAAAAGGTTACCACATATTGATTAATGAAGCTTTTTGGTGGTGTTAATGGCTTCTCTTCCACCATTGTTTCTGTCTGTTGTTGAATTTGCATGTTTATTGTTCGGTGCGGAATGAGTTTGGCCGGAGAATACGGCGGAGGAGAGGCGGAGGACGGCGGAGGAGCGGTGGCGGAGGGAGGAGATGTCTACTGTGAGTGAAGTATGAAGGTAAGCGAGAGACAAGAAAGAAGACTGTGTAATTGTAATACTTCCTTTACGCGCAATTATAATTTATAGGTATGGTAATTCTGATTCCAAGTCCGAGTCGGATTCGATAATAAAAAAGTCTGATTGTATTAGTAAATCTTAAACTTGAAGGGATCTTACGTAAGATATGATCTAATTAGAGTCCAACTATTATTGTTATATTATCAATTAATAACATATTAAAGTATATTTTATTTTGACTTTATGTTTGGATTATTTTAAATAATGGTTTATTTCGATACGAATATAAAACAATTAGGAGTATAAAGAAGGAAATATGATTTGGATCCGAGAGCATGTAATCTGACTATGAGTAGGAGATAAACGAAAAATCTGAATCTGGATGAGGTAGAACGGACTTCTAGGTTAATAACTCTGATTGGAGTTTGATTCGTAGTCATCCATACACGAAATTACATATTTTTTTCAATTGATTGATCTTCAAATAAAATTCTACTTTTTAACGTCAGTATGTAATTATTAATATATTTTGTATTGTCTAAAATTCAATATTCAAAGAATAAATGTTAAATATAAATTTTGATTTACAATTTCAATGCATTCATCTAGTATGTAGGAGAGTTTTCAAACTCTCTTTCATTGCCTTCTACTTTAGTATATACACCATTCGTTCTTTCTTAATAACTAGTACTTTATCCGTTTGTTTTTAATTGTTATAGTTTACTTTGTGGGATAACCAAGAAAATTTAAGAAATCTATGCAATGATTGTTTAGGGAACAGATAAAGTATGAGAGAGAATGTTATAAAAGTAAAAAATATTGGGTGGTTGGGTGTTAAATTCGAAAACAAAAGGACAAGTGGGTCCCAAAAGTGTGGGAAATTGGAATATAGAGAAGTGAAAGTTCACCTAAAGTAGTAAAAGTAAAAGTGTAACAATTAAAAAGAAACGTTCTAAAAAGTAAAGTGTAACAATGAAAAACAAACGGAGTGAGTACTATATATTTCGTTTATATAAAAGTTCATTTTCATTGACTTCTACTTTTTTATATATAAGGTAAGGAGAAAAAGGAAGACAGTTAGGAGACCCTCCGCTCGAGATTAACCATCATTACAAAGTAAGATTGAGACTTCAGAACCAGTCCAATCTGAAATACACATAGAATCTACAACTAAGTGACCAACATTTGCTATCCAGTCCGTTGCCCGATTTCCTTCCTTGTATATGTGGCTAATTTGGACATCTTGAAAGGCTTGCAAGTGAAGCTTGATATGTCGTCGATGATGTTCCCTATTTGCCATGGGGGGTTGCACTTCCCATTGACCGCATTGATGACTAGCAAGTTATCTCCCTCTATGAGAAGACGTGACTGGGAGAACTTGGATGCTTGAAGGATACCTCTATGGAGGGTCGTTGCTTCGGCCATAATGACGGTGGTGTTACCGAGGTTGTGTGTTTCTACTAAAATGAACATGACCTTCGTGATTTCGTATGATGTAGCCGGCCGCAGCATTGTTGTGTTTGACCGACCCATCAAAATTGAGTTTGAGAGCCCCTGGAGGTGGGGGCACCAAGCAATGAGGAGAGGTTGATGTTTGGTGCTGGATAGGGGTGTTTAGGGGTGTGGCCGTGGGGGTACTCAAGTTGTAGTGGTTCAGGGCGTATTCATCGTAGTGATTACGCATTTTCCATTCATGATGGTACAGCTTGGCTCGATGGTAAATTTTATGGATATTCAGTTTTGAGTTGTTGAACATGATATCATTTCTTTCTTTCCAAATACTCCATAGGATAAAAGAGACTTTGCAAGCGAAACCCTTATCATTAAGGTGTAGACGGAAAACATTGACTTCTACTTTAATATAATGTATATATTCCATTTATATAAAAGTTTTATTATTACTCATTGTGTATACAGTTTATTTTAGTAACATTAATCTCTCACATATCTATATTTTCACATGGTATTGCCGTATTGGAGACCATTTTGCTTTCCTATGTCTCTACTTTTGCCATTGTCTTATTATGTGTGTACAAGCTATATTAAGTGGTTATTAACGAATATGTGAAAATAATATCAGTTCTTCAAAGTTTTTTCCTAATATTAAGGAAAGGAAACACCCCAAAATGAGTGATATTTAAATTCACATCTCAATAAAAGTTGGAAAGTGTATGTTCATGAATGATCTCCAGGTCATTAGTGGATTTTATGAAAGTATACATATGGGAAAGCGAGGGCGTACGGTGGAAAAAGGAGGCCTTTGACGTCAATTTTGACCCTTGGGAAAATACGTAGATGTATAAAGTGAGATGTGATGTGAGAAGGCCTTCTAAGTCACGAGTTAAGCACCCGAGAAGCCACCCCGAGGCATTATGAGGCTCGTGGGATCATAATAAAAAACATACCTAGGTCCCAAAAAGTCTTGGAGTTGTCGATTTCGAAGGTTATGATACACGCTTTCGAGACAATCATCAAAGTCCGAGAAGGAATCCTTGTTGCAATGATCTCAAGGTCATGATAGGGGGTTCCAAGCATCAAAAAGTCATCTCGAGATATCCCGAGGTTGTTTGAGGCATTTCTAGGGTCGAAAACGAAACCATGCGGGTGGGTCATTATTGATCATTTATAAAAGCATATTCATAGTTAAGAGAGGGCATATGAAGTATCGTGATAAGGGATTTTGTCAGATTCTCGTCTCCTCAGTATGGTACGACTCAATGGTGATAGGTATGAAAGTGCTATCGTTACAGCTGCCACCCTTAAAGTCTATATGGATCTCAATATATAATTTTAAAAGGTTAAACATTTAGAACTTTTTACTATTACATACTTACAACTATAAATGGTCAATACTCAAAAGTGGTGCATTGGAAACAAAAATTTCAAGTAATTCATGAATTATAAAAGGTGAGATGGTGAGAGCAATGGAATAGTAATCCTTTCCAAAAAAAAAGGTAATCCTTACTTAAGATATCACGTATAATAGTAAATCATTTAATGAAAAGATAATCTTTTACACTTTTCATACACTCCTCTTTGAACTTCTTTTGCGATTTATGCATAAGGATAAATATAGTCATGTGAGATCTTGTTAGATTTATCTCGATATATGCTTAATTAATATCAACTTTTCATAATTTTTCCTCAAATAAAATTAGAGATATTAGGATCCAAAGTAGTGCATTGGGAGACGTAAAACTCCCTATGTTGCAATACATATGGAACGGAGGTAGTATTATTTATAATGTAATCCTGTATTGAAATATCACTTGATAACCTCTTTTTTTAAAATGTAATCAATTAACAAGATCGGTATGCAAGGGAGAAAAATGATAATAATTTAGCCAAAATAAATTACTTATTGGTTAAAAAGAAATACTTAATGCTCTAATGTTTTCATATAAAAAATGTGTTTACCAGAATCCGACCCCAAATATATTAGCCTTAACATTTTGGGCTTCAATTTCTGTAAGTCTTTAAAACTTTGTACAAAGCCGACCTGACTTAAATTTTAACCCATAACGTGACCTACTAATCTACTATTGTCTATGACTATTAGCAATTAACGTGACCCAACACCGACCCCCCAAATAACCAAGTCTATATAAGAAACTCAGATAGAATAACCCCCCATTGATTAGATCCACACCTGCATGCATGGTATTATGGTATACTCCGCAATTTGCTGAAAAAGATTGGATATATTGTCATTAAGGGCCTGTTTGGAATGGGGTAATGTATTAAGGGGTAATAAAAGTCAAACATAAGAAAACTAAAATATTTGGGGGGTGATAATGAAGGAGATAGACTGATAGAGTGATGGTGGAGAGAATATTGTAGTGTTAGTAGGAAGGAAATGGAAGAAAGAGGGGAACTCTTAGTCTCTTACTCTCATTATGGGGATAATAGTTACCCACCACCCCCCTAGGGAACTATTACCCTCATTTGAAGGGTAATAGTTCCCCTCTTTCTTTCATTTCCTTCCTACCAACACCACGTATTCACTCCACCACCACTCTATCCCCTCAATCATCACCTTCAAATACCTTAGTTTTTCTATGTTTGACTTTTATTACCCCCTTAGTACATTACCCTCATCGCAAGCATACACTGAGTAGTAGAATGGTGGGGAATTGCTGCTTTATCAGCTGCTACTGCAACATTTCACGGGATAGTGGATACCTCATTGGCCCATTCCACATTAAATACTACCTAGGTTAGTTACTTTTATCATATCCCACTGTTTGGCAAATGACTTTTAGTAGGTTTTTTCATTGATTTTTGACTTTTGGTTTTTATTTGTGGTCAAACATTCCCAAATTTCAGCGCAAAGAATCAGACCATGAGTGACTGTTTCAAGTTCCTCATTACACCAAGGACAATGGTCGTCGTCTGTTAAATGCCGATACTTGCATTGAGAAGTGCACGAGTAGGCAAAGAGCGGGAGCAATTAATAGAAGATTAAAGTATATTTTAATTAGGAAATTTTGTGAGAAAATACCTTATTTGTTATAAATTTTGTGAAAAAACACCTTATATAATTTTTTTTGTAAGAAAAAACCTTTTAAAAAGGTTTTTTCATTAAAATACACAACTTATCAACGGAATCCGGCCAAAAAGTGAAGATTCCAATTATTGACTCATCTATTTTCTTAACTTTTTAGACATAAAACTCACGGACACCATATTATATTTTTCATTCACTTCCTTTTCAACCCTTACCCTTCTACATTCCTCCTACCCATCTTCTCCAACACAGCACTACAATATCATCTTCACTAAGCTCTAAGTCTCTAACGTACCCAAATTCTTATTAATTGTATTATTAGAAGCTGCAAAGTGATAACAACATATATATAAAGAATTTTTGTTCGCACTCTCGTCGAAGTTCATCTACCTATTTTTAAAAGCATCAAATATCTCATATTCTGTTCAGTTGTTTTTGCCGCTTTAAATTCATCCTCAATCTTTGATTTTCCACTGTCTACAAAGTGAAAATGAAATGATCCTCTTCCTCGTCTCAATGATGAAAAGATGAGGTGAGGGTTGAAAAGGAAGTGAAGATGGAAAAAATAAAATGGTATATGTGAGTTTCACCTCTAAAAGTGTATTTTAATTAGGGTTTTTTGTCAGAAAGGACCTTCAAAATTATTTTTTTTGTGAGAAAGGACCTTTTAAAAAAACTTGGCATTTAAAGACCAAAAACCAAAAAAAGTTTGTGAGAAGGGACCTTGAGGCGTTGACCAAGGGTTTGACTTCGAATTTTTACTATTTACAACCTAATTTAACACTAATTATATATTAACAAAAAAATTATACCTAATACCTAATTAAAACTAATAAAACAACCCTAATCATACCATAACACTAACATTTCACTTCCTACCATAACCCACACCCCTTCTCTCTCCTCCCTCATCTCCTCCCTCTACCATCACAAAACAACCACACCCACTACCACAACCACAATGACTTAATTAGCCACCCACAACCACCTTTCATAACACCACCACCACAACCCAACCCCCCATCCACTCACCACAACCAAACCCGAATCAGCCACCCACAACCTTCATCTTGATTTTCTTCCATCTTCAATTTGAGCGCCGCCAACCCGTGAGAAGGAACCACCGCCGCCGCCTTCATCTTCTTCCTTCTTTATCATATTCTTATTCTTGTTCTTGTTCGATTTGGCATGGGCTTGAATGGGTCGATTTCAGGGTTGAGTGAGTTGATTTTGGATTGGGTCTTGAATTTAGGGCTAAATGGTTGATTTTGGGTTGGATGGTTTGAATTGGGGTTTGGGGTTGTAGGTTCGGCTATTGGGGTTGTAGGTTCGGGTGGGGTTGTTGTATTGTGTAAGAGTGAGGTTGTGCGTTTTGGTGGGTTGGGCTTGTGGTTGTTGTAGTGGGTTTGGTAGGTTGTGCATTTGGTTGTTGTAGTGAGGGTTTAGTGGTTGGGGTGGTTGGTGGGACCTTGTGGCTGTGGTAGTGGGGTTTAGTGGTTGGGGTGATGGTGGGATCTTGTAAGTTGGTGGTTGGGGTGGTTTGGGGTGGCATTTTGGGGTGTTTTGTGATGGTTGGTGGAGGGAGTAAGGAGGAGGGAGGTGAGGAGAGAGAAGAATTGGGTTAATTAGATTAGTAATGGGAAGTGTAAGTATTAGAAAGGATTGGCTGCACTTATAAAAAAAATTGGATTGCACTTAGCAAGTGAACGCTGGTCAACGTTTCAAGGTCCCTTCTCACAAATTTATTTTGGTTTTTGGTCTTTAAACGCCAAGTTTTTTTTTTAAAAGTCCTTTCTCACAAAAAAAAATTGAAGGTCCTTTCTGAAAAAAAACCCTTTTAATTATAAAAAAAAGTTTAAAAACGTGTTTTCTCACAAAAATAATTATATAAGATATTTTCTCACAAAATTCATAACAACTAAAGTGTTTTCTCACGTCATATTAGGAGGGTGGGGAATACAGTTGCTCACTTAGTAGCAAGATGGGAAGTGGGTAATGATCATGAGCTTGTACGTTTTATGATTTTCCACAAAGTCTCTTGACTTTGGTAGATCTTGATTTAATATAATTCCTTGCTTTTCCCCTAAAAAAAAAAGTGTTTTCTCACAAAATTTCCTTTATATTGACTCTATGTTTGGGTTAATTTCAAAAATGATTTATTTCGACATGAGTCTGAAACTATTTGGAGTAAAAAGAAGGAAATATGATTTGGATTCGAGAATATACAATATGAATTTGAGTAGGAGATAAATGAAAAATATGAATGTGAATGAGACCAAACTTCTAGTTTAACAAGTCTGGTCGGAGTTTGATTTATTGTCATCCATACCAGAACATACATATTTTTTCGATTGATTGATGTTAATATAAAATTCTACTTTTCAATGCCAGTATGTAATTATTAATATATTTTATATTGTCTAAAATTCATTAATCAAATAATAAAGGTTAAAAATAAATTTTGGTTTACAATTCCAACGCATTCATCTAGTACGTAGGAGAGTTTTCAAAGGCTCTTTCATTGATTTCTTCTTCTTTTTTTTAAAAAAAATATAATCTAATTTTTAGTATGAGATTATATTAAGGTAAAAAGAATAATACCCTGTGCTGCCCTCCACCCAGAAGCCCATTACAAGTCATAACCCCACAAATTCCAACCAAATGTTTGGAGTAAAAATTGATCCCTATAACAAATTAGGGAAGATAGGAAAGCTCATCACTTGAGCCAACCCCAATTCTTATGGATTGTGCTAAATGCCGCCCTGTATTTTCTTACTAACTCCCTATATTTAATACGCTAATTATCAATTTACCCCACATCACTCTTCCACACTACTTCTCCTACCACCACACTCACTCTTAACCACCACCACACCACCCCAACCGTAGTCACCGTCACCGCCGCCACCACCACAACCACCACTGCACTACCGTTGCCGCCACCACCACCACACCGCTGCAACTCCACTGCAACCACCATAAAAATATGACCGGCAGTGACAAGAGTATGTATAAGGTTAGGGGGTTTATGGGAAATTCATATGTATTTAGGGCGTTACCTAGAGTATTTAGGGCGTCATTTAGTCGTCCACATTATTGGCTTCTACTTTAGACTACACCATTTCATTCTTTCTGAATTACTAGTACTATATATTCCAAGGTTCACTTTCATTGACTTCTACTTTAGTGTAATGTGTATATTCTATTTATATAGAAGTTTATTATTTTTCATTGTGTATACATATTATTTTAGTAACATTAATATCTCATGTATCTACATTTTCACATGGTATTAGAGACGAGGGCTGTCCAATTCCTATATAATAGATAGGGGCCAGGCATATACCAAACTATTTTATAAAGAAAAAACTTATGGTTTATAAAAAAAATAGTATACTTATGGATTTAGGTTGTATATTTTATAAATAATGTAGTATATTCGTATAGAGCTTAAGGTAGTATAGTTTCTGAATCAAGTAGTTCAGTTAAGAATTGTAATATATTTATTGTAGAATGTAATATATTCCTATCTGATAGATATACTGTTCACATCTATTAGATAGGAACTAGCTAGCCATTTTCCATTGGAGACCATTTGCTTTCCTATCTCTCTACTTTTTCGATTGCCTTATTATGTGTGTACAAGCTATATTTAGTGGTTACTAATAAATGGAGAAAATAATATGGGTTTTTCAAAGTTTTTCCCCGAAATTACCGAAGGGAACAAACCAAATGAGAGATATTTTTCAAATCTCAATAAAGTTGGAAAAGCGTATTTGTATGAATGATCTCGAGGTCATTAGTAGATTTTATAATAGAATACCTACGGGAAAGCAAGGGCATACGGTGGAAAAAGGAGGCCTTTAAGGCTAATTTTGACCCCTGGGAAAATACATAGACGTATAAAATGAGATGTGATGTGAGAAGGCCTTTGACGCCAATTTTGACCCCCTGGAAAAATACATAGACATTTTGGGTTATGATGAGAAAATTTGACGAGAGTGCCAATGGTTTCTCATTTGTTTTCGTGGGGTTAGTACACGACTCTGGCACGTACCAGACTGAGTTGATATAATTCAATACAAAGTCTTGCATTTCATTTTAGGGTCATATGGGACCCTTTGTAAGTGTTTCGTGGGCGAGAGAAGACACTGGGGTTGAACCAAAGGCATCTGACAACATCTCGTCCATTGGAAAGCTAATAAAAAACCAACTGAAGGGAGTCATATTCTGCACGAGAGTTACTCTGGACTTCTCAAGTTGTTTTCGGTCTCTGTAATTCACGCCACGGGGACGTTCGCTGGCTCCAATGTGAAAATTTGACGAGAGGCCTCCCATTCCCTCTTAGTATCAAATGGTATGCTTTGAAACCATTTTGTGGGCCAAAAGAAAGCACTGGGTTGAAAACAAAGGCTTTTGAGGTCATGGAAAAACATACTCCCTTCGTCCCAAAATATAAGGCTTGTTTTTTTTATATGGTCGTTAAAGCGCACCTTTGGATGGAGGGAGTATAAAACGAGTAATTAAAACTAAATAAGGGGCCTATTCACCCAAGAGTAACATCGAGGCTCTAGAGGTCATGGGCCAAAAGGTTGATAGGCTTTAGTCGTGTCACCTAATCAAAAATAAACCTACGGACCTCTAACTAGGTAGTCAGTGGAAGCAGGGTCGAATCCACAGGGAGACAGAGTTTCTAGATTAATATTCAACCGATTCAGCTACTCCAGATGAAATCAGGGAAGAAATAATTAAACTAAAGAATAGACTACAGAAGACGGAATAAATTGAGGATTAAACTATGGAATAAAAGTCTAGGGTATTAGGTCGGTCCACCATGCTTATACCAATCAAATAGGGTCAACTACTACCAAAACCTAAGTCAAGAGTCGGGGGATTAGAGCCTATGTTGAGCTATGGTTAAGACTCAACGCTCATAGTTCAACATACGCCGCATGTTCACTAACGTAATCAGAACTACTGACGTGTCCTAGGCCTCTAGTCGTAAGACGGATCTGTGCAAACAACTATTAACCACAAGCAACCAACGAAACTGCGCAATAACGTTAATTACTCAATAAAGAACAAATCACATCACAATCACCCTAATCAAACCCTAGAAATCGATAAGAGTCTAAATCACAATCATGGTATAAACATGGCTTTCCTATCTAACACCCTAGAAAGAGACTACTCAGACATGATCGAATTAATAACGACAAAACTAATATGAAACCCTAACAATTGCATCATGAACGATTAAATAAATAAACTAAGCAATCAAAGTAATTAAAGAGATAAAGAGTAGAGAAGAGTACCAATTGACGGAAAGCAGGAACTTTATTGAAATTGAAATAGGTTTGATCACCTCTAAATTAATCTAAGTGTTTGAATTGAACTAAGAACAATGAAGAATAAAACTAGTCTAAAGCTCATGAAAGATGAATAAAAAGATGTAAAATAAAAGATGTCTCTAAATAATGAGGAAAAGGTATTTATAATACCCCCTCAAGTCTAATTAAAACGAAAACAAAAGGCCGAAATCCGCGACAAAATGTGTCAGACCCGATCGGGCCCGAGCACAGTACCCGATCGGGCCGTGGTACAGAAGTCATCAGCAAGTGCTTTGGGATTTAGCATAGCAGCAGCGCAACATTAAATGGATTGTTGCAGCCCACCCGATCGCACACCCGATCGGGTCGTGGATCGGGTGCAAAGCACAATTATCATTTGGCGTCTTGTGTGGCGTAGCAGCAGCAGCAACCAAAATGTAGAGGACCCGATCGGATCGGGCGGTGGTCACCCGATCGGGTCTGGGGACATGCTTCCTCGCCCGATCGGATCGGGCAACCGTCGCCCGATCGGGTCCGCAACTTTCATACCCGATCAATAAATCTTCGCCCGATCGGCCGATCGGAGCACGGAAACCTCCTTTTTGACTCTTTGGCTTCCTAATCTTCACGTTTAGGGGTCTTGGGACCTCCTAAACTACCCATAAAGCTCGTGAGCCATCCTACGTGCCTCGTAACATCTCGTAAAGTCGTGGTTGCTTCCAAAAGGCTCGGGAATAAGGAGAAAACTCCATAAAACCTGCAATTCAATACTAAAACACGAAACCACAACTACATACGATAGTTAGCACAAAATAGCTCCCAAGAGCTCCAATGACGCACAAATTAGCTTGTAAATAAGGGAGAAAAATCTATATAAATACGTGATATCAAAGGTCGCCGTCCAAAAAAGCATGTGAAAGGTATAAGACATAATCCCATACGAATTAGGAAGAAAAGGCGATAAGACGTATTTTTCTTTCTAATTAGTCATTAAGTGAATTAATGATATAATACCTTTTTTAAGAGTATTTGATAGTACATACTTTTTCCACTTGACATTCTGTGCGTCTCCAAACAGAAATTGAAAACCAAAAAATTGCACAAGTACAAGGAAACTTAAAAGCAAATTGCACTCTGTAAACGTCATTTCCATAAAAAAACACATAAAGAGTTACATAATTATGAGAATGAATATAAAAAAATCCAAAGGCTAAAGCTTTACAGGGTTAGGGTTAAATGATGATTTTTTTGACATATGCAGCAATTTGATTTTATGATGTCATTGCTGAGCCGGATGATTGTTGATGGAATTTGTCATTCACCTGAAATGAAGAAGATATATTAAGATAGCCTGATCCATCGAATGCAAAGAAAGAAGACAACTAGTTTGACACAATTATCATGAACGCTAAACCAAGTATGCTCTAAAAAAAGGAAATTTTAAGAATTATACCCAAACGCGACCGTTTAAACCTACAACAAGCTTGAATGACAACTTCTTTTCGAGACCCTCCAAAATTGGACAAGTCGGCGAACTCAAAGGCCTAGAGATACAATATAGGAAGCATTAATGAGGCTGAATAGAGGAAAATTGTTTCTCAAACTTTAAGCTAGCGTATGGTAATATCATTCCATAATATTCAGAAAATTTAGCACCATACACCTATCTATCATATAAATAAATTTTGCTATTCTGATTACGTCTTTTTATATAGTTCGCACTTGTCTAGAAATTTAGGAGCCTATTTTAGAACATATGATTTAAATACTTGAATTAGTATATAATTGTGACATATATATATATATATATATATATATATATATATATATATATAACATATCAAAAAATTGTAAATTGTAGGCATTTTTGGGGCTATTTTGTTTACTACATAGAGTTTCATAAATTGAAAGAACTCGTTAATAACTTTTTGAAAAGAAATTATTGGATGAATTTGAACGAATAGACAACCAAAGGTAATGACAACTTTCAATCGTTTTCAAGTTATGAAGGCCAAATAAATATACGCCAAGAAAAAAAACAACATAATTTGCCTAGGAGGAGAAAGTTCTTACATTTGTGAAAGACCAGTTGACGTTTCAAACATGAGACCTTTCTTAAGGGGGATCAAATTCTGCTGCTTTACCATTTGCTGTATTAATAAAAAAAGCAGGGATTGGTAAGGAAGTAGCATTAATCTCATATAACTGAAAGCATGCAAGATTGGTACGAACATAACCCACCATCTGTACATGCTAGCTCTGGGTTCATGCCAGCATTTGCCTTAACAACACGAGCATATAGCAAGGTTTCAATCTGCCATAAACAACACACGATTGAGGAAGACAATCGAAACACTGGACTAGTATTTCTTAGAGGCATTAATGAGGTAGTTTGACACAAGGTTCCTTTAGAGCACAACTTATGTAAATTCATGTCATTATGTACCTAAATGCTCTAAAATGAGTTATAAATGCATCTAAAAGCTATATATAAATGTGATACATAGCTATGAAAAAGGGATACTTCAAGAATCATACCCAAACTCGGCCGTTTAAACCTACAGCAAGCTCGAATGACAACTTCTTTCCTAGACCCTCCAGAATTGGACAAATCGGGGAACTCAAAAGTCTAAAGACACAATATGAAGAGCATTAATGAGCCTGAAGGGAGAAAAACGTTTCTCAAACTTTAAGCTAGCTTTTGATAATTTCATTCCATTATATTCAAAAATTTTAACACGCTATGCCGATGACGTCCTTTCATATTATTCTGCACTGTGTCTAGTAATTTAGGGGCCTATTTTAGAACATATGATCTAAATATTTGGATTAGTATATAATTTTGACATATATATATATTTTTAACAATCTATATAAAAAAGGAAAAATTGATTGGAATAATCCTAACTATTCCCGTTCCGCCCAAAATAATCCCAACTGTGACTTATTCTAGAATAATCCAAAGTATTAGGGGTATCTTCTCAAAATAATTCAAACTTTATTTTTCTTGCCTTCAATGGTCCATTTTGGGACTGCTACACATAGGAGAATTAAGAGTTTGGATTATTTTGAGAAGATACCCCCAACAGTTTGGATTATTCTGGAATAACTCATAGTTGGGATTATTTTAAGCGGAATGGACATAGTTGGGATTATTTTAAGCGGAATGGTCATAGTTGGTATTATTCCAGTTAGTTTTTCCTATAAAAACTATATATTGTAGGCATATTTGTGCTATTTTGTTTACAAGGAGTTTCAAAGATTGAAAGAAATCGTCAACAACTTTTTGAAATGAAATCATATCAAAATACATTAGATGAATTTCAACGAATAGAAGACGAAAGGTAATTAATTGTTTTTAAGTTACAAAGGCCAAATTTTTTTGAATACGATCAAACTACGAACATACAAAATTGAGGACAAGTTAAAAACATTAAAAATATATATATATATATATACTATGAGGGATATAACAGAGTTATTATATAAAAAAGTAACTGAATAAAAAAAGAACAAGTGTCTCGATCTAATCTTTATAAAAAAAATAGTTTGTCCAAGTTTTTCTAATCATATTTGTTTATGCATTTTATAGCTTTGAAGTTAGTGTGGTTATGGAAAAGAAAAGGTAACCAATTCCAAGCTTTAATAAATTATTTACCTAAAGAAAGACGGTACAACTATTTTTCACTAGTATATAAGGAAAAATAATTCATGTGTGATCATTTTAAGCTTCATTAGCACCTCTATATCAACTATTTCGTAATAAGTAAACATATTAATCATAGACATGTTTCTTGGAGATCAAGACATAAATCAAACAATAGGGAATGGAGCCATGAGAAATATGTATTTACATTTGTCGATTAATCCAAAATAAAGGATATAGATTAATATAATTAATATTTCTTTAATTTTGAATTTAGAAGCATATAGATTGAAGAGGAGCATATGTTAAAGAAAATATATCTCAATAAAAATCATAAAGGATCATTGATAGGTAGTGGAAATAGAAGAGAGTATGACAAACTAACTTGATAGAATTCAAAACCGAAAAAGTAAGTTTAAATGCACAAATTATAAATGAAAGGAATTCTACTCGACTAAAAGGCAAGAGGAAGCGAATGAAAAGGTAGGTCTTATGAACAAACCTTCCGGCCTGGTCTTAAGAGAGCTTAGAAGTGGACATAGCTAAATTAGACGTTTTTTGTATGAGTTCGATCCTATATGATATGAGACCAAACCAATTATCTCTTATTGATTTCTTTAAACTATAAACTTAACTATCAAAGTTTTCTAATCTTGTAATTCCAACATGATAGCACTGTTGATAGCAATAGGGCTGGGAAAAGCTTATCAGTCCCGAACTGAAATAAGGCATCTGAGGTCAACGAGTACATCGAAAAACATATAAAACGAGCCACTAAAGCCATATATGGGCCCTAATCACCCAAGAGTGACACTGGGGCCTGTAGAGGTCATGGGCAAAAAGGTCACCGTCCAATCAACCAATCTGTTATGCCAACCAAATGGGATAAAATGAGATGCATATTGACATAATCCCATATGAGTTGGGAAGAAAAAGGCGATAAGACAAATTTTTCTTTCTAATTAGTCAAAAAAAAGGCAAAATTGCGAGAAACTACCTTTTACAAGTTATGAAGGCCAAAAAAAAATTTGAATATGGTTACAATATGTTGCCATTGATCATAAGGGATTAAACTTTAGATTAATAAAAATGCTTCAACCATTGCCAAGAAAAAGATTAAAAAGAAGAAAAAAGATTGAATATATAAAAGAAAATCACAATTCTAAAGCTTGAGAAAGTGTAATTTTTAACCTAAGAGTTAAAAATAAGACATCATAATTTTATCATTGTAATCTCTACAATGGTTTGACTTCATGATTGCATTGCTGATCAGAATGATTGTTGATGGAGATTCGGCATTCACCTGAAATGAAGTAGATATATTAAGATAACATGATCCAGCCAAACCAAGTATGCGATAAAGAAAAAGGAAATTTTAAGAAGCATACCCAAACTCGGCCATTTAAACCTACAACAAGCTTGAATGACAACTTGTTTCCGAGACCTTCCAAAATTGGACAAGCCGGGGAAGTCAAATACCTAGAAATACAATACAAAGAGCATTAATGAGATTAGGAAAATCGTTTCTCTACCTTTAAGCTAGCGTATGATAAGTTCATTCCATAATAGCACCATACACCTATCTATCATATAAATAACTAATTTTGCCATGCCTATTTTAGAACATATAATCTAAATACTTGGGATTAGTATATAATTGTGACATATATATATATTTAGAAATTTATAGCAAAAATTATACTACCTGCCTTCCATATGTATTGCAACATAGGGAGTTTTACGCCTCCCAACGCACTACGTTAAACGCTAATATCTCTAATTTTATTTAAGTAAAAATTATAAAAAGTTGATATTAATTAAGCATATATCAAGACGAATCTAACAAGATCCCACATGACTATATTTATCCTTATGTATAAATCACAAAAGAAGGTCAAAACAGAGTGTATGAATAGTGCAAAATATCAAAAGTTGCAATACATTTGGAACCGAGGTAGTATATTAGACGCATTTTGGGCTATTTTGTTTACTAGATAGAGTTTCAAAAATTGAAAGAACTCGTTAATAACTTTTTGAAATGAAATTATATAAAATACATTAGATGAATTTGAACGAATAGACAACCAAAGGTAATGACAATTTTCAATCGTTTTCAAGTTATGAAGGCCAAAAAAAATTTGAATATACGCCAAGAAAACAACATAATTTGCCTGGGAGGAGAAAGTTCTTACATTCGTGAAAGACCAGTTGACGTTTCAAACATGAGACCGTTCTTAAGGGGACAAAATTCGGCTGATTTACCATTTGCTGTATTAATCAAAAAAATAGGGACTGGTAAGGAAGTAGCATTAATCTCATATAACTAAAAGCATTCAAGATTAGTACGCCCATAACCTACCATCTGTACATGCCAGCTCTAGGTTCATGCCCGCATTTACCTTAACAACACGAACATATAGCAAGGTTCCAATCTGCAATAAACAGCACACGATTGAGAAAGACAGTAGAAACACTGGGCTAGTATTTCTTAGAGGCATTAATGAGGCAGTTTGACACAAGGTTCCTTTAGGAACTAAGCTATGAATAATGAGCTAACAGAACACTTCATAAAACCAAACATATAGCAGAACAATAGTCAATAAGACAAACTTCAAGAACCTCAATAAGATACTCAAACTTTAAGACCATCTAATTCTAACTAGACATGTCGATGCTTTCTCAATACCAATTATCTTCTATGTACTAATAAACCTTCATTAAAACTTAAACTTATGCAGAAACTAAAGTTATTCATTTATTTTCTTGACATCTTAGCACTAGCTCAATCCAAAAGTTCGAGCTTGAACAACACCAAGTTTCACAATGGATCATCCATTTGCGCAAGTTCAAAATATAATAGAAAGGCCTATTAGAGCAAAAAAAAAAATCAAAAAAGGAATCATGAATTTAAGTCATTGGGGCATCAAGCATGCCATTGACGCATTGAGTTGATTGACCCTCCATACTTAAGGTCATAAGACTCATAACCTCTCTATTCTCTTCATCATGTACTGTTTTCAGCCTATCAATTTCCCAATTAACATTTGCCTCTTGTCTTCCTTATACTCTCCTCCTTTCTTCCTTAACCCACAAAAAACAAATATCCAAACTTATAATCGAAATATACAAGAATATAACCAAGCAGGATCCCGGATCCACTACTGGTATTTTTTGTTTTAGGCAGGACCTGTTTTCTTTTGGTTCGGTCTGGTCCAGTTTGCTGGTTTAAATCGGATTTTTGATCCCATATTAGGCATCGAACCTCGAACGCTAACAAGAAGCTCAT
The DNA here is from genome assembly GCA_947645195.1 of Patellifolia procumbens. NCBI lineage: Eukaryota > Viridiplantae > Streptophyta > Magnoliopsida > Caryophyllales > Amaranthaceae > Patellifolia > Patellifolia procumbens. The sequence continues at coordinate 264,460 of CANSGD010000692.1, read as the reverse complement.
CACGCACCATTAAAAGAGAAAAGCAAAAGATATCATTTGTGTAGCAAAATATTTTTTGAGAAGTTCAAAGAATACAAATTTTACATATGCAACTCCAACACATATTCAGTATTCATACCTCAAGCTTGGGAATATTACGCCTAACTACTCCTTCAAAAGCTAACACCGGCAAAACTGCCAACGTTGGTCCCTTGACGTCCACTAGGAAGTTCTGCGGATTAGAGGAAGAAAAGGCAACACTCGTGAGTTCAAATAGCTTAGCACCACCAGGTATCGAAGATTACAGAGAATTAAGCTAAACTAGTACATAGTCAACTATACAAAGCAGATTAACAATTAATCAACTTTTTGGGTGAGGGCTCAGCGTCTCAGAAGGAAACTGCCATTGAAAGCTAAAAAGCATAATCTTCTCTTCAAGATGAGACCCAAAACAGTATATAGCACCTTTTGTTTGAAAGAATCAACTTCAATTTTATAAAGCGGAGTAAACACAAGAGAAGTAGTAGTCTCCCCAGTCGATTTTTTTAAAATGCATTTTCAACAAACTATCCTCACCAACCACCAATTTTTAGATAATTTTTCGATGAAAGAATTGTAAGAAGCAAGACCCCAATGATGTCAGTACTCGGTATGCAACACAAAGATGTTATACGAATACATGTAAAAGAAAGAATGCAACGAAGAAAAAGCTTAGAAAATGGGTGATTAGATACAGAAGCTTACATCAGCTCGGCGTTCCACCACTATGCCAAGGATATGATCACCCACGGAAGGTACATACTGCACAAATCAAGAGCCAAGATCATAAAATATTGAGTCCTTTACTTGTATGCATTACTGCTAAGCGGGGTCTAAAAAGAAGGCACAGCAGATGGGTAGCTAAGCATTGAAACTAATGAGTTACATTGGTAGTCTCTTTACTTGTAATCCCTTTTACTTTTTTCTACTTTTCTTGCTACTTTAAGCACAGTCCATATTAATAAACAAAATAAGGCCTTTCACTCACTCTTTTTTGAGAGCTTTCAACCCAGTATTTGCTTGGCTTTTTGAACCTGAATTTACCGGCTTTTGTGACGGAAATTAAATCACCATCCTGAACAACATTCAAACAAGAAACTTAACATCAACGAACACAGGAACCACTGACCAAAGCCACTCAATTTCCTCAGTTACCGACGATAACTGAGGAAATTATAAAGCAAGAGTCTGATAGACCATTTGTTAATCAGAGTGCACAGCAGATGGGTAGCTTATGCATAAATTCCAAAAACTTCAACAAGTTACACCAATAAACATACATAAAGAACACAACCAATTTCAATTTATTTCTTAACTAGGAGAATTTGACCCTCCAATTCCGAAACAAAAAGACCATTGAAATAAAACGACCATTGCATTTGGGCCAATTGAGAATTTAAAAGGTGAATCATATAGCAACTTAGGTGACCACAGCTACTGACAAGAGCTATGAATGCTTCCTAACTCTACAAAATCAGTAATCAAGCACCAATAAGATCATCTATAAACTACCAAACTTCACTCCTCGAGAAAATCAGTGTAGGACCTATATAAACTATCAAATTTCACTCCTTGAGAAAATCATCTCTTCTACAATCAGTGTAGGACCTATATTGAAGCGAGAGGTAGTCGACACCCCCAATCAAAAATATTAACTTACAAATCAACATATTTAATATTAACTTATCTCTTCAACTGACAACTACACAAATCAAAATATTGTGTTACTTTGCAATTCGCAACACCAAGATAAGCAATCCAAATTGATTGGCCATTTTTTCCAAACTACCATATTTTCACTCCTCAAGAAAACAATCCCCTACAATTAGTGGCGGACCTACATTGAAGTAAGGGGTGTTACTGGTTATTCGACCCTACAGATTAAATATAAAGTTAAACTTTTTTCTTAAATGGACAACAAAAAATCAATTTTTTTAATTAATTTATAACTTTGCAACGCCATATAAGCATTTTCTGAACTAAAATATACCCTAAAATCAGTAAAGGACCTACATTGAAGAAAGGGTATTAGTCGACACCCACAAGCTAAAAATTAATTTTGACTTTTCTCTTCAATGGACAACTAAAAAATCAATTATTTTTTTTGTTAATTTTCAACTTTGCAACCCCACATAAGCATTTTTCGAACTAGCAAATTTTCACTCCACGAGGAAATAATCCCCTACCATCAGTATAGGACCTACATTGAAGCAAGGGCGTGTTACTTGTTAATCAATGAAATATAAATTTAAACTTTTCCCTTCAATGGACAACTAAAAGATCAAACTTTTCTTTTCAATTGACAACTAAAAAAAATAAAAGATCGTACAAATTTTCGATTTTGCAACTCCAACGAACAACCCAAAATCGTACGATTGACACCCCGAGACTAAATTCCTAGGTCCGCCACTGAATTAAATTTAGTTTATAATTCCAACAAAAAAAAGTATGCAGGAAAGAAAATATACCAAATTAAAAACGCTAGAAAAAGTGACAAACCTGACGAAGACCGCCACCGAGTTTAATGGTTTGTTCCGCCATTGTTGAAAGGTCCAAAACAACATCACCAGGTAACTGTAGAGAGAAAATAGAGGAGAAAATATTAGGAAAGAACAGTGAAACAAAAATAAGAAAGAGAATAAAAGAGGAAGAAAGTTAAAGAGAAAGGAAAAAAGGTTACCACATATTGATTAATGAAGCTTTTTGGTGGTGTTAATGGCTTCTCTTCCACCATTGTTTCTGTCTGTTGTTGAATTTGCATGTTTATTGTTCGGTGCGGAATGAGTTTGGCCGGAGAATACGGCGGAGGAGAGGCGGAGGACGGCGGAGGAGCGGTGGCGGAGGGAGGAGCGGTGGCGGAGGGAGGAGATGTCTACTGTGAGTGAAGTATGAAGGTAAGCGAGAGACAAGAAAGAAGACTGTGTAATTGTAATACTTCCTTTACGCGCAATTATAATTTATAGGTATGGTAATTCAGTCTGATTCCAAGTCCGAGTCCGATTCGATAATAAAAAAGTCTGATTGTATTAGTAAATCTTAAACTTGAAGGGATCTTACGTAAGATATGATCTAATTAGAAGATATGATCTAATTAGAGTCCAACTATTATTGTTATATTATCAATTAATAACATATTAAAGTATATTTTATTTTGACTTTATGTTTGGATTATTTTAAATAATGGTTTATTTCGATACGAATATGAAACAATTAGGAGTATAAAGAAGGAAATATGATTTGGATCCGAGAGCATGTAATCTGACTATGAGTAGGAGATAAACGAAAAATCTGAATCTGGATGAGGTAGAACGAACTCCTAGGTTAATAACTCTGATTGGAGTTTGGTTCGTAGTCATCCATACACGAAATTATATATTTTTTTCAATTGATTGATCTTCAAATAAAATTCTACTTTTCAACGTCAGTATGTAATTATTAATATATTTTGTATTGTCTAAAATTCAATATTCAAAGAATAAATGTTAAATATAAATTTTGATTTACAATTTCAATGCATTCATCTAGTATGTAGGAGAGTTTTCAAACTCTCTTTCATTGCCTTCTACTTTAGTATATACACCATTCGTTCTTTCTTAATAACTAGTACTTTATCCGTTTGTTTTTAATTGTTATAGTTTACTTTGTGGGATAACCAAGAAAATTTAAGAAATCTATGCAATGATTGTTTAGGGAACAGATAAAGTATGAGAGAGAATGTTATAAAAGTAAAAAATATTGGGTGGTTGGGTGTTAAATTCGAAAACAAAAGGACAAGTGGGTCCCAAAAGTGTGGGAAATTGGAATATAGAGAAGTGAAAGTTCACCTAAAGTAGTAAAAGTAAAAGTGTAACAATTAAAAAGAAACGTTCTAAAAAGTAAAGTGTAACAATGAAAAACAAACGGAGTGAGTACTATATATTTCGTTTATATAAAAGTTCATTTTCATTGACTTCTACTTTTTTATATATAAGGTAAGGAGAAAAAGGAAGACAGTTAGGAGACCCTCCGCTCGAGATTAACCATCATTACAAAGTAAGATTGAGACTTCAGAACCAGTCCAATCTGAAATACACATAGAATCTACAACTAAGTGACCAACATTTGCTATCCAGTCCGTTGCCCGATTTCCTTCCTTGTATATGTGGCTAATTTGGACATCTTGAAAGGCTTGCAAGTGAAGTTTGATATGTCGTCGATGATGTTCCCTATTTGTCATGGGGGGTTGCACTTCCCATTGACCGCATTGATGACTAGCAAGTTATCTCCCTCTACGAGAAGACGTGACTGGGAGAACTTGGATGCTTGAAGGATACCTCTATGGAGGGTCGTTGCTTCGGCCATAATGACGGTGGTGTTACCGAGGTTGTGTGTTTCTACTAAAATGAACATGACCTTCGTGATTTCGTATGATGTAGCCGGCCGCGGCATTGTTGTGTTTGACCGACCCATCAAAATTGAGTTTGAGAGCCCCTGGAGGTGGGGGCACCAAGCAATGAGGAGAGGTTGATGTTTGGTGCTGGATAGGGGTGTTTAGGGGTGTGGCCGTGTGGGTACTCAAGTTGTAGTGGTTCAGGGCGTATTCATCGTAGTGATTATGCATTTTCCATTCATGATGGTACAGCTTGGCTCGATGGTAAATTCTATGGATATTCAGTTTTGAGTTGTTGAACATGATATCATTTCTTTCTTTCCAAATACTCCATAGGATAAAAGAGACTTTGCAAGCGAAACCCTTATCATTAAGGTGTAGACGGAAAACATTGACTTCTACTTTAATATAATGTATATATTCCATTTATATAAAAGTTTATTATTACTCATTGTGTATACAGTTTATTTTAGTAACATTAATCTCTCACATATCTATATTTTCACATGGTATTGCCGTATTGGAGACCATTTTGCTTTCCTATGTCTCTACTTTTGCCATTGTCTTATTATGTGTGTACAAGCTATATTAAGTGGTTATTAACGAATATGTGAAAATAATATCGATTCTTCAAAGTTTTTCCTAATATTAAGGAAAGGAAACACCCCAAAATGAGTGATATTTAAATTCACATCTCAATAAAAGTTGGAAAGTGTATGTTCATGAATGATCTCCAGGTCATTAGTGGATTTTATGAAAGTATACATATGGGAAAACGAGGGCGTACGGTGGAAAAAGGAGGCCTTTGACGTCAATTTTGACCCTTGGGAAAATACATAGATGTATAAAGTGAGATGTGATGTGAGAAGGCCTTCTAAGTCACGAGTTAAGCACCCGAGAAGCCACCCCGAGGCATTATGAGGCTCGTGAGATCATAATAAAAAACATACCTAGGTCCCAAAAAGTCTTGGAGTTGTCGATTTCGAAGGTTATGATACACGCTTTCGAGACAATCATCAAAGTCCGAGAAGGAATCCTTGTTGCAATGATCTCAAGGTCATGATAGGGGGTTCCAAGCATCAAAAAGTCATCTCGAGATATCCCGAGGTTGTTTGAGGCATTTCTAGGGACGAAAACGAAACCATGCGGGTGGGTCATTATTGATCATTTATAAAAGCATATTCATAGTTAAGAGAGGGCATATGAAGTATCGTGATAAGGGATTTTGTCAGATTCTCGTCTCCTCAGTATGGTACGACTCAATGGTGATAGGTATGAAAGTGCTATCGTTACAGCTGCCACCCTTAAAGTCTATATGGATCTCAATATATAATTTTAAAAGGTTAAACATTTAGAACTTTTTACTATTACATACTTACAACTATAAATGGTCAATACTCAAAAGTGGTGCATTGGAAACAAAAATTTCAAGTAATTCATGAATTATAAAAGGTGAGATGGTGAGAGCAATGGAATAGTAATCCTTTCCAAAAAAAAAGGTAATCCTTACTTAAGATATCACGTGTAATAGTAAATCATTTAATGAAAAGATAATCTTTTACACTATTCATACACTCCTCTTTGAACTTCTTTTGCGATTTATGCATAAGGATAAATATAGTCATGTTAGATCTTGTTAGATTCATCTCGATATATGCTTAATTAATATCAACTTTTCATAATTTTTCCTCAAATAAAATTAGAGATATTAGGATCCAAAGTAGTGCATTGGGAGGTGTAAAACTCCCTATGTTGCAATACATATGAAACGGAGGTAGTATTATTTATAATGTAATCCTGTATTGAAATATCACTTGATAACCTCTTTTTTTAAAATGTAATCAATTAACAAGATCGGTATGCAAGGGAGAAAAAATGATAATAATTTAGCCAAAATAAATTACTTATTGGTTAAAAAGAAATACTTAATGCTCTAATGTTTTCATATAAAAAATGTGTTTACCAGAATCCGACCCCAAATATATTAGCCTTAACATTTTGGGCTTCAATTTCTGTAAGTCTTTAAAACTTTGTACAAAGCCGACCTGACTTAAATTTTAACCCATAACGTGACCTACTAATCTACTATTGTCTATGACTATTTAGCAATTAACGTGACCCAACACCGACCCCCCAAATAACCAAGTCTATATAAGAAACTCAGGTAGAATAACCCCCCATTGATTAGATCAACACCTGCATGCATGGTATTATGGTATACTTCGCAATTTGCTGAAAAAGATTGGATATATTGTCATTAAGGGCCTGTTTGGGATGGGGTAATGTATTAAGGGGTAATAAAAGTCAAACATAAGAAAACTAAAATATTTGGGGGGTGATAATGAAGGAGATAGACTGATAGAGTGATGGTGGAGAGAATATTGTGGTGTTAGTAGGAAGGAAATGGAAGAAAGAGGGGAACTCTTAGTCTCTTACTCTCATTATAGGGATAATAGTTACCCACCACCCCCCCCTAGGGAACTATTACCCTCATTTGAAGGGTAATAGTTCCCCTCTTTCTTTCATTTCCTTCCTACCAACACCACGTATTTACACCACCACCACTCTATCCCCTCAATCATCACCTTCAAATACCTTAGTTTTTCAATGTTTGACTTTTATTACCCCCTTAGTACATTACCCTCATCGCAAGCATACCCTGAGTAGTAGAATGGTGGGGAATTGCTGCTTTATCAGTTGCTACTGCAACATTTCACAGGATAGTGGATACCTCATTGGCCCATTCCACATTAAATACTACCTAGGTTAGTTACTTTTATCATATCCCACTGTTTGGCAAATGACTTTTGGTAGGTTTTTTGATTGATTTTTGACTTTTGGTTTTTATTTGTGGTCAAACATTCCCAAAATTTCAGCGCAAAGAATCAGACCATGAGTGACTGTTTCAAGTTCCTCATTACACCAAGGACAATGGTCGTCGTCTGTTAAATGCCGATACTTGCATTGAGAAGTGCACGAGTAGGCAAAGAGCGGGAGCAATTAATAGAAGATTAAAGTATATTTTAATTAGGAAATTTTGTGAGAAAATACCTTATTTGTTATGAATTTTGTGAAAAAACACCTTATATAATTTTTTTTGTAAGAAAATACCTTTTAAAAAGGTTTTTTTTTTATTAAAATACACAACTTATTAACTGAATCCGGCCAAAAAGTGAAGATTCCAATTATTGACTCATCTATTTTTTTTAACTTTTTAGACATAAAACTCACGGACACCATATTATATTTTTCATTCACTTCCTTTTCAACCCTTACCCTTCTACATTCCTCCTACCCATCTTCTCCAACACAACACTACAATATCATCTTCACTAAGCTCTAAGTCTCTAACCTACCCAAATTCTTATTTTTTTTTTTGAGAGAAGTCCCAAGGCGGACTAATTCATTAAATCCAAATCAGCTAGAGCAACAATGTCCATCGGGAAATCCGACTCCCACAATCTTTTTCCCACTTCCACAGGTTGGAAATGAGCCAAAGCATGAGCGACTTTATTCCCACTACGTTTAACAAAAGACCATGAAACTGAAGAAAAAGAACTAATTAAAGCTAAAATATCATCAATAACCAGATCGAAAGCACTAAAGCCTGTCGTGACCTTCCGCAGAGCTTGAATCACCCCAAGACAATCACTTTCAACCACCAAAGTACTAACCCCCAGCTCCTTCGCTAGTTGCACACCCCATAGCACTGCCTTCGCCTCTGCTATCCTGGTCTCCAACTCCTCAAACTCCTGCGAAACCCCACACGCAATAATGGACCCAGTCTCATCTCTCAACACCACGCCCAGCCCCGTCCCCGACGCCCCAACCAACCCAGCATCAACATTGAGTTTTACCGCTTCCCCGCACGGAGCACGCCACAGAGTTGCGTGCACAGCAGACCCCAATTCCCCCTTCACGCGCACTGCAGCTTCAGACGCTTGTTCAAATTCTTTTACAGTCTTCAACGCATAAGCACATACCTCCATTGGATTCTCCACCACACCCTCAATCACTCGCTTATTTCGGGCTCCCCACAACGCCCAAGCATGGGTTAAGAAAGCTCCCCACTCCCTCTCATCCATATCTTTCCTACAGTCCTCCCACCAATCAACCACATTAGCCATAGGCCTCGAATTACTAATGTCAAAGCCACTAACCTCCCAAACATGTCTAGCCAAAGAGCAGTCTCTCAAAGCATGAAGAACCGACTCCTCCTCTCTCTTGCAGATTTCACAAACTCCAACCAAGTTCGGAATACGGCGACTAAGCCCACGACGGGTTGGTAACGCCTCCAAACAGGCTCTCCATGCGAAGAGTTTAACGCGAGGGAGTAATGGAGCGCTCCAAACATGGTTCCATAAATGTCTAGCAAACGAACCCGATGCTTCCTGCGAGGTATTCAGCTCCACAAAAATGGCTCGATACGCAAACCGCACCGAGTATTTTCTTTCCTTTTCCAAGTCCCAATACAATCTGTCAGGGGGCAGTCTTCTACTAATGGGAATACTCATAATTCTTTGTTGCTCGAAAGGGAGAAAAAGCTGTGAATTAATGGTTCGCTTCCATGTTTTGGAAATTGGATCAATAAGAGCAGCAACATCAAGGTCCTCAGGTGACTCTCGTCTAGGCGAGATGATCTTCCCACTCTGCGTTCCAGGAATCCAGGCGTCCATCCAAACCTTAATGTTCTCCCCATCACCAACCCTCCATCTCACCCCCTTGCGTAAAACCCAGCGAGCCTCCCATATTCCTCTCCAAGTGTAACTAGGACAGGAGCCCAAATTAGCCTCCATAAAATACGAGGTCGGAAAATAACGGGCCTTGAGAATGTCAAACAGTAAGCTATCGTTCGAGATGAGCAACCTCCAAGCTTGCTTACCCAAAAGAGCCCAGTTAAATAATTTAAAGTCCCGAAAACCCAGACCTCCCTCCACCTTCGACCTACATAATTTCTTCTAGGCCACCCAGTGAATTTCTCCATTTTTCTGACCCCACCAAAATTGTGCCACTAAGGATCTTATTTCATCACAAAACGAGGATGGAAACTTAAACACACTCATCGCGTAGGTAGGGATAGATTGGGCAATCGCCTTTATCAGGACGTCCCTACCAGCTTTAGAAAGAATCATCCCCTTCCACCCTTGCAGCTTCTTCCATAACTTCTCCTTAACCCCTCTCGTAATCACTTTTTTAGACCTACCCACCACCGTAGGAAGGCCAAGATAGCGATCATGGATATCAACAATATTAACCCCCAACAAACCTGCTAACTCGCTTCTTCTACCAGCCGTAACTCCCGGACTAAAAGAAATGTTGGTCTTCTCTAAGTTCACCTTTTGCCCAGACGACTTCTCATAAATCTCAAGCACATCTTTAATCACCTCCGCGTCATGTGGCGTAGCTCTTCCAAAGATAATACAAGCATCTGCAAATAACAAGTGTGAGATCGTCGGCGCTGTCGGGGCCACTTTAATTCCCCTCAAACCTCTCGTAGCTTCTGCTTTCCTCAAAAGGTCCGAAAAAATCTCCGCACAAAGTATAAAAAGATAAGGCGACAATGGGTCCCCTTGTCTAATACCTCGCTCCGGCAAAAAATCCTCAGATGGGCGTCCATTAATAAGCACAGAGAAGCTAACTGAACGGACACACTCCATAACTCTTCCACTCCATGCTCTATCAAATCCAAACTTTTCTAACACAGAATCGAGAAAACCCCACTCAATACGATCGTAGGCCTTAGACATGTCTAATTTCAGTGCCATAGAACCCTCCACCTGCTTATTATTTTTCATACTATGGAACAACTCAAAAGCCACCAAAATATTATCCGTAATCAAACGCCCAGGGACAAAGGCACTTTGATTAACAGAAATAATTTCAGATAAAAAGATTTTCAGTGTGTTCGCCAGAACCTTAGACACCAACTTATATATCACATTACACAAAGAGATAGGCCTAAAGTCCCCCATTCCCTCCGGGTTGCCCTTTTTTGGAATAAGAACAATGTAGGTCCGATTGAGATAAGCAGGAATACTAGCGCCATTCAAAATGTTGAGAACCATATGCACAACGGATGGACCAACTATATGCCAGAAGGATTGAAAAAATAGAGGACACATACCATCTGGTCCAGGAGCTTTGATCGGATGCATCTGCCCGAGTGCTGTTTTAACTTCTTCTACGTTGTACTCCATGCGTAGCCCATTATTCATTCTTTCATTTACCCGAGCTACGAAACCGCCTACTGCCTGCTCAATCAGAGGGGGGTGATCCGTGGAAAATAAGTTTCTAAAGTAACTAACCTCCACCCTCCCCACCGCCTCGTCCCCCGCCACCTCTATTCCACTCTCATCTTTCACTTTCACGATTCTATTCTTCTTTCTTCTCCCTGAAGCTCTCTGATGGAAAAATTTTGTGTTTCGATCTCCTTCATTTAACCATAGAACCCGCGACCTTTGCCGCCAAAAAATTTCTTCTTGGTGCACCATACTGGCAATATCTCGAACCAAACAACGTCGTTGTTCTAGCTGTCTATTGGAAAGACTCCCTTTATTCAGCTTGCGGAGTCTTTTCCTCTTTTTCTTTAGCTCACGAAACGCTGCTCCAAACTTGTTGCTACCTCACTCCGACAGCTCCGTTGCACAGTAAGCAAGTTGTGACTCTAGCACCCTCCCCCCATTCCAAGCTTGCGAAACAATCGACTCACACTCATGATCCTCCGCCCATAATTGTTCGAAACGGAAAGGTTTTTCCCCAGCCCCACATAACCCTCTCGATGACTAAAAACAAGACTGATAGGAGCGTGGTCCGACCATTCTCTATCCAAGTAGAGAAGGTGAGCATTAGGGAAACACGTGAACCACTCCTCTGAAGCTATAGCGCGATCAAGCCGACTTTGAACATTCTCACTCCACTCACGGCCATTATCATAGGTAAACTCATATCCAGAGAACATCACATCCAGCAGGCCACACGCATCAACAGCTCTACGAAAGTTACCCATTTGCCATTCCGCACGAACCCCCCTACCCTGCATCTCATGCTGAAAAAGGATTTCATTGAAATCCCCAAAGACAACCCAAGGTAAAGAAGACTGAGTTGCCAACTCCTCCAACAACTCCCAAGATAAGTGTAGATGCTGAACTTCCGGCCAACCATAGAACCCAGTCAATCTCCATTCCTCATCACCCAGCCCCGACCGCACACTAACATCAATATGGTGAAGAGACATAGAGCGTAAACCACCTCGATACCTTTCCTCCATAAGAGTGCCAGCCCACCAGACCTTCCCCGAGAGTCCACCGCTAATCCCTCGAAGTCCCCTAGTCTCGCTTTAACTCTACCAAACTCAACACTACTAAGCTTCGTCTCTGACAAGAAAACCAAAGACGGGGCCTCCCTTCGCAATAAATCACGAAGGTTAACAACTGCAGTTGGATTACCCAGCCCCCTGCAGTTGAGGCTCAAAGCACTCATTGGTCGTGGTGGGATTGGCTCGCACCAATCACCGCCTTACCAACATAAGAGTTACCAACAATAGTCACCGCTACCTTCTTACTCACGGAATCTACTGGGTCAACCTCCATGTCATCAGCTCGATCACGTTTTCCTAGTCCCATTGCACACTTACCTACTACTACCTCCTGTAAGTTTCCTTGCTGCCTAGCCAACTTTCTCCATTTTCGATGAGTTCCTCCATTACCACTTCCCACCTTTTCATTCATTTCTTTCCCATCCCCTATATTCAAAACAACCTCTCTCTCATTATCATCATTAAATAATGCAGGCCCCACTCCACTACCCACATCTTGTCTTCCTCCCTCATCAGTATTAACTCCCCTCTCATTACTCTCACCCTTATGCTGCTTGTTAAAATCATGTACATCACCCCCAATTTTACCTCCAGTAATCACATCATTCCCAAGCTTCATTTCTCCTAAAAATAAGGGCTCCTCAATCACTTCCTCCCCTACAATCTCTCCCTTTTCTACTTCAGCATCCTCCCCTTTTGATTAATGGGTCACAAATAGAGCCTTGCAGTGAGCTTTACTCGTCGTGATTTCCTCCATTAATTTATGCTTTCCTTTTAACGGAGACGCTTTCAATTTGACGCCCCACCCGTACCCTTGTTCTTGACCATCTTCGTCCTCCTTATCACAGTCACGTTCACTATGACCCATAATGCCGCATAAGAAGCAAAAAAATGGAAGTCGTTCATACTGAAAAGAAATAGAAACTTCCCGCCCGTTTCCACCACGTATTATTTATGTTTAAAGGCCTCGACATTAAATTGTCGATCAGTAATCAATCGTCCCACAAGCATAAGAGAAATCCTATCATGAGTTTCATCCGAGATTGCATCACTTAAGTCCACTACCGCAGCGTCATCATCCCCCAGACGAAGGTTTTTACATCGAGCAGTAAGATCATCAGCCATGATTATGGCTGGAGGAGATTAACCTAGAGAGGTAGCAAACCCTAAACCCTAGGGAGAGAAACGCCCTTTCTTTCGAGGGAGATACACCGGCAGTTGGGGAGGGGTTACTGACTTTTAAAATGAGGTACTTACCCAAATTCTTATTAGTTGTATTATTAGAAGCTGCAAAGTGATAACAAAGTATAAAGAATTTTTGTTCGCACTCTCGTCGAAGTTCGTCTACCTATTTTTGAAAGCATCAAATATCTCATATTCTGTTCAGTTGTTTTTGCCGCTTTAAATTCATCCTCAATCTTTGATTTTCCACTGTCTACAAAGTGAAAATGAAATGATCCTCTTCCTCGTCTCAATGATGAAAAGATGAGGTGAGGGTTGAAAAGGAAGTGAAGATGAAAAAAATAAAATGGTATCCGTGAGTTTCACCTCTAAAAGTGTATTTTAATTAGGGTTTTTGGTCAGAAAGGACCTTCAAAATTATTATTTTTGTGAGAAAGGACCTTTTAAAAAAAACTTGGCATTTAAAGACCAAAAACCAAAAAAAGTTTGTGAGAAGGGACCTTGAGGCATTGACCAAGGGTTTGACTTCGAATTTTTACTACTTACAACCTAATTTAACACTAATTATATATTAACAAAAAAATTATACCTAATACCTAATTAAAACTAATAAAACAACCCTAATCATACCATAACACTAACATTTCACTTCCTACCATAACCCACACCCCTTCTCTCTCCTCCCTCATCTCCTCCCTCTACCATCACAAAACAACCACCCACAACCACAACCACAATGACTTAATTAGCCACCCACAACCACCTTTCATAACACCACCACCACAACTCAACCCCCCATCCACTCACCACAACCAAACCCGAATCAGCCACCCACAACCTTCATCTTGATTTTCTTCCATCTTCAATTTGAGCACCTCCAACCCGTGAGAAGGAACCACCGCCGCCGCCTTCATCTTCTTCCTTCTTTATCATATTCTTATTCTTGTTCTTTTCGATTTGGCATGGGCTTGAATGGGTAGATTTTGGGGTTGAGTGGGTTGATTTTGGGTTGGGTAGTTTGAATTTAGGGCTAAACGGTTGCTTTTGGGGTTGGATGGTTTGAATTGGGGTTTGGGGTTGTAGGTTCAGCTACTGGGGTTGTAGGTTCGGGTGGGGTTGTTGTATTGTGTAAGAGTGAGGTTGTGCGTTTTGGTGGGTTGGGCTTGTGGTTGTTGTAGTGGGTTTGGTAGGTTGTGCATTTGGTTGTAGTAGTGAGGGTTTAGTGGTTGGGGTGGTTGGGGTGGTTGGTGGGACCTTGTGGCTGTGGTAGTGGAGTTTAGTGGTTGGGGTGCTGGTGGGATCTTGTAAGTTGGTGGTTGGGGTGGTTTGGGGTGGCATTTTGGGGTGTTTTGTGATGGTTGGTGGAGGGAGTAAGGAGGAGGGAGGTGAGGAGAGAGAAGAGATGGGTTAATTAGATTAGTAATGGGAAGTGTAAGTATTAGAGAGGATTGGCTGCACTTATAAAAAAATTGGATTGCACTTAGCAAGTCAACGCTGGTCAACTTTTCAAGGTCCCTTCTTAATATTTTGGTTTTTGGTCTTTAAATGCCAAGTTTTTTTTAAAAGGTCCTTTCTCACAAAAAAAAAATTTGAAGGTCCTTTCTGACCAAAAACCCTTTTAATTATAAAAAAAAGTTTAAAAACGTGTTTTCTCACAAAAATAATTATATAAGATGTTTTCTCACAAAATTCATAACAACTAAAGTGTTTTCTCACATCATATTAGGAGGGTGGGGAATACAGTTGCTCACTTAGTAGCAAGATGGGAAGTGGGTAATGATCATGAGCTTGTACGTTTTAAGATTTTCCACAAAGTCTCTTGACTTTGGCGGATCTTGATTTAATATAATTCCTTGCTTTTCCCCTCAAAAAAAAGTGTTTTCTCACAAAATTTCCTTTATATTGACTCTATGTTTGGGTTATTTTAAATAATGATTTATTTCGACATGAGTCTGAAACAATTTGGAGTAAAAAGAAGGAAATATGATTTGGATTCGAGAATATACAATCTGATTGAGTAGGAGATAAATGAAAAATATGAATGTGAATGAGACCAAACTTCTAGTTTAACAAGTCTGGTCGGAGTTTGATCTATTGTCATCCATACCAGAACATACATATTTTTTCGATTGATTGATGTTAATATAAAATTCTACTTTTCAATGCCACTATGTAATTATTAATGTATTTTGTATTGTCTAAAATTCATTAATCAAATAATAAAGGTTAAAAATAAATTTTGGTTTACAATTCCAACGCATTCATCTAGTATGTAGGAGAGTTTTCAAAGGCTCTTTCATTGATTTCTTCTTCTTTTGTTTAAAAAAATATAATCTAATTTTTAGTATGAGATTATATTAAGGTAAAAAGAATAATACCCTGTGCTGCCCTCCACCCAGAAGCCCATTACAAGTCATAACCCCACAAATTCCAATCAAATGTTTAGAGTAAACATTGATCCCTATACCAAATTAGGGAAGATAGGAAAGCTCATCACTTGAGCCAACCCCAATTCTTATGGATTGTGCTAAATGCCGTCCTGTATTTTCTTACTAACTCCCTATATTTAATACGCTAATTGTCAATTTACCCCACATCACTCACCCACACTACTTCTCCTATTACCACACTCACTCTTGACCACCACCACACCACCCCAACCGTAGTCACCGTCGTCGTCGCCGCCACCACCACCACCACCACCACTACACTGCCGTTGCCGCCACCACCACCACACCGCTGCCACTCCACTGCAACCACCATAAAAATATGACTGGCAGTGACAAGAGTATGTATAAGGTTAGGGGGTTTATGGGAAATTCATATGTATTTAGGGCGTTACCTAGAGTATTTAGGGCGTTACCTAGAGTATTTAGGGCGTCATTTAGTCGTCCACATTATTGGCTTCTACTTTAGTATACACCATTTCATTTAGTCGTCCACATTATTGGCTTCTACTTTAGTACTATATATTCCAAGGTTCACTTTCATTGACTTCTACTTTAGTATAATGTGTATATTCTATTTATATAGAAGTTTATTATTTTTCATTGTGTATACATATTATTTTAGTAACATTAATATCTCATGTATCTACATTTTCACATGGTATTAGAGACGAGGGCTGTCCAATTCCTATATAATAGATAGGGGCCATGCATATACCAAACTATTTTATAAAGAAAAAAAACTTATGGATTATAAAAAAATAGTATACTTATGGATTTAGGTTGTATATTTTATAAATAATGTAGTATATTCGTATAGAGCTTAAGGTAGTATAGTTTCTGAATCAAGTAGTTCAGTTAAGAATTGTAATATATTTATTGTAGAATGTAATACATTCCTATCTGATAGATATACTGTTCACATCTATTAGATAGGAACTAGCTAGCCATTTTCCATTGGAGACCATTTGCTTTCCTATGTCTCTACTTTTTACATTGCCTTATTATGTGTGTACAAGCTATATTTAGCGGTTACTAATAAATTGAGAAAATAATATGGGTTTTTCAAAGTTTTTCCCCGAAATTATCGAAGGGAACAAACCAAATAAGGGATATTTTTCAAATCTCAATAAAGTTGGAAAAGCGTATTTGCATGAATGATCTCGAGGTCATTAGTAGATTTTATAATAGAATACCTACGGGAAAGCAAGGGCATACGGTGGAAAAAGGAGGCCTTTGACTCTAATTTTGACCCCTGGGAAAATACATAGACGTATAAAATGAGATGTGATGTGAGAAGGCCTTTGACGCCAATTTTGACCCCTGGAAAAATACATAGAAATTTTGGGTTATGATGAGAAAATTTGACGAGAGTCCCAACGGTTTCTCATTTGTTTTCGTGGGGTTAGTACACGACTCTGGCACGTACCAGACTGAGTTGATATAATTCAATGCAAAGTCTTGCATTTCATTTTAGGGTCATATGGGACCCTTTGAAAGTGTTTCGTGGGCGAGAGAAGACACTGGGGTTGAACCAAAGGTATCTGACAACATCTCGTCCATTGGAAAGCTAATAAAAAAACCAACTGAAGGGAGTCATATTCTGCACGAGAGTTACTCCAGACTTCTCAAGTTGTTTTCGGTCTCTGTAATTCACGCCACGGGGACGTTCGCTGGCTCCAATGTGAAAATTTGACGAGAGGCCTCCCATTCCCTCTTAGTATCAAATGGTATGCTTTGAAACCATTTTGTGGCCCAAAAGAAAGCACTGGGTTGAAAACAAAGGCTTTTGAGGTCATCGAAAAACATACTCTCTTCGTCCCAAAATATCAGGCTTGTTTTTTTTTATACGGTCGTTAAAGCGCACCTTTGGATGGAGGGAGTATAAAACGAGTAACTAAAACCAAATAAGGGGCCTATTCACCCAAGAGTGACATCGAGGCTCTAGAGGTCATGGGCCAAAAGGTCACCGTCCAAAAAAGCCTGTGAAAGGTATAAGACATAATCCCATACGAGTTAAGAAGAAAAGGCGATAAGACGTATTTTTCTTTCTAATTAGTCATTAAGTGAATTAATGATATAATACCTTTTTTAAGACTTTTTGATAGTATATACTTTTTCCACTTGACATTCTGTGCGTCTCCAAACAGAAATTGAAAACCAAAAAATTGCACAAGTACAAGGAAACTTAAAAGCAAATTGCACTCTGTAACATTTCCATAAAAAACACATAAAGAGTTACATAATTATGAGAATGAATATAAAAAAATCCCTAGACTAAAGCTTTACAGGGTTAGGGTTAAATGATGAATTTTTTTGACATATGCAGCAATTTTATTTCATGATGTCATTGCTGAGCCGGATGATTGTTGATGGGATTTGTCATTCACCTGAAATGAAGAAGATATATTAAGATAGCATGATCCATCGAATGCAAAGAAAGAAGACAACTAGTTTGACACAATTATCATGAACGCTAAACCAATTATGCTCTAAAAAAGGAAATTTTAAGAATCATACCCAAACGCTACCGTTTAAACCTACAACAAGCTTGAATGACAACTTCTTTTCGAGACCCTCCAAAATTGGACAAGTCGGCGAACTCAAAGGCCTAGAGATACAATATAGGAAGCATTAATGAGGCTGAATAGAGGAAAATTGTTTCTCAAACTTTAAGCTAGCATATGGTAATATCATTCCATAATATTCAGAAAATTTAGCACCATACACCTATCTATCATATAAATAACTAATTTTGCTATGCTGATTATGTCTTTTTATATAGTTTGCACTTGTCTAGCAATTTAGGAGCCTATTTTAGAACATATGATCTAAATACTTGAATTAGTATATAATTGTGACATATATATATATATATATATAGAAATTCATATCAAAAAGTTATAAATTGTAGGCATTTTTGGGGCTATTTTGTTTACTATATAGAGTTTCATAAATTGAAAGAACTCGTTAATAACTTTTTGAAAAGAAATTATATAAAATGCATTGGATGAATTTGAACGAATAGACAACCAAAGGTAATGACAATTTTCAATCGTTTTCAAGTTATGAAGGCCAAATAAATATACGCCAAGAAAAAAACAACATAATTTGCCTAGGAGGAGAAAGTTCTTACATTCGTGAAAGACTAGTTGACGTTTCAAACATGAGACCTTTCTTAAGGGGGACCAAATTCTGCTGCTTTACCATTTGCTGTATTAATAAAAAAGCAGGGATGGTAAGGAAGTAGCATTAATCTCATATAACTGAAAGCATGCAAGATTAGTACAAACATAACCCACCATCTGTACATGCTAGCTCTGGGTTCATGCCAGCATTTGCCTTAACAACACGAGCATATAGCAAGGTTCCAATCTGCAATAAACAACACACGATTGCGGAAGACGATCGAAACACTAGACTAGTATTTCTTAGATGCATTAATGAGGCAGTTTGACACAAGGTTCCTTTAGAGCACAACTTATGTAATTTCATGTCATTATGCACCTAAATGCTCTAAAAGGAGTTATAAATGCATCTAAAAGCTATATATAAATGTGATACATAGCTATGAAAAAGGGATACTTTAAGAATCATACCCAAACTCGGCCGTTTAAACCTACAGCAAGCTCGAATGACAACTTCTTTCCTAGACCTTCCAGAATTGGACAAGTCGGGGAACTCAAAAGTCTAAAGACACAATATGAAGAGCATTAATGAGCCTGAAGGGAGAAAAACGTTTCTCAAACTTTAAGCTAGCTTTTGATAATTTCATTGATTGGAATAATCTCAACTATGCCCGTTCCGCCCAAAATAATCCCAACTATGACTTATTCTAGAATAATCCAAAGTATTAGGGGTATCTTCTCAAAATAATTCAAACTTTATTTTTCTTGCCTTCAATGGTCCATTTTGGGACTGCTACACATAGCAGAATTAAGAGTTTGAATTATTTTGAGAAGATACCCCAACAGTTTGGATTATTCTGGAATAACTCATAGTTGGGATTATTTTAAGAGGAATGGACATAGTTGGGATTATTTTAAGCGGAATGGTCATAATTGGTATTATTCCAGTCAGTTTTTCCTATAAAAACTATATATTGTCGTCATATTTGTGCTATTTTGTTTACAAGGAGTTTCAAAGATTGAAAGAAATCGTCAATAACTTTTAAAACGATATCATATCAAAATACATTAGATAAATTTCAACGAATAGAAGACGAAAGGTAATCAATTGTTTTTAAGTTACAAAGGCCAAATTTTTTTGACTACGATCGAACTACGAACATACAAAATTGAGGACAAGTTAAAAACATTAAAAATATATATATATATATATATATATATATACTATGAGGGATATAACAGAGTTATTATATAAAAAAGTAACTGAATAAAAAAAGAACAAGTGTCTTGATCTAATCTTTATAAAAAAAATAGTTTATCCAAGTTATTCTAATCATATTTGTTTATGCATTTTATAGCTTTGAAGTTAGTGTGGTTATTGAAAAGAAAAGGTAACCAATTCCAAGCTTTAATAAATTATTTACCTAAAGAAAGATGGTACAACTATTTTTCACTAGTATATAAGGAAAAATAATTCATGTGAGATCATTTTATGCTTCATTAGCACCACTGTATCAACTATTTCGTAATAAGTAAACATATTAATCATAGACATATTTCTTGGAGATCATCACATAAATCAAACAATAGGGAATGGAGCCATGAGAAATATGTATTAACATTTGTCGATTAATCCAAAATAAAGGATATAGATTAATATAATTAATATTTCTTTCATTTTGAATTTAGAAGCATATAGATTGAAGAGGAGCATATGTTACAGAAAATACTTCTCAATAAAAAAAATAAAGGATCATTGACAGGTAGTGGAAATAGAAGAGAGTATGACAAACTAGCTTGATAGAATTCAAAACCGAAAAAATAAGTTTAAATGCACAAATTATAAATGAAAGGAATTCTACTCGACTAAAAGGCAAGAGGAAGGGAATGAAAAGGCAGGTCTTATGAACAAACCTTTCGGCCTGGTCTTAAGAGAGCTTAGAAGTGGACATAGCTAAATTAGACGGTTTTTTGTATGAGTTCGACCCATTATGATATGAGACCAAACCAGTTATCTCTTATAGATTTATTTAAACTATAAACTTAACTATCAAAGTTTTCTAAGCTAGTAATTCCAACATGATAGCACTGTTGATAGCATAAGGGCTGGGAAAAGCTGATCAGACACGAACTGAAATAAGGTATCTGAGGTCAACGAGTACATCGAAAAACATATAAAACGAGCAACTAAAGCCATATATGGGCCCTAATCACCCAAGAGTGACACTGGGGCCTCTAGAGGTCATGGGCAAAAAGGTCACCGTCCAAGAAAGCCTTTAAAAGGTCATTTTCGTATTTTATAATGCAACCAATCTGTTATGCCAACCAAATGGGATAAAATGAGATGCATATTGACATAAGCCCATATGAGTTGGGAAGAAAAAGGCAATAAGACAAAATTTTCTTTCTAATTAGTCGTTAAGTGAATTAATGATATAATACTTTTTTTAGAGTGTTTGATAGTATAAACTTTTTCACTTGACATTTTGTGCGTCTCCAAACAGAAATTGGATACCAAAAAATTGTACATGTAGAAGGAAATTAAAAGCAAATTGCACTATGTAAATGTGATTTCCATAAAAAGAAGGAAAAATTGATAAGAATAATCCGACCTTGGGCCGGTCTTCCACCAACGGTACCACCTTCATTTAATCCAGCTATAATCCCACCTTTGACACCCATATTCTCTCAATGGTACCATACACCTACAACTTGTTAAACCGATAAACAAAATTGTTTACCAGTTATTTTCCCCCCAAATCCACTCATCCTCTCTCCCTCCGTCTCAGACCACCATTATCAACGTCAACAATGGCTACTCTATGACTGCTCCACCATTCAAATCGGTCTTCCGCTCTTTAATTTCACAGGCCGCCGGTGTTTCTCTCAGATTGCGTTTCCCTTCTTCTCGTGGTTGTTGGTTTCGTGTTCGTTGCAAATCTGGGATATGGTGGGTCGTGGCTCGTGGCCGTGGGTGTTGGGTGGAAGTAGACCAGTGAGATTATACTCAAATCCCCTTCTGGTCATATACTCAAATTCACGCATATCATCAACAAAATTCAATTCTTAATTGAGCAAAAATAATCAAAATCCAAACAAACAAACAAAATCATCAACTCTAACTTTACTAAAACAAGCTTAAACTTACCATTTGTTGATTAATATTTTTTTACAACCAATGGCGAGAAACAAACAAAATCATCAACTCCTTTATTTGTCCTCCATTTTTATTGCCTGTTTTGCTTCATTCATTCTCATCTGCTCTTATTCAACAGCTATAATTAGTGAATTCATTGTCAGATTATCTAATTTTGAAGCTATTCACTCTAATGATTGATTAAATTGCATTGTAGGGCAAAGGATGAACTAGGAAGAATATATCATCCTCGATATCGGAAGACGAAGAGAAGCTTCCCTATGTTCATGTTCAAGCCATGGTAAAGCTACTGATTTAAAACTAAGAAGATGCTCGGCTGGGGAGGGTTTTGGGGGTGGGGGAGCTGGTGACGGGGAGGGGGGGGTGGCAGGGGAAGCGGAGGGAGGGGGTGGGTGGCAGCAGTGACGGAAGGGGGGTGGGTTCTTATTTTTCTTATAGTTTTTTTAATGAATTTGATTTAAAACATTTAATCAAAATTTTAAGTTTAAAAATATACTTAATTAGCTATTAATCACGTAATTAGGGAGATTACCCATGATTGTAGATCACCAACAGGTTGCCTTCAGGTAACGTACCATTGAGAGAATATGGGTGTCAAAGGTGGGATTATAGCTGGATTAAATGAAGGTGGTACCATTGGTGGAAGACCGGTCAAAGGTCGGATTGTTCTTATCAGTTTTTTCTATAAAAAAAGAAAATAAAGATGTATATGGTTAAGAGATTGAATATAGGCACAAAAAATCGCAAAGATAGCTCTTTCTCTCTCTAAAGTAAAATCTCCCAACGCTCTGTAAACTACTCCCAATAGTACCAGTTTGCGCGTGAGGGTCGCTGGCGGCCCGTGCGTCTCACCACCCACGACAAACTGCCGGCGAGCCTCCAATCCTCCCTAGGCACCAGTGGCGGCGGACCGTGGGGGCATTTTGCTCCAAGTTTTCGGCCGTTTTCTTCTTCCTTTTGACACAGGGAAAAGCAACAAGATGAGTATATTAGAGGTAAGCTTTGCTCTTAACATAAGTGGTTAGCTCTAATGCTGCCGTTCATGTGATCCTTAAATGATCCACTATCGGTAAAGGTGAAGTTAAAGTTAAGGTTTATTGAAGTTTTGAGTTCGTTTAATATATTTTTCTCTAACTGGTTCATGGAGTGGTTTTGATTCACCTCTGCTTTTCCCTGTGTTGGTAGGGCTTGGTATAGCTCTTGGTTTAGTGTACTTGTTATCTCTCTTTGTGTTTCTGTTGTAAGAGGCAATTCTTCAAGCTTTAGCCTTTTGTGAATTCTTAGAAAGGAGCCCACCTTAGTCGTGAGCGGTGGTGGTGTTGAGGGGTTTCGGTTTAGATTTTTTGGACACATATCAGTTGATGAAGTTGAAAAAACAATTAGAGGTGGTCAGGGATCTAGGCTTAGCATAAAGGTATTCTTGTGTAAACTGGCCCCATTTCATACCATAGTTCTAGGAGGCAGTTTAGACAAAAGAAGCATACACAGAGTAGTTGAGGTGTGTAAGTTTAGAAGAAGCTCCCCATGGTGGAAGATGACGGAAGGAGAAGAGTAAGTGAGGGATGGAAAGAAGCGCATATAGAAGGTGCTCCATCCCATGTGCAATGGTGACACTGATAATCACCTCCTACAAAGCCTATATCTTGAAGGAGGCCTCCCAATTAGAAAAATTGGAAAGTCCTCTATTGTCGAGTCACGAAAAAAAGTGGCTCCTCTCATTATCTCAGGATCCCAGAAGGTTCTCATACTTTCAAAGCCCTAGGACTCCTACGAAGGCGATCACTTGATCTCGCCCAGATTAGTGTCCAAGGTTGTGGATTGCCAGAGTTCGTATCAATCGTCGTCGCAGCTCGCTTCATCTATCTCTACAATGCTCTATCCTGAGGTCTGACTGAAGGAAGAAGTTCCCCCTGCCTCTCCAAGTTTGTTAATTTTATGGTTAATGTTTTTCTATGTTAAGGTTGATGTATGTTATTTTAGCTTAAATTGGATTATTCGTAGTATGTGTACTTTGAACCCTTGCGTTGGACAATGGTTACAATATGTTGTCATTAATCATAAGGGATTTAACTTTAGATTAATAAAAATGCTTCAACCATTGCCCAAAAAAAAGAAAAAAAAGAAGAAAAAAGATTGAATATATATATAAAAAAAATCACAATTCTAAAGCTTTACAGGTTAAATGATGAGAAAGTGTAATTTTTAACCTAAGAGCTAAAAATTAGACATCATAATTTTATCACTGTAATCTCTACAATGGTTTGACTTCATGATTGCATTGCTGATCAGAATGATTGTTGAGGGAGATTCGGCATTCACCTGAAATGAAGAAGATATATTAAGATAACATGATCCAGCAAATCAAGTATGCTATAAAGAAAAAGGAAATTTTAAGAAGCATACCCAAACTCGGCCATTTAAACCTACAACAAGCTTGAATGACAACTTGTTTCCGAGTCCTTCCAAAATTGGACAAGCCGGGGAAGTCAAATGCCTAGAAATACAATACAAAGAGCATTAATGAGGCTGAAGCGAGGAAAATCGTTTCTCAAACTTTAAGCTAGCGTATGATAAGTTCATTCCATAATAGCACCATACACCTATCTATCATATAAATAACTAATTAAGAATTGGGGTTGGCTCAAGTGGTGAGACTTCCCATATTCTCTAGCATCAACCCATGTTTAAGCTTATTATTATTATAATGGTAATATTAATTTACTTCTTACAAATTATTGTTATTATATCATCATCATCAAGTATTAATATATTAATACTAATAATAGTAATTACTCATTATTAATTATTATTATTATTAGTAATTATTATTTATAAAATTAATTTATCATTATTATTATTATTTATTTATTTATAATATCTTTTAATAACATAAAAAATAATACTATCATTATTCATTTGATATTATTCTAAATTATTAGTTTAACTATTAGTACTTAGAATTATTATTACTTATTATTGAATATTCATAATAATTATTATTTACTTATTATTTATATATTTGTTACAATTTAATTCAACAATTCAGTTCACTTCAGTTCAGTTCAGCTTCAATAAGTTCAGTTCAGTTCAGCTCTAATAAGTTCAGTTCAGTTCAGCTCTAATAAATTCAGTTCAGTTCAGTTCAGCTCTAATAAGTTCAGTTCAGTTCAGTTCAGCTCTAATAAGTTCAGTTCAGCTAGAATTAGCCGAAGAGAACAGGCCCATACACCTATCTATCATATAAATAACTAATTAAGGATTGGGGTTGGCTCACGTGGTGAGTCTTCCCATATTCTCTAGCTTGGTCTAGGGATCAATTCTTACCTCAAACATTTGCTTGGGATTTGGGGGGGAGGGGGTTGGGGGGTTATGGCTTGTAATGGGCCTCTGGGTGGGGGCCCTGAGCGAGGGCAGCCCAGAGGATTATTCTTCTTACCATAATATAATCTCATACTTATAAATGAGATTATATTTCAAAAAAAAACAAAATAAATAAATAAATAACTAATTTTGCCATGCCTATTTTAGAACATTTAATCTAAATACTTGGGATTAGTATATAATTATGACATATATATATTTAGAAATTTATATCAAAAATTATATATTGGACGCATTTTTGGGCTATTTTGTTTACTATATAGAGTTTCAAAAATTGAAAGAACTCGTTAATAACTTTTTGAAATGAAATTATATAAAATACATTAGATGAATTTGAACGAATAGACAACCAAAGGTAATGACAATTTTAATCGTTTTCAAGTTATGAAGGCCAAAAAAAATTTGAATATACACCAAGAAAACAACATAATTTGACTAGGAGGAGAAAGTTCTTACATTCGTGAAAGACCCGTTGACGTTTCAAACATGAGACCTTTCTTAAGAGGACCAAATTCTGCTGCTTTACCATTTGCTGTATTAATAAAAAAAAAACAGGGATTGTTAAGGAAGTAGCATTAATATCATATAACTGAAAGCATCCAAGATTAGTACGCTCATAACCCACCATTTGTACATGCTAGCTCTGGGTTCATGCAAGCATTTCCCTTAACAACCCGAGCATATAGCAAGGTTCCAATCTGCAATAAACAGCACACGATTGAGGAAGACAATAAAAACACTGAGCTAGTATTTCTTAGAGGCATTAATGAGGCCGTTTGACACAAGGTTCCTTTAGGAACTAAGCTATGAATAATGAGCTAATTGAACTTCAAAACCAAACATATAGCAGAACAATAGTCAATAAGACAAACTTCAAGAAACTCAATAAGATACTCACACTTTAAGACAATCCAATTCTAACTAGACATGTCGATGCTTTCTCAATACCAATTATCTTCTATGTACTAATAAGCCTTCATTAAAACTTAAACTTATGCAAAAACTAAAGTTTTTCATTTATTTTCTCGACATCTTAGCACTAGCTCAATCCAAAAGTTCGAGCCTGAACAACACTTAGTTCCACAATGAATCATCCATTTGCGCAAGTTCAGAATATAATAGAAAAGCCTATTAGAGCAAAAAAATCAACAAAGGAATCATGAACTTATGTCATTGGGGCATCAAGCCTAGAAAAATGCATCAAGCATGCCATTGACGCATTGAGTTGATTAACACTCCATACTTAAGGTCATAAGACCCATAACCTCTCTATCCTCTTCATCATGTTCTTTTTTCAGCCTATCAATTTCCCAAATAAAATTTGCCTCTTGTCTTCCTTACACTCTCCTCCTTTCTTCCTTAACCCACAAAAAACAAATATCCAAACTTATAATCGAAATATACAAGAATATAACCAAGCACGATCCCGGATCCGCTACTGGTATTATTGGGTTTAGGCAGGACCAGTTTTCTTTTGGTTCGGTCTGGTCTAGTTGCTGGTTTAAATCGGATTTTTATCCCATATTAGGCATCAAACATCGAACGCTAACAAGAAGCTCATCACGCACCATAAAAAGAGAAAAAATGAAAGAAAAGCTAAAGGTATCATTTGAGTAGCAAAATATTGTTTGAGAAGTTCCAAGAATGCAAATTTTACATATGCAACTCCAACACATATTCAGTATTCATACCTCAAGCTTGGGAATATTACGCCTAACTGCTCCTTCAAAAGCTAACACCGGCAAAACTGCCAACGTTGGTCCCTTGACGTCCACTAGGAAATTCTGCGGATTAGAGGAAGAAAAGACAACACTCGTGAGTTCAAATAGCTAACCAGCACCAGGTAGAAGAAAAGGCAACACTCGTGAGTTCAAATAGCTTAGCAGCACCAGGTATCGAAGATTATAGAGAATTAAGCTAAACTAGTACATAGTCAATCATACAAAACAGATCAGTACAATTAATCAACTTTTTGGGTGAGGGCTCAGCGTCTCACAAGGAAACTGCCATTGAAAGCTAAAAAGCATAATCTTCTCTTCAAGATGAGACCCAAAACAATATATAGCACCTTTTGTTTGAAAGAATCAACTTCAATTTTACAAAGCAAAGTAAACACAAGAGAAGTAATAGTCTCCCAATCGATTTTAAAAAAAATGCATTTTCAACAAACTATCCTCACCAACCACCAATTTTTAGATAATTTTTCGATGAAAGAATTGTAAGAAGCAAGACCCCAATGATGTCAGTACCCAGTATGCAACACAAAGATGTTATACGAATACATGTAAAAGAAAGAATGCAACGAAGAAAAAGCTTAGTAAATGGGTGATTAGATACAGAAGCTTACATTAGCTCGACGTTCCACCACTATGCCAAGGATATGATCACCTACGGAAGGTACATACTGCACAAATCAAGAGCCAAGAATCAAGATCATAAAATATTGAGTCCTTTGTCTAACAAGAAAGGGTTTTAGAGATCAATTACATAAGCACTCAAACTAATGTGGTATATCTTATATGCATTACTGCTAAGCGGGGGTCTAAAAAGATAAAAAAACTGAACACCTTAGTCTTCTAAAGACTTCAATCCTTCAACTTATAAAAGCAGTGAATTGAGTAGTGAGTTGGAACCTTTCATCAGTTCATGTAATTCAACTAATAGAAATATTTAACTAACAGAAAAGAAATTAAATTCACCCTCATTATGGTATATGAAACGCCCATACGATCATATGACCAGTTAATGGCACAGCTGTATATCTTATAGTGCTAATGTATTCAACTCAGAACACTTGTTCACTTGATTAGTGTTCCAAGAATGGATATAGGACATTCGCAGCATCATGTATTGGATCACAAGCTTTACATCTGGACCATCTGGTAGTCTCTTACTTGTAATCTCGATTCTTCATTGCATTGGTTTTAAACTAAAGAAGTTAGTAGTATTATTACATCTGGTAGTCTCTTTACTTGTAATCTCTTTTACTTTTTTCTATCTTTAAGCACAGTCCATATTAATAAACAAAATAAGGCCTTTCACTCACTCTTTTTTCAGAGCTTTCAACCCAGTATTTGCTTGGCTTTTTGAACCTGAATTTACCGGCTTTTGTGACGGAAATTAAATCACCATCCTGAAAAACATTCAAACAAGAAAGTTAACATCAACGAACCAGGAACCACTGACCAAAGCCACTCAATTTCCTCAGTTACCGACGATTAACTCTGTGAATTATAAAGCAAGAGTCTGATAGACCATTTGTTAATCAGAGTGCACAGCAGATGGGTAGCTTATGCATAAATACCAAAAGCTTCAATAAGTTACACCAATAAACATACATAAAAGAACACAACCAATTTTAATTCACTTCTTAACTAGGAGAATTTGACCCTCCAATTCTGAAACAAAAGGACCATTGAAATAAAAAGACCATTGCATTTGGGCCAATTGAGAATTCAAAAGGTGAATTATATAGCAACTTAAGTGACCACAGCTACTGACAAGAGCTATGAATGCTTCCTAACTCTAAAAAAATCAGTAATCAAGCACCAATAAGATCATCTATAAACTATCAAATTTCACTCCTTGAGAAAATCATCTCATCTACAATCAGTGTAGGACCTATATTGAAGCGAGAGGTAGTCGACACCCCCAATCAAAAGTTAATGTTAACTTATCTCTTCAAGTGACAACTACACAAATCAAAATATTGTGTTACTTTGCAATTTGCAACACCAAGATAAGCAATCCAAATTGATTTGGGTATTTTCCAAACTACCAAATTTTCACTCCTCAAGAAAATAATCCCCTACAATTAGTGGCGGACCTACATTGAGGCAAGGGGTGTTACTTGTTAGTCGACTCCGAATATTATATATAAAGTTAAACTTTTTTCTTATATGGACAACTAAAAAATCAATTTTTTTAATTAATTTACAACTTTGCAATGCTGTTTTATCAAACTAGCAAATTTTCACTCCTTGGGAAAATAATCCACTAAAGGACCCCCATTGAAGCAAGGGTATTAGTCGACACCCGCAAACTAAAAATTAATTTTGACCTTTTCTCTTTAATGGACAATCGAAAAAATCAATTTTTTTTTGTTGATTTTCAACTTTGCAACCCTAGATAAGCATAATCCAAACTAGCAAATTTTCACTCCTCGGGGAAATAATCCCTTACAAATTTACAATCAGTAAAGGACCTACATTGAAGCAAGGATGTTACTTGTTAGTCGATTAAATATAAAAAACTTTTCTCTTCAATGGACAACTAAAAGATCAAAAAAATTCATTAATTTTCAACTTTGCAACCTTAGATAAGCATTATCCAAACTAGCAAATTTTCACTCCTCACGGAAAATAATCCACTAAAATCAGTAAAAGACCGGCATTGAAGTAAGGGGTATTAGTCGACACTCCTAAATTAAGAATTAATTTTAACTTTTAATAGACAACTAAAAAAAATAAAAGACCGTACTAATTTTTCGATTTTGCAACTCCAACGAATAATCCAAAATCGTACAATTGACACCCGAGACTAAATTCCTAGGTCCGCCACTGCCTTAAAACTAGTTTATGATTCCAAAAAAAAGTATGCAGTAAAGAAAATATACCAAATAAAAAAACCCAAGAAAAAGTGACAAACCTGACGAAGACCGCCACCGAGTTTAATGGTTTGTTCCGCCATTGTTGAAAGGTCCAAAACAACGTCACCAGGTAACTGTAGAGTGAAAATAGAGGATAAAATATTAGGAAAGAACAGTGAAACAAAAAAAGAAAGAGAATAAAAGAGGAAGAAAGTTAAAGAGAAAGAGGAAAAAGGTTACCACATATTGATTTATGAAGCTTTTTGGTGGTGTTAATGGCGTTTCTTCCACCATTGTTTGTGTTTGTTGTTGAATTTGCATGTTTGTATGAAGGCAAGCGCGGGAGAAGAAAGAAGACTGTAATTTATTTTTTTTGATCGGAAGACTGTGTAATTGTAATACTTCCTTTAGACGCAATTTACTTTATTATATAGGGATGGCAATTCAGTCCAAATTGTAGTCCGATTCCTATTTCTAGTCCGATTCGATAAACAAAAGTGTGATTGTATTAGAAAACCTTAAAATAGAAGGAATCTTATGTAAGGTATGATCCGATTGGGAGTTAAGCATATCTATGGGGACTAAAGTTTCAGTTTTTTCACTCTTTGGGATCTCAAGTTTTGTTGTTCACTCTTTAGGACCTAAAATGATAGTTTTAATCATTTAACCATACTTAAACTCACCTAAGCTTAGTTTTACATATTAAAAAAATAAATTTAAAAGTTATTGTTGTTACATGTATGGGAATAAGTACTAGGAAATTATTTTTTTCAAAACCCCAAAAAATTAAAATTAACAAAAATGTATCTTCTCTCGCAACTGATCTTTTAAAATGAACTTTTGCCCATATAGAAGTAACGGAACACGTCCTCTAATTAGTTTTGTCTCCATAATAAAACCTTTTCTCCCTCTACGTGGTGGACACAGCTAATATATTGTTAGTAAACCACATTGAAATATGTGTATTATTCATTATTTTACGTTCTTAGTATTTGTTGTTGACGCAATTTATTACAACAAATCTTTTATATTATTGATTTATCGTCAACCAAAAAAAGCTTTAATCTACTAGAGTTAGCTAAGATAAAAATATACTCAGATACGAGAGAAGACACGTTTTTCTTAACTTTAATCTTTTTGGGACTTTTAAAAAATAACTTCCCCTGTACTTATTCGCATTCATATAGTAATGATAACTTTTAAACGTAATTTTTTTTTATAATTTGTATAACTAACCTTAGGTGAGTTTAAGTATGGTTAAATGATTAGAAATATCATTTTAGGTCCTAAAGAGTGAACAAAAAAACTTGAGGTCCCAAAGAGTGAAAAAACTGAAACTTTAGTCCCCATAGGTATGCTTAACTCATCCGATTGGAGTCCAACTATTATTGTTTTATTATCAATTAATTGATTAATGTATATTTTATATTGACTTTATGTTTGGTTATTTTAAATGGATCGGTGGGATCACTTCTTATGGACTCGTTGAGGCTGATTCTTATGTTGACGCTGCGTTGAGTCTAATTGTAACTCTTACTATGATTGGTCTGATGAATCTGTAACATAGACATCAGTAAGAGCAGTCAGCCTTTAATAGAGTTAATGATTTATTTTAAAATAAATCTGAAACAATTAGGAGTAAAAAGAAGAAAATAGGATTTGGATCTGAGAATATATAATTTGAATTTGAGTAGGAGATGAACGAAAATTATCTGAATCAGATAGAGTAGACTTCTAATTTGACAAGTCTGATCGGAATTTGATCTATTATCATCCATACCTGAACATACATATTTATTTCCGAATGATTGATGTTAAATTTACAATTCTACTATGTAGATATTAATGTTTTTGTATTGTCTAAAATTCTATCTTCAGAAAATAAGTGTTAAATACTTCCTCTGTTTTTCAATACTCGCATCAATCCTGTTGTGTGCACTATCCAATGTAATACTTTGAACCTTAATATCTCTAATTATTGATAAATAAAAATTATAAAAAGTTGATCGTATGTATTAAGACGAATCAAATAAGTTTCCACTTGCCCATATTTTTTCTTATATACTTATATAACATAAGATTGATAGATGAATAGTGGTTACTATGCTAATATTACAAGTATTGAGAAATGGAGGAAGTATAAATTTGGTTTACAATTCCAACGCATTCATCTAGTATGTAGGAGAGTTTTCGAAGGCTCTTTCATTGACTTCTACTTTTTTTTCAAATATAATCTCATTCATAAGTAGGAGATTATATAAAGGTAAGAAGAATAATCCTTTGAACTGTCCTCGAACAGAGCCCCCATCCAAAAGGCCATTATAAGATATAACCCCCCAAATCCCAAACAAATACTTCGAGTAAGAATTGATCCCTAGACCAAGTTATGAAAGATTAGAAGGCTCATCACTTGAGTTAACCCCAATTCTTATTGACTTGTACTTTAGTATATCCACCATTTCTTTTTTTTTTTGGCCACTATATACATCATTTAATTCTTTCTTAATCACTAGTATTATATATTCCATTTATATAAAAGTTCACTTTCATTGACTTCTACTAATGGTACACGCTTTCGAGACAATCATTGAAGTCCGAGAAGGAAACCTTGTTACAATGATCTTGAGGTCATGATAGGGGGGTCCCGAGCATCAAAAGTCATCTCGAGATATCCCGACGTTGTTCGAGGCATTTCCTGGGACGGAAACGAAACCATGCGAGTGGGGTCATTGTAGATCATTTATAAAAGCACATTTATAGTTAAGCGAGGGCATATGAAGTATAGTGATAAGCTATTTTGTTAGATTCTCGTATCCTCGATATGGTACGACCAAATGGTGATAGGTATGAAAGTGCGATAGTACCAAGTAGTACTTGGTCTAGTGGAAAGGATTGTACCATTCCAACCTCAAGGTTGGGGGTTCAATCCCCACTAGGGGCACTTTGAGGGTAGGGATTTCCCTTACCTTTCCCCCTACTCTCAAGTGCCTGGCCCAATAAGACCCGAGCGGGATCCGGGCCACTTCTCATTACCGAAAAAAAAATAAAATGAAAATACGATAGTTACGGTTGTCACCCTTAAAGTCTATGTGGATCTCAATATATAATTTTTAAATGTTAAACATTTAGAACTTTTTTACTATTACATACTTGCAGCTATGAATGATTAATACTCAAAAGTAGTGCATTAGAGACAAAAATTTCAAGTTTTGCAAGAATTATAAACGGTGAGATGGTGAGAACAATGGAATAGTAATCCATTAAAAAAAAGGTAATTCTTACTTAAAAATTTCACGTGTAATAGTAAATCATTTCATAAAAAGTAATAAGATTACGTAAAATGGTAATTCATGTTATTTATCACGTAATCCTTTATTGAAATATCACTTAATAACCCTTTTCCTTGAAAATGTAATCGATTAACAAGATCGGTGTGTAAGGAAAAAAAATGATACTCGGAATCCGACCCCCAAACATATCAGTCTTAATATTTTGGGCTTCGACTTATGCAAGTCTCTAAAACATTGTACAAAGCTGACCTGATTTAAATTTTAATCCATCAATGTAGTGACTAGTGACCTACTATTGTCTATATAGCAATTAACGCGACCCAACACCGAACCCCCAAATAACCAAGTCTATATAAGAAACTCAAGTAATATACTCCGTCCGTAACGCATTACTTGCAACGATTTGACATAAAGTGTGAGTAGAAAACGTCTAATCGTTGCAAGTAATCCGTTACCGAGGGAGTAACACCCATTGATTAGATCCACACCTGCATCATTGTATACTCCGCAATTTGCTGAAAAAGATTGGATATATTGTCATAAGTAATGGACTGGTGGGGAATTGCTGCTTTATCAGCTGCTACTGTAACATTTCACTGGATAGTGGATATCCCATTGGCCCATTCCACAATAAATACTATGGTTTTTACTTTTAACATATTAGAGGCGTTTAGCAAATGATTTTTGGTTGCTTTTTCATTGACTTTTGACTTTTATTTGTGGTCTAACAATCAAAAGAAAGTATTTGATAACTGGCTTTTACAGTGGCTTAAAAGCAGACTTTTCAACCAAACACCAGAAGCTGTTTTTACTAGCTTTTTTGACTGACTTTAAGCTTTTGCTTCTGTTCTGTACTATACAACAACAATAGCAACTTCTTTTACCAAATAGGTTTTTAACACCCAATAATAATATAGCTGGCCAAAAAGCCACTAAAAGACAGCCGGTCAAACAAACCAGAACATAAAGCCACCAACCATCGGTCAATTGTCAAACATCCCCATTATCCTCTTGTTGAGGCTACTCACATATTCAACTTTTGCCTTCTTTATTATTCATACAAAAAAAAACATAGTGATGTAGAAATGTTGTTAGTTTTGCCTCGTTATGTCAAATCTTCTATTTACTATACAAACGGTTGAAGTATTGGATATCATTTCAAATATCAAATCAACTTTTATTTTTTGCTTTGGCGTGCAACAAAGCTTGAAGAATTACATGTATATGCTGGTTGGACAAATATGCTAATCAGTGAAACACTAGAGGAGTTAGCATTAAGTGAAGGCAACTGTCTGACAGCACCAGTTTGTCTAACTGTCAATATAATGGTTAACAGACTAGCAGTAGGCCCTAATGACAGAGAAACTATTACTACCATCTCATGGATAGTATGTAAGAACAGTAAAACAAGAGTGTACTTGTTCTTCTTAGGAGGGTGACAGAAGCTGTGATACCTAAAACGCGGTGTCTTCTGGTACGTGAAACCGGTACGGTAGACGTAAATGGTTACCTAGACTCTTAAGCTAATCCGAAAGCGACCCCAAACACAACATCATGTAGACATGTACCACATACAAATTTCATAACATTGATTATGGGATGTGTTGAACCAATGAGCACGCCGTAATCCATGAAGAAAGTATTCACATTCATCCCAATAACAACAATTTGACATGAAAATTTTCAAGCATACATACAAATTGCTTGTGTCGCACTTCTTCAAGCGTTCGAAGATACAGAGGTACAAAAGGACTGGCATTTATACAAAGTGTGATAACATAATCTAACAGAAGATAAAACACCTTTAGACAATAAGAATGATATAAGAATCAAGATCACAACCAAAACCTACTCAACATTTTATTTTAGAACCCCCCACAATAAGAATCTAATGATTTTCAATACCCATCTTTTGCTTTTACTCTTTTGCTTTATTATAAATAAATCCTATACTTTTTCATACCTTAATACCATTATCATTTATATGTTGAAAGTTTGAATCAAGAAGGGTTTCCAAAGATCTAGCTTTTCGGTTTCGAACCTTGCCAGCTTCTTTTAGCAGCTCAGCCAATCTCCTCTTTTCGTCATCCACATCTGGGTTTGCTGTTCCCAACTTCTCCTCTCTCATTCCAACAACATATTCTAATAACTCTATGGCCTCATCCAACCTGTAACATAATCAAGGAACGAAATCGGGAATAAAATTATGATTAGTATAAGTTTCCGCAATAATATAACATGGTATTTCACGAAGAAAAACCATAGTATAATACTATACCTGCCAATTGCGTCATAAGTTCCAGCAAGATTACTATACACACCCAGTGTATCAGGGTGATATGGACCGCATTCTTGTTCCAGAATGCTCCTGGCTTCTTCGAATAATTCTGCCGCCTCATTAATGGCATAACGTTGGACACAAGTGAGCCCCATTTGATTAAGAGCTATTCCAAAGAAAGCGGACTTCTTCTCCCCGCTGGCACGGAGCTTAGTAACAGCACTTTTGAAAGAATTGTATGATTCTGTATATTTTCCAAGCACATAGTACATGACTCCCATCTGTGCTTCAATCCCTGCAACTGTACTCTGCTGTCCAGGGGAATCACCGTAGATTTTCAGAGCCTTTTGGAGCAGCTTGATTGCCTGATCAAGCTCATTCATCGACTCGTATATGGCAGAGACGTCAGTAAACCCACTGGCAATATCCTCCTGAGGGATTCCAGGAATGGGCTTGCTATAGATGCGTAGAGCATTTTCACAGTATGACTTGGACTCTCTAAGCTTACCTGTTTTATTATACAAATCAGCAAGACGAACAAACACTGAAGCAATCGCTGGATGGTTCTCTCCTTTGGTTGCCTTGAAACTAGTTAATGCTTTCTCATATGCAAAAATAGCTTCATCATATCGTGAAAGAGATAAGTATGTGTCGCCAATGCTGCAATCAACAGATGCCACCTCTTTTTCCTGACCGTTAGCTACCATTGCCATACTAGCTAAAACTAAGTGCTCCAAAGCTTTTTCGTGGTCACCCTTTGTTTCATATATAAGACCCATCAGCCTTCTATCTGCTGCCTCTTCGAGAGAAGCTGGCGAGCCACTCTCCCTATGAATATCAAGCGCCACCTCACAAAGCTTCTCAGCTTCATCAAATTGCATAGCTTGAACATGGGCTTCAGCCAGATACCTGCAAGTTTCACCAACTCTAGGATCTTTTTCACCTAGGACTTGTTTCTGTATTTCCAGACCTTTAGTATAACACGATATAGAGTTTTCAAGTTGTCCAACCATTGCATATGTATCACCAAGTTGCATATTTCCAGCAAATTTCGCAAGTGCATGATCGTGGCCATCCTCAATAGAGGGTATTTCAATGGAGCGCTGAAGAACTGGGATCGCCTCATTATACTGGCCAAGGCTACAGTATACTGCTGCTACAACATGTAAAGACATGACCAGTTCTAAACTAGGTTTCCCATCAGCACATATTTCGAACGACTTTGAGGCTCGAAGTGCAAAATCAAGAGCCCTGTGGAGATTATCCCCAGAGGATATCAAATCCCGAGCTTGTTTTAGCAAAAAGGGTCCTAGATCTGGGTTATCCAACGCAGAATCAGCGCCTGCAAGTGGAAATTTCCTCTGCTTCTTAGGAGGGGTTGCTTTTTTCTTCAAAATTTTGCCATTCTGTTTCTCACTCTTCTTCTCTTCACTTGATTTTGTGCCTTCCTCAACTTCCACCTGCAAATTAGAAGCCTTCTTCGAATTCCCTGAAGACGCAGATTTTGAACTCGAAGATTGAATCTTTTCCACCATAACAGATTCTTCACCACCAG
Source organism: Patellifolia procumbens (assembly GCA_947645195.1). Taxonomy (NCBI): domain Eukaryota; kingdom Viridiplantae; phylum Streptophyta; class Magnoliopsida; order Caryophyllales; family Amaranthaceae; genus Patellifolia; species Patellifolia procumbens. The sequence continues at coordinate 227,752 of CANSGD010000692.1, read as the reverse complement.
AACCACTCTCCCTCTTATCATCATCATCACCACGAATTTCCTCCTCCGCAACCTCCTCTTCCATAATCTCAACTTCCCTCATTCCTCCACCCACAAGATGTCTCAACTCAGAATCAATTCGCGACTCATTATCCTCTTCGGACAAATAACTTTGCCTCGAAGGTGACTGATCCGAACTCTCCATCTCACACACATTATCATAAAGCTGCTCAATCGAAGTATCAACAGCCCCCTCATCCAAATTCCCTTCTTCCTCTTCAACACTCCTAGGACTCTGAGGACTCAATGTACTTTTCGGAGACCTCATATTCTGAACAGAATTTTCCTTACCGGGCGTTACATTCACTTCTAACCCATCTTCATTTACTCCATCCACAACAACTCCAGGCATCTTTACAATCTCTAAAGTAAATTATTAACTACAAATTTCCTCCAAATAGAAAGTTTCTCATACAATCTGCATTCACATTAAATACCAACCAAAAAACAACAAAAAATCAGACTTTAACCACTTCCAGCACCAATCAATTTCATATAAAAAATGTAAAAAAACTTACAAACAGATCCAAGCAAGAAATACTTCAGACATTAACACAACCACCATACAGACTCAAAACATACAACATTAACTAAGAAAAACAAACAATACCCAGTTCAATTACTCACATAACAGATCTGTAATTCTAATCAAAACAACATAAAACACAAAAAAGACTCAGTCTTTAAACAAATTAAACAAATGGGTTCACATAATTTAATAAAAATAGATAATTCAATAATTTTTTGACTCTAATCAAAACAACATAGAACCCAAAAAGACTCAGTCTTTGAGCAAATTAAACAAATGGGTTCACATATTTTACAAAAAAAAGATAATTGCAATAATGTTTTTGACTCTAATCAAAACTACATAAAACACAAAAAAGACACAGTTTTTAGCAAATTAAACAAATGGGTTCACATATTTTACAAAAAAAAGATAATTGCAATAATGTTTTTGACTCTAATCAAAACTACATAAAACACAAAAAAGACACAGTTTTTGAGCAAATTAAACAAATGGGTTCACATTTTTTACAAAAATAAATAATTGTAATAATTTTTTTGACTCTAGTCAAATGTTCACAGTTTCTATTCTTTCCACTACAGTTTATCTTTTTTACAACTATAGTAAGACATGTTTTCGCTCGTATCGCGTGCATATAAAAGACTAGTAACAAATGATGAAAGAATGCTGTAGGAACTGAATTAAATCATACCTTAGAGATTAACCATAGAAGAAGAGAATGTGAGTGGTTAATGTGAGTGGAGAGAGAGATATAGTGAATGAAATAAAACTGAATGTTTAGAGAATAACTGAAGAAGAGGAGAGGATATAGGGAGAAAGAGAGAGGGTAAAATGGGAAGAAAAAAAAGAAGAGAGAGAAGTTGGAATGTCAGAGGAAAGAGAAGGCGACTTCTCCCCCAACCCCAACTCACTTCTTTCTTTGCCTTCTCTGCAAACCGCCGTTCTCTATACTGTTTTTTTCTGCCTTTTTCGAGAATTAGTCGAGTGTTTGGTTAGGCGGAAAATATAATTTATGAAAGATCGGGGATTGAATAGTTGGATACAATGTACACAAACTTACTCTCCTATCAATCAATGAATCATGTTAGCGTTAGTTTACAAACAAGCTCTTTGACTCGTTTCGAATTAATTTGTGTATGGCAAGGGTAGTGCTTCACTAAGGTATATTAAATGTTCTTTTAGGCTGAAAACAGGTGTACTGAACTAAAGTAATTGAATTTAAATTAATTGAATGAAATAGTGGAATACGAGAATAAAGGTATTATGTTGGTGAACTGCCTAATTGAAAAAAGATCTAGCGAGTAATAACGGTGAAGAGTTATTGTAATCAATTTACAATTTTACATGTTTTGTTAACTTACCTTGAGGTGTATACCGGTTGCTAATTAGGTGCAGAAGTATCTTAGTAACAAGAAGGAAATAGCTAGGTCATATTGTCCATACTATCATACCATCAAATCTTTGTAACTTAAAACACTTGAGATGCCATTCAAGGCTAATAATATCACATTTATATTTGACAAAAGATCCAATAAGTTTGTAAAAGATTATTTTAAGTATCTTTCATCAATATTGAAAGTGGATGGTTCAAGTCTTTACCTAGGACAACATATATTTGCAATTTTTTAATTTTTATGAGATAAACATGAAGTGATGCCTATATAAAGAGAGGTTCGGAAGTGTGTATATCGAATCATGTTTGATAGTTGGTAGATCAATTTTATTGTACGGGTATCTTTCTTTTAAGGGTGAATCCTAAGTCATAATAGATCAAAATTATTGTTCATGCTTTTTAATAATAGAATTAGTCATTATAATTGTATGGTAAAAAGATTGTAAAGCTCGGCCAACAAAATGCAATTGATACACTCATTAATCTAAATTGTAATACTTCATATAGGAAGTCATGATACAATTCAAGGATGTTAAATTTTCTTAAGAAAGAATCATTGATTTATATCTAATCATCACTAGTTAATTAGACTTTTAAAGCTCCACTTTAGTACCCTTGAATCTTGATAATAATGGTTTACCTAAAAAACATATCTCATTATTATTGATTTATTTCTATTTTTGGTGAAATTTGGCTTTGAGTGGATGTACTTATCCTAAGTTCAGACTAAGGGTCACACTCAAAGAAATTAAAGTTCACTTTCATCACCCTACTTGATTTCTAAGCTATTGGGGTCACAACTAATGGGGACTAGAGAGCATAAGTTTTACCTTATTGTTAGAGTTACATATTCAATACAAAGTATATAAATGACAAGAGGATGGTGGTCCGTAGTTTAGTTGGATACAACTTTTATTATACATTCGGGTGTATTATGAGTATGATACACTTTAAACTATTTTTGTGCTCATTGTTCATTTAATTTTTACTCATTTAGAGGCATTTAAATGAGCAATGAGCAAAAAATTAACCTTGGATGTATTATGCTCATGGTACACTTGTGTGTATAATTTACAAAGCTTGGGTTTGAGTTCAAGCTCAATTCAAACTATTAAAGTGCGTTCGAGCTTGGTTTTAATGCTAGAATTGGTGCTCAAGTTCGAGTTTTCATTAAGAAAAAAAGTGCTCAGTACTCTTAAACAATAATCATATTCATATATATATATAGTGGATCAAAGAGTTAATGGTATACTTATTTTTCTGTATCAAATTTGACAGTTCGAACTGTTCGCAAGCTTACGAGGCGAATATAATATTGTTTGAGTTCGGCTCGTTAAAAACTCGATCTACTTTTTTGAGCTTAAGTTCGGCTCGTTAACAAACAAACCAAACTTGATTCGATTTTTAATTTGACGAGTCGAATTCGAATTGTTCACGAACTGTTATATGAGAGCATTTACCATACACCCGGGTGTATGGTGCATTTTCTCACATTTTCTTACATTATGTGCTCTGGAGAATGTGAAAGGATACTCCGATCCGTATATCCAAATATATGATGCAAATGGTATCATGTGCAATCCTAACTCCATTCATGTCCAAGTTAGAGGAGTGCACACCAATTGAAACATCAAGTTATTGAGTCAAATTACTCTTTTGCGCTCCATTCTAATTTTCTTTGTAGAAACAAGAGCATTTTAGAGTTATTTTTTTTTGGTGAAAAGCATTTTAGAGTTATTGAAGAACTTGCGGCTTCACACACTTCTTGCGAACTTTTATCCCGCATATGACAATACGCAATAAACTTCGTGAGATCTTGAAATTTTATGAATGAGAGATAACGTACGATTTTAATTCTATCGATGTATTTTGTGATTTGATGTCATGCATCGATGCATGGGGGTTGAGCATTTATATCCATAGATGCATTCATTGGAAGTTGAAAGAATAGTAGTTTTTCACATGAAGAGGGTAGATGAGGGTGTGCAAAGAGCTTTATAGGGCCCCAAAATTACAAGGGTCTTAAAAAAAGTTTACAAGAATTTTATTTTCATCTTTGAGGATATCTCTCTTGTTTTCCATCGGTGATAAAAATTCTTAGTGATCTATTCTTACATTTTCAACTTTTCATCTTTATCCGTTAATCTGCTTTTTTATATATAAATTTAGGAGTTCAAATGTCCAATTCTCATATTATAACCGGAGCACCAAAATTTTCAAGACGGCCCTGCGCACATGAACCAATCAACCAATGAGTAGATTTACAAGCTTCATTGCCTAATATTCAGTCCATTTTGTATTATAAATTATTCTTATATATATCTTGATGTGTAATTTTAATAGTATGTTATTTTTTCATAGTCTTTGCTAATTTATAATTAGATGTAATTTTTTTTGGTGTTTGCACCCGGTTCACCCTTCGGGCTACATCCGGATCGAGGCCAAGTTCGGGGTGGTTAGGTTCCATTCCTCTCCCAAGGGTGTTGCGGGGATTCGAACACGAGTCCGTCCTACCAAAGCCAGTCCCTATCACCACTAGGCCAACACTTACTTGGTATAATTAGATGTATATAATTGTTAATGTTTTCTTTTATCAGTAGGTGTATCAATCAACAAAGGAAATATATACTATAGATTGGTGCTATCATAAACGACCATTATAATTAGATTTTAGCACTGCTAAGGTCTATGGATATGGCTGAAATCTATATTGGGTGTCATAAACGACCACCCTTCGCCTTTGTTCGAGTTTAAATTAGCTGAAAGTAGTTTTTTTTCCCTATGTTAGTGAAATGACAAAAAGGCAACTTTTTTTATGTTGAAAAAATCAGTATATTGGGTTTAATATATGTACTAAGTAGTTTCTTTCTACATTGAAACATGTTTTGTTAATGTATACACTATAAACTCTAAATTAAACACCGATGGTTCCACCTCCTCAGGCTCCATTAATATAAACACTGATGGTTCCTCCACGAACTCCTCTTCCGCAGTTGGAATAGTGCTCCGCGACTCTCAAGGTAACATCCTAACAGCTGATAGAGATGACAAAGTCATCTCATAAGATAAGATTAGTTGTATAGCATTATCTTATGTAATTATAGAATTTATTTAAATACCTCATGTAACCACTTAGTGTATATATTTTCCTTAGTTATAGGTAGAATCTTATCTTTTGCTAACAACCTGCTACAACATTAGGTTAGCGTGAGCAGTAGCTTCTTTGTATAAATACTTGCCTTGTTCTTAATGATTAATTAACTTATTCATTAAACCTCTTCATGGTATCAAGAGCATAATTGATCCTCCATCACCACAGATTTTCCCCCCCCAATTTTCCTCCATGGCTTCTGACTCCCTCATCCCGAACGCCACTGAACCGACCAAACCATTAACCATGGTGAATGTCCACTCAGTTCAAAAACTCACCCCCTCCAACTACACTCTTTGGCAAACTCAAATTCAAGCTCTTCTCATTGGATATGATCTTATACAATTCATTGATGGATCCCATCCGTGTCCCGACGCCACTATCACTGTCGACGGCAAAACCTCTACCAATCCAGCCTACCGGACTTGGCTACGCCAAGACAAACTCCTGTTCGGTGCTCTTGCCGGCACTCTTTCTCCCGACCTTGGTCCGCTTATCACTAGTGCAACCACATCAAAAGGTGTTTGGGACATCCTCGCCACCACCTACGCACTCCCCTCTCGTGGTCACATTAAACAAATCAAACATAGGTTTAAAACCACTATCAAAGCGCCCACCGACATTGAAACTTATATGCGACGAATGAAAATCGTCGTAAACCAACTAGCATCACTTGGTGCTCCTCTTGCACAAGAGGATATTACTGACCAAATTCTTGCAGGTTTGGACTCGAGTTTCCAGTCCGTGATTGATGCCGTTGCTGCCCGCGAAACTGCCATCTCCTTCGAGGAACTCCATGAGAAGCTACTCCATGAAGAGGTCCTCAACCAAGAAACTCAAACCACCCTATCTCCTGCCTTTCCCGCAACCGCAAATCCCACTCAAGCTCGCCATTCACCCTCTTCTCGCCCCTCCTACCAACCAAAACAACACACTGCTGCCCCTCCAAACCAAAACCCACGCAACCCCTACAAAGGTAAATGTCAATGGTGCAACATCCAAGGACACACCTTGTCTTATTGTCCCGCCTTTAAATCTCTTCATCCCTCCATACGACCTCCACCACGTCCTTCACGCCAAGCCGATCCTTCTCCCCAATCCCATACTGCCCTCGTCACTCCCTCCCCCTCTCTTGCATCCGCGTCCTCCTCTCCTTGGCTTCTCGACAGTGGTGCATCCCATCACGTCACATCGGACCTTGCGAATCTCTCTCTCCATCACCCTTATGATGGAATGGATGAAATTGTAATTGGTGATGGCTCGAGTCTTCATATCTCCCACATGGGTTTGGCTCCCCTTTCCTCTCCTTCTCATTCTTTTTCTCTCTCTCATGTGCTTTGTGTTCCCTCCATGCATAAGAACATTATTTCTATCTCTAAATTTTGTTTAGATAACAATGCTCTTATTGAGTTCTCATCGTCTTCCTTTTGTGTCAAGGATAAAAGCTCGGGCACCACTCTTCTTTCCGGTCCATCCAAAGACGGCGTCTATGAATGGCCTTGCTCTCTTCCCTCCACTCCGCAAGCTCATGCTGCCATTGCTACTACCAAAAATCTTCACCATCGCTTTGGTCATCCATCTCCTTCCATTTTGAAGCTTATTTGTTCTAGTTTAAATATTTCTTGTTCTTTTGACAAGCCTTGTAATTCATGTTTTATTAATAAAAGTCACAAATTACCTTTTGGTAAATCTAGTCTCACTACTTCTTCTCCCCTCGAAGTAATATTTAGTGATTTATGGTCCTCACCCATTTACTCCTTCGATGGCTATAAATCCTATGTAATCTTCGTTGATCACTTTACTAAATTTACATGGCTTTATCCACTCAAAAGAAAATCCGATACTAATGATGTATTTATTCGCTTCAAAGCTTTGGTTGAAAAACGCTTTAGTTGTCCCATTGTCACTCTCTACTCCGACAATGGTGGTGAGTTCCAAAAGTTAGCTCCCTTTCTTGCGCTTAATGGCATATCTCATCACACTTCTCCTCCTCACACGCCCGAACACAATGGGTACGCCGAAAGGCGTCACCGCCACATTGTCGAAACGGGCCTCTCTCTTCTCCATCATGCCTCCATGCCTCTTAAGTATTGGTCGTATGCTCTTCTTGTTGCATCCTATCTCATTAACCGCATGCCGACCTCAACTCTTGCTAACCTCACTCCCTATACTAAACTCTATGGCACTTCCCCGAATTATGATCACTTACACAACTTTGGGTGTCTGTGCTATCCTTGGTTGCGTCCCTACTCCACACATAAACTTGACCCTAAATCTATTGCGTGTGTTTTCCTTGGATACTCTCCCACCCAACATGCCTATCTATGCCTTGACACGTCTACCCATCGTGTCTACTCATCTCGCCATGTTCGGTTTGTTGACGACTCCTATCCCATGTCTGCCACATCCTCACTCGCTTCTATCACTTCTCTTCCCACCACCACTGAGTGGTGCTCCTTCTCCCTACCCGCACTACCTGCTGCCCCTTCCCCTCCTGTCCTCGCTGATCACCTCTCTCCCCCTCCCTCTTCCTCTCACTCTCTCACTCCTAACTCCAACCCTCTTTCAACCACCTCGACACCCTCCCTTACATCCAACAGCCCTCTTCAGCCTTCTTCACCCACTCACGCTTCTCACTCTCCCGCCATCTCACCCTCTCAAACTCCCTCACCTCTTTCGTTAGCTACTGCATCCCCCTCCTCTCCCTCTTCGCCATTTACGCCATCCCCTGCTCCTCTCTCTACATCTCCCCCCCCCCACACGCCACCACCTCCACTCAAACACCCTCACCGCACTCGTGCCTCCAACAACATTTTTAAACCCATTGACAAACTTAATCTTGTTGCCCAGCTCTCATCAATCGAACCAACCAGCACCAAACAAGCCCTCGCTAACCCCCTTTGGCGTGACGCCATGCAAACCCAATTTAATGCCCTAACAACCAACTCTACTTGGGAACTAGTACCTCGTACCTCTTCTCAAAACCTCATCGGATGCAAATGGGTGTTTCGCACTAAGTATAATCCGGATGGCACTATTAAGAAACACAAAGCGCGTCTTGTTGCTAAGGGTTTTCATAAACGTCCGGGGCTTGACTACAAGGAAACGTTTAGTCCGGTCATCAAACACTCAACCGTTCGACTCTTACTAAGCCTCGCGGTCACTCAAAATTGGACTTTACGTCAACTTGATATTAATGATGCATTTTTGCAGGGTACCTTAACTGAAGATGTTTTTATGGTCCAACCTCCCGGCTTCAAGGATCCGGCACTCCCTGATCATGTTTGCCACCTTCGCAAAGCCATCTACGGCCTTAAACAGGCTCCACGTGCGTGGTACACTGAACTGATGAAATCTTATCTCATTTCGGTTGGGTTCACTAATGCCATCTCCGACACCTCATTGTTCTTCACCAAAGGTACCTCAAAACGCATATATGTGCTCGTTTACGTTGATGATATTATTGTAACAGGACCAAACTCCACGACCATCAACACCTTCATAGACAAATTGGCTGTACGTTTATTGTTGAAGGACCTTGGTCTTCTCTCCTACTTCTTAGGCGTTGAAGTTCAACCTACCTCTCATGGGTTGTTCTTGAATCAACGTAAATACACACTTGACTTGCAGGAAAAAGCGTCTATGCTTGACGCCAAGCCAGTTACTACACCCATGGAAGCAAACAGCCATTTAACTCTTACTGCAGGTGTTGCTCTTGACGCTCCCACAGATTACTGCACTCTTGTTGGAAGCCTTCAATATTTGGCGTTAACTCGCCCCGATATTGCCTTTGCTGTCAATCGTCTATCACAATTTATGCATCGTCCTACCACTGTGCACTGGCAAGCACTCAAGAGACTCTTAAGGTACCTTAATGGCACGCTTAATCATGGCCTCACTTTCCATCGTGACTCCCCACTCCATCTTCATGCCTTCTCGGATGCGGATTGGGCGGGTGATCGTGATGATTATATCTCCACCAGCGCTTACATTGTCTATATGGGTCATAACCCGATTTCTTGGTGCTCCAAGAAACAAAGATCCGTTGCTCGATCATCGACTGAGGCTGAATATCGGTCTGTTGCTCAAACGGCAGCCGAGCTTGTGTCCCTCCTCAATGTCCTACATGAGCTTGGTGTTTCTAGCCTCTCTACTCCAGTTATATATTGTGATAATGTTGGTGCTACTAAGCTCAGTGCAAACCCAGTTTTCCAATCCCGAATGAAGCATCTTGGTGTCGACTATCACTTCATTAGAGAAAAAGTCCAAGGTGGTATACTACGTGTTGCAAGTGTGGCTCAAGATGACCAACTTGCTGATGCTCTTACAAAACCGTTGCCACGTCCGCGTCTTACAATTTTACTGTCCAAGATCGGACTCTCGCCAAAGCCGTCCGTCTTGAGGGGCCATGATAGGGATCACAAAGTCATCTCATAAGATAAGATTACTTGTATAGCATTATCTTATGTAATTATAGAATTTATTTAAATACCTCATGTAACCACTTAGTGTATATCTTTTCCTTAGTTATAGGTAGAATCTTATCTTTTGCTAATAACCTGCTACAACATTAGGTTAGCGTGAGCAGTAGCTTCTTTGTATAAATACTTGCCTTGTTCTTAATGATTAATTAACTTATTCATTAAACCTCTTCAACAGCAACATCCTTCAAATTATAACACACGACACCACTCATAGCAGAAGCACAACTTTCAGAATGGCCTTCTCCAAGCAAAAAGTATGCAAATTACAAATCTTCTCATAGAAGGCGATAATTTAGTCCTCATCAACTCAATCAATGGTACCTACCAAACCCCATGGACCATCCAAACGCTCGTCGACGATATCAAACAGATCATGCACGATTTTGATTCAGTTACGGTAACCTATATCTACAGAGAAGCAAATAAAGTTGCAGATCAGACTACCTCTCTATGTTAGGACATCAAAACAACCAATAAAACCGTTTTATCGATGTCCAAATGGAGCCTGAACTTCGAACACTGATCCTGTGCCTTTTGGAATAGATTAAATAAACGTTATATAAACTCTATTTATTTCCCTCAATTCACCTCATTTTGAGTGTCTTAGTGTTATGTGAGGGTTGGGACATGTATCTTGATCCCTAAGATTTATTTCCATAAAGGAAAGTGAAAAATAAAAAGCGTTGAGACAGCTTAGCTAAGCTAATCATGATTAGCCCCAAAAGTTGTTCGTGCTTTATATATGCTCCCATATAAAATACTTTAAGCATATATGTGTTCATGGATCATGCATAACAGAATTGAATAATAAGCAAGGTTAATATACTTTTAAGATATGTCTTTTTTTTCAAAAAATGGCATGGGTATGCGAATACTACCAATTCAAGTAAACAAAAACACTAATACATATTGGATCCACCTACTTTCAGGATATTGAAGATGGAACGAATTTGGTATCCTATGATAAGCAATAATATCCATTGTTGACCGTTCTTTACCGTATACTTTACAAGCGTTTTTAAATTCTTACACCACTTTAACTTTTACGCCATCTTAATAAAAGTGGAGTATTTTTTATAGTATAACAAGTTTTGTTAGCTAGACTACTATGCAAACATTGATACCATACCATCGTCACTTATTCTATGGGAAAAAGGAACTGATATAATGTTTTTATGGGAAGAAGATGCATGAATATTGATCTAATTAATTAGAGCAATATATCGCACAAATTTCAGCTACAAGCTCTCAGTTTTTTCGTTCATTTATGTTTGCCATCTCACAACCTATTGCAATATACCTACATACGTACTATTATCATGTCATAGGTTGCATTCCAACTAGCACTTGCAAACAAAATAAGTGATATTGTAACAGTAGAACATGTGTTATTCGTGTGACTCTCATTCCGCATTCTTCTTTCAATATAAGAGGCTCGATCGTAAGTAGGAAGTCCTATCATATATTCATATTACGTAAATTACACAATAAGTTAATTTAGTATTTGTTACATCTATTACATTCTCCTAATTTGCTTGCAAACGAAGATCCCAGTACATAGCCTTTAGAAAACTCAAATTAGTGAATATGTTAGTCAAGCATTATTGAGTAGGCACATACCGAACAAGAAGTTTTCCATGGACAACATGCTCAATATACATTAATATAGAATTTATCTTTTCACAATCTTAAGGTTGCATAGGATTAACAATCATATAAGTAGCAGACACATGTACATCATCACAAAACGACGAACATTTGGACTAATAAAGCTGGGCGTTGGCAAGTATAAATTCCCTTTGTTCGATAATCACGACAACATCCTCACTACTTATTTTTTGATGCATAATAGCTCAAGTTAAGTCGAGGCTATTTCTATCAAGTAAGGTTTAGTCTAATGGAAAGGAGTGACAAGCCTTTCAATCTTGAGGTTTGGGATTCAATCCACACTAGGGCCGGGGCACTTTAAGAGTAGGATTTCTCTTATCACTCCCCCTCTCTCAAATTGCTTGACCCATTAGGACCCGAGCAGGGTCCGAACCACTTCTTCTTACCCAAAAAGAAGTTAAGACTATTACAAGTCGAGTCAGTTTCAAGTGAAGTTAGAATTAGATCCATTATTTTTTATCAAGTTAGGACTATTTGGGAATTTCGGATCTAGTCAATTTGCTAATTCTGATATATAAACTACTTTTTTAACCCAACTATTGAAAAATGCATCCTTCTCTTCTGGAGCATCTGGAAGGAAAGGAATGACATCATCTTTAAGAATGAAACCTGTCAACCACATCGCATCTTTCATCGCGCAAAGCACATGTACATGGAATGGCGCCCTGCGCCATTCTACAGACACTACCTCTCACACTTTCTCACCATCCCCACACAAAAGTCCAACTACTATTTCTGTTCGTTGGAACCCTCCACATCAAAATCCCATCAAAATAAACATTGAGGGATCCTCCACCCAACACTCAGCAACAACTGGTATTGTCCTCAGAAACTCTTCAGGCAAGATATTGCATGCAAAGGCATACATTTTGGCGCACACATCTCCTCTATCGCCGAAGCAACTGCTCTCCGGAATGGACTAATTCAAGCTAGGAAAATGAAAATATCAAACCTGGTCATTGAAGGGAACAATTTAGTCATAATCAACAATATGAAAGGCTATTTCGACACTCCATGGTATATACAAACAATTATAGATGATATCAGTCAGATTCTTACTAGCTTCAAGTGAGCAACTTTCACGCATATATTTCGAGAAGCGAACATAGTAGCCGATTACCTCTCCAAACAAGGACATCTCATTACTCAAAAAGAACAGGAGTTTGATGTCCAATGCAACATAGATCTGTATAAGTTTCTCTTTTACATAGTTTAGGTTTCACCCTTGAAAGAAGGGTAGCCTAGAGTTTTACTTGTATCTTGTGAAGAAAAAAAATACTTCGTATATAAACTACTTGTTCTTATTTTTTGTATCAACAAAACTTTGATGAACCAGGCATATAAGAATGGATTGTTATTAGTGCTTCTTTAATAAGTACTACTTTCGCTTTTAGTTTGCTATACATAACCTTAATCAGTAATAACTACATGTATAATGTCTTTTTCTAAATTATATAATTCTAGTCATCCATCTATGAAGTATGCTCTGGCAATACCTGGCATATAAGATTGGATGTGAGATCCAAGTGGAATAGAAACTTAAGGTAGACTGTCCTTTTGCACCGCAGCTTAAGCTGTCATTATTTAACTACTCTTGGATTTAATATTAATTGTAGGTTTAATCAGCTTTATGATGATGGAGTTAGCTGAGATCTTATGATACACTATTTTCATCATATCTAATATTAATTTTATAAAATAGGCTTCGAATCTTCCAAAGCTAATTAATATATTATCACCAAAAAAAAACTAATTATTATATGTATGGCAGCTAGTATTTGTATAAACTTGGCCATACTACATTACTATTATACTAGCTAACAAAGTCCCTTATTTTATGGGAAAAATTGACAAGAACAGGCCAAATTATTGGCCATCTTCTATAAACAGGCCAGACTATGGATAATCCATGAACAGTCCCAACTATCACCCCCATCTTCCATAAACAGGCCAAGTGATCTGTTAACCTGCTACAACAGGTAAAACTGATTAAAAAAAATCCCTCCCCACCCCAGCCCAGCCTGCCAGCCACCCCCCATTCCCACACCCACACCGCGCCACCACCACTCACCCCGTTTCTCCCTCAACCTTCGCCGAAACTGTAACCAACCGGGAGCACTAACGCAGAGACCCGCCAACACCCAATCCCGCAGCCCACCCACGCCGCTGCCACTCACCACCACTCTCCCCCACCCGCAACACTCACGCACAAACCCACCCCACCGACACTCTTTCAATCTCAAGCTCGCCACCAGTCGTCGGCGAAGAACCTCCGGCTTGCCAATGGCGATTGGCTTGTCATTGATCTTACCGTCGTCGGCGAAGAACCTCCGCCTTGTCAGCCACCCTACTTGAACTTGAGTTGTTACTCAACAATGGCGATTCCTCTACTTCTTCGTCTTCCTTCATCGTCTCCATCTCTCTCTCCGGCGATGACGACGTCAAAGAAACGGCAGCGAGAATTTACGCTCCGGTTGCGGCGTCGATGACACCGTCACCACCGGTGGGAGGGTGAGAAGTAGTGGGGGGTGGCTGGCAGCTCAATAATGTTGCTTGAAACTGCAGGGAGTGGGGTGGGGGGTGAGAAGTAGTGGGGGGTGGCTGACAGTGAGTGGAGGTGGGGAAAGAAAACACCGATTGGGTGTGGGGAATGGGGGGGTGGCTGGCTGGCAAGGCTGGGCTGGGGAGGGATTTTTTTTTTGTTTTTTTAAGTTAATTTAAAAGGTTATTAAAACTAAAAGAAAAAGAGAAATAAAAAAAATCAGTTTTACCTATTGTAGCAGGTTAACAGGTCACTTGGTCTGTTTATGGAAGATGGGGGTGATAGTTGGGATTGTTCATGGATTATCCATAGTCTGGCCTGTATAAAGAGAAACAAAGCTAAGACGGACGAAGGGGATCGGAGTAGATCATAACACCTATTGTTATTGAGCAATATGCTCTAACTCACTGAATTATTCTTAATTTTCTAGCTAACAAAGTCTTTGATATATTATACACTTCAAAAGTATGTAAACATATTTTAATGTGAGTGGCTAGAGCCAACGTATACAATGGGCAAGAATCGTAAGCTGCCACATACATTAAAAAATACAAAGTTACTATGAAAGTTGAAACTCACAACCTCGATTATGAAGGAAACTAAATTATCATACCACCAAACTTTATTGGCTTTTTTAATCAATATTAATAATTATTGGTTTCTAATGTGAACCAAGAGTTAAAGTGCAATATTTAAATGCATATTATGAATAAAATAATTATTATCTTATTTTAATTAGCATCTATCTACACCAAATAAAATAAGTTGCAAAACACGCAAAGCCCTATGGACATCATGGGCCTAAAAATTAGTTGAGACTTTATATTGTATCCATCAATGTTTAAGGCCCGGTTCTTTTTCTTTTACCTTTTGTCATTATCAGAAAAAATAAGTTTCAGATAAGTATAAATTCAAATCATCGGTAACATAAATACAAATAAGGTTTGATCATCTCACAGATAAAATCAGATAAGATAAGTTAACTTAAGTTTAGATAAACAAAATAAGTTGAAAAAAGCGGACCATAAGAGTACCAAAAATATATGTTTAATTGTTCTTTTTTTCAATAACGTAGTACTTAGCATTGTATAAAGTGCTTCATTATCTAGCTTCATTGTTCGAGCCTTATATGTACGCGATGAATGCAAAAACACATAAAATTATGCAAGAAAGATATATCGCTAGTTTATTTAGAGTGTTTTACATATATTTTTTTCAAAAATAAATTGTGTAAAAGTAGTTAGTTATAGTGAGAGAGTTGTGCCATTTAAATAGGAAATTAAAAAAAATCAACACCGCCTTCTTTAATATTAATGTGTTTATTTAAGATTAAAAATCTGAATCTAATATTATACACGAGTCACAACTCACAAGCAGTTTAATTTTTTCTCAAAGTTTTATCAACTTTGCCGTTACATAAAGTTTATCAATTTCCTTAACCTAATTGCCGTCAGTGCTCTCCATCCTCTGTCATGCTCGATCATCTTTCTTATCTAAAAGGCGAGTCATTGTTTATCTCACATATTATGGGGAATTAGGATGAAAAAAAGGAAGAGTTAATTGTTAGAGATATATTAGGATACTAAAGATATGATAAATATATTTAGAATAATATTAATAAGTAGGATATATTATTATCTTATGTTCGGTAAAAATAAACAAGAAGGATTTGATTAGAAAAGAGAGAAAGGGAAAGGAAAAGAATACCGTCAAATTCCTACTTGTCTTTCCTTCCAAAATCGAGGAATTTAGAAGAAAGTTAAGCTAATAAGCTTTTCGCCCTTTTTTTCCCTCTTTCTTTTCCTTTCCTCCAATATCCCCAAACACTACAAAGTACAGTTATTTTCTTTACGGGGCATTTGATATTAGGGAATAATATATGTTTAGAATAGAATTTGTTAAACTAATATTCTATTCTGTCAATATCTTTAGAATTAATTCTAGGTTTTTATATGGTCTTTTACTAAGCTTAGGATTATAATTAGCTGAGGATTAGGCTTCTTGCTGTTATTCTATAGATCTTAGGTTTAGGGTTTATGCTTTGGCCATCTATTCATATATTTGTATTCTGTCAATTCACAACAAGAATAATAACACATATAATTTCATACTATATACTATGTTGTCATTTTAAGGATTAGCAGTTGCTAATCATGAACAATTTCTAACGTGTGTTTTTAGTATTTTGCTAAATCTTTTTTATTGGTGTCATTGTTTGACAGTTTTTTGCTTTCTTGATCAATATGGAGAAGATAACTTGGCCTGAACTCGAATCTTGCAAGCATGAGGTTCTTTTTTCCCCGCTAATTATCCACTAATATGTTCATATTTTTGTCAAATTTGCAACAAAATTATCATGGTGATCGTGTTAAATTTAATTTGTGATGATTAATTAATTCAGTGCTATGAAGCAACAACCAGAGCAAATGATCGATTGAGTCAACTGCCTCATGAACTTATAATGTTGATCATGTCCCTCTTATTGTATCAATCAAATTATTGCAGCTAATCAAGTGTATAAAATGCTTCATTATTTAGTTTGATTTTTCTGGCCATACATGTACGCGATGCATACGAAAACCCATAAAATTCTACAAGAAAAATAAATCGCTAATTTATTAAGGGTGTTATACATTTTTCTTTTCAAAAATAAAAAGTGTAAAAATAGCTAGTTAATTATAGTAAGAGAGTCGTGCCATTTAAATAGGAAATTTTTCCTCATTTATAAATAAAATTTTGAATAATTAATTAATCAATTATAAACAACTCACAAATCACAAGCAGGTTAAAATCTTCTCAAAGTTTTATCAACTTTGCCGTTAGAAAAAGTTTATCAATTTCCTTAACCTAATTGCCGTCATTGCTCTCCAGTCTCCAGTCTTCATCCTCTGTCATGCTCGATCATCTTTCTTATTTAACAAAGTGCGAGGGCTTCCTTTAAAGGTGAGCCATTGTTAATCTCACATATCACGTGGAATTTGGATGAAAAAGATTTGGAAATAATAAACGAGAGAGATTTGAATGAAAAAGAGAGAAAGGGGAAGGAAAAGAATACTGTCAAATTATTACTTTCTTTCCTCATAAATCAGAGGAATTTGGAAGTAATTAAGCTAATAGACTTTTCGCCCTTTTTTCCCCTTTCTTTCCGTCCCATATACTCAAACACTAAAAACTTGGGTGTACCATAATCATGATACACTAAGGCTCTGTTTGTTTTGGAGGAAAACATCTTTTCGGAAAACGATTTTCCCCTATCTTTTCATTTTCCTTTGTTTGTTTTGTTAAAGGAGGAAAACCATTTTCTCAAGGTGGAAAAAATCTCTTTCAAAATGGACAACCATTTTCCTTTTCTAATCAAGATATGCCACACTTTCCATCATCCTCCTTACTTCTCCTTGTTCACTTCTTCCATCTTCCACTCCTTTTTACTACCATTTCCTTTTCCCCCTAGGTTTTCCATCATTAAAACAAACAAAGAAAAATGTGTTTTACAATCATATTTTCCATTGAAAATCATTTTATCAGAAAATGCTTTTCCGTGAAAATTGTTTTCCGTCAAAACAAACGGAGCCTAGGACTCTCTTAATTTCGCACATTAGAGGCATATGATAATAGGGAATAATATATGTTTAGAATAGAATTTGGTAAACAAATATTCTGTCAATATCTTTAGAATTAGTTCTAGGTTTTTATATGCTCTTTTACTTAGCTTAGGATTATAATTAGCTTAGGATTAGGCTTCTTGCTGTTATTCTATAAAACTTAGGTTTAGGGTTTATGCTTTCGCCATCTATTTATATATTTGTATTATGTCATTCACAACAAGTATAATACACATATAATTTCTATCTTGTCATTTTAAGGATGAGCCGTCGTTAATCACAAACAATTTCTAACGTGTTTTTTTTTTTAGTATTTTGCTAAATCTTTGTTATTGGTGAACAGTTTTTTTTTTGCTTTGTTGATCAATATGGAGACGATAACATGGCCTGAACTCAAATCTTGCAAGCATCAGGTTTTTTTTCCTGCTTACTATCCACTAATATGTGTGTTATTTTGTCAAATTTGCAACAAAATTATCATGGTGATCGTGTTTAATTAATTTGTGGTGATTAATTAATTCAGTGCTATGAAGCAAGAACCAGAGCAAATGATCGATTGAGTCAACTGCCTCATGAAATTATAATGTTGATCATGTCCCTCTTATCAACGAAGGAGGTCATAAGAACTTGTGTTCTTTCTCACACATGGAAAGACATATGGCGATATTCAACCGTCTTAAACTTTGAAGCGAATCTTTCACCAACGAGGAGGTGTGGTTGGTTTTCGTTATTCAAGAAAAAAAGATCAGGTTCGACAAAAATATTGAGAAGATCACATAGTATTAAAGTTGGCATTGGGCTCGATTAGGGGTCATATATAGCTAGTTGTTGGAATCACGAGCTTAAGGTCACAAGACAATCATTTGTGGCCTCTTGAATATTTTTTGAAACAATACATAGTATTATTTTGAGCGACCACTCTTCTTAAGACGTGTCCTAGGCTGCTAGGCACGACCCACCACAACATCGGGGTTGCTCATATCGAGGTGGACGGACCCATTGCCAACTATATGTGTTAAGATTTTAGATTTTCAATGAGTTTAATTTACGAGACTAATCTTATCTAAAACATGTTTGCCAGGTTTTACAAGGTGCGTGAACGAGGTCGTCAAAGCTCATCGTGGTCCAACTATTGATGAACTCAGAGTGAAGTTTGCTTTAGACTCTGATTTTAAATCCGATATTAATAAATGGCTGACTTTTTCCTTGGCCAAAAAAGTCAAAAGACTCAAGTTTGACTTCACCACACAACTAAGTTACAAAAGAAGGTTAGATTATAATAACTACGAATGGCCTCTTAAATGTGGTAGCTCATCTCTTGATCTACTTCAAAACTTAGTTTTCCTAAAATCTTTGAGTCTTGCATACGTTCGAGTAACAACAAAAGACATCGAGTACATTCTACTTTCTTGTCATACCCTAGAGAATTTGTGCATCGTTAAAGGTTCGTTGCTTTTCACAAGCATACAACTTCCTCATACATCTTTACAACTCAAACATTTAACATTGTCACAATGTTTATGTTTGAGCATTGACATTAGAGTCCCAAAACTTGTGTCATTTACTGTGCATGGGAGGCCTATAGATCAGCTCCATCTTAGAGAGTATTCTTCACTTTCTGAGGTATCAATCGGTAATGGAGATTATGAACTAGAGATCGTGCCATCAACTTTTTCCTCTCTTTCAAGATACGTCGAACAATTGAAGTATTTAAGTTGGGATTTGATCTTCGAAACAACCTATTCCTATAAATTCAAGGTATTGATACGCTTGTGGATAAATTCTGACTCTCATCTACTTTTTTTAATCATAACGAGTTAAATTATTTTCTATTATACAATTCATATCATAATAATTCTAAAATAACTAAAATGGGCTTTCTTTTCTTTTTCTCCTTTCGTTTTTGCATATTAAGCATTTTACTATTATTTTCTATGTAGGTTAATCGAGGGATCAAAAATCCTCCTACCATGACAAATCTAAAGCATCTAGAATTCTGTATTCAAGTCAAGGGTTATGAAAGCTTACTTGGATGGGCTTACTTGATCGAGGCATCCCCTGTCCTTCAAAAACTCACTATACATGTAAGACGTTCTAATATATACTTCTATTGCATATAAATAAATATAACATACTTTAAACTATATAGTTGTATTCTTACTGTTGAGAGAAGTAACAACAAGCTAAGTGATCACCTTGAGAATGATGCTATGAGGGGCTAGTGTAAGATGTTTCTAGGCGATGTGAGGAAAGCAAACCCCATCCACCAAGTATATTTAGGGCATATTCTATTCGGCATAAATTAGTTGAACTGGACTAGCAAAGAAAGCGGAAACAACTGAACTGAAGGAATAGTAGAATGTGCGAGTAACACTACCGTCCAGAAATAACTTGAAAATAACTGGAAATAAGCTGGGAGAACAGGCCCTTGATACAAAGAAGTCGTTGAAAGAAATCTACAAGAGTACTATTATGTGTCAAAATGTATATAAGGATCGTATGGGTAATATTATACCGAGTAAATTTTGGCATAGGATTGAGTTTTAACCTTGGAGTTTGGAGTTCAATCCACTAGGAGCACTTTCTTTTTCCCAGGATTAACGAACCCTCCTCTTGTCATTCCCCCCAACACTCAAAGTGTCTATTATGTTAAATTTTCATAGAAATATATTCATTTGCCTAGTCTAGCACTATATATATTATACTCCCTTCGTCCTCTCGTCGAACCTATATGAATATACGACAAATGTTGCTTTCCCATGTTACAGTTTTCGAAGCTTGCTTATAGAGGTGATAATGCAGTTGATGCTTATGTAATGAACATAGAGAAGCGCAAAGGTAGTCCCCTAAGGAGCTTAAAGACATTGGAGCACTTTGGGGTTGTTGGATCACGAATTGACATTGAGTTTGCTAACTATGTGGTTGATAATTCCATCATGCTTGATCATGTCATTTTTTCAAATCCTGAACCGCAAAGTATGTTGCATTCGAATTATGCGTCGAGTCGTGTACAGCAATTCAGAAGTACACTTCCTCAAGGAGTCACGTTTCAATTTGGCATGCCCAAAAACAAGCACTCTTTGCCTTGATGTATTAGCACTATATGCACGCGATGCGTGGAAAAACGGTTTAAAATTAATAACTGAAACGGTACATTATCGAATTTGTAAATCCATTAGAGTATTTTTTTTCCTTTTTTTTTGTTGGCGTTTACCCCCACTCCCCTTGTATGATAGTTAGAGATGAATGAATTTAAGAATATATGATTGAATCCCGTCAAAGAGGTTTTGCAAATCAATTGCTATCGGGCTTAACTTTTATCCAATTAGGAGACTACTTTTTTCTTCTTCTCATTACTTGTTATATAAACTCCAATCGGACAAAATTTGCGCTATAAGGGAATTTTAAAAGAGCGAATGAGCAAAATATATTCTTTTGATATAGGAGTTCATCCTACACCTGGGTGTATGATGAATGAAGTCGCTTTCAGCCTAACCCTTAAATTGTTTTAATCTATTTCAATTTTTACTAGAGTAGAAACATAGTTCTTTTTAGGTTTGGAATGTAAGAGAGATGCTCAGCTCTAGAGCCCAAAATGTGAAGAAGTAGGTAGTCTTTTCCCACGGTTTTTTGGGGGTAATTTTCAAGTTAAAAAAAAGGTGTCATGAGGTAAGTAGCGTACTCATCATTTTGGTGAAATAATTTTTGTAGTGGTTGAGGTAATGTTTAAGAAGAAACTAAAATGTTTCTAGTAGGCTTTTGCCTTTTGCTTTTGTGATTGCATATGCTTATTAGTCGTCTAATTAATATGTTTAATAGCGATTAAACTCATGTTTAGTATTTGTGTCTTCTCAGTAATCCCAATCCCTAAATTGTCATTTATGCGTTGAACATGCTTGTGTACTTGTATACATCAATACAAAAGAAATGCTAAATGGAAAATCATTGAACAATTCATGTTCGGTAACACAAATCGGTACCAAGTAAGGCTTGACCTAGTGGTTAAGGGTTTGACCTCATGACTTCAAGGCCATGGGATCAAATCCCACTAGGGGCATTTGGGGTTGGTGATTCCTTACCATTCCCCCTACTCTCAAATGTCGGGCCCCACAAATATCAAATCAAGAAACCGTGCTAGTTGAGATCTGGTAAGGGGTCCACCACATTACCTTTCAAAAAAACACAAATTGGTATATAAATACAATGAAAATGTGAAACTTTATAGGAAATTAAACCCATACGGCTAATGTTGACTAATAAATCACCAGCTAACGTAATTAAAGTTTAGCTCACTTATAGTTAATAAAGAAATGATCCAAACAAATTTCATCAATACCACTCCGAATAATTTACTTAGGTATCTCTTTTAGGCTCTATAACGATGAGCTTGGTCCAACGTGTGCATATACTTTTTAATCTCGCAACTTTTTTATAACATGTGTGCCACTTCTTTTTTTACGGTTAATTATGTCTCTAAACTCACTTAGCTTTATAAAGAAACAACCATTATAGATTTCATCAATCTGAAATACAATACCACCTACGATAATTCACTAACATAGGTATCTCTCTTAGGCTCTGTAATGATCTAACGGTAAGCTATGTCAATTGTCAGGAGTCTAAATCATAGCCCATAAATTCTCTATTATTTTTTACACAAATTATCCAGAAAGACAGTGTAATTATATCACTATAATTAGGCAGCCCAAGCCCAATAGACAACAAGGCCCAATCATCCAAAATCTCATTTCTCCTCAATAATTCGTTCTCGCCAGTTCTGTTTATTATATCTGATGTGAATTTAAATTAGGCTCTAAATGGATTAACTTAGTGACTTAATGAATTAAAGTAGCCTCTTATTGACGTATGTTAATATAGTTTCTAATGTTTCAATGAGAGACAAATTAAAGTACTAAATGGATAGAATTAGGCACCAAATATATTCAACTAGTGACTAAATGAAATAATAGTAACTTACTAACATAGTAAACAAACTTATGCTTTAACAGTCACTTATTGACATTTGGCATATAATGGTCACTAATCGACATATAATGGTCACCAATCGACATATAATGGTTACCAAATTGAAACAAAGCTACTACGAGTGAGTGAGTTGTTTAATGTGGCGCGTGGGCTGATAGCTATTAGGTATATTGGGCTTGCCTAATTTTAAGTTAAAATTAGGCGGTCTCTCACAAGACGAGTTGTATTTTTTATCACTTCTTATTATTGGTTGATTACTATGTTTTAAAAATCTTAATTACTTCCTTTGTTTCTTTTTAATTGCAATAAAGGAATTTTTTATGTCTCACAAATAATACCCCTTTGTTGCAATTAAAAAGAAACGGAGAAAGTATAAATCATTGAATCATAATGCTAATAACCAATGGGAAAAAAGTGATACAGAAGTTGTGGGACGGAAAATTTGGACGTAACATAAATACATACAAGTGTACAACCTAAAGTTCAAAGTTTTCTCAAAATTATAGAATGGGCTTTTGAAGAAGGGGAGTAACCTCAAATTTTGGCGAACAAAGAGGCCCATTAAAAAGCAACAAAATTGTGAAAAAATAATGACAGCTGTGGGATTTGAACCCACGCCCTTTCGGACCAGAGCCTAAATCTGGCGCCTTAGACCACTCGGCCAAACTGTCTTGTGATGATACAACTCAGAACTTGTATTAGATATATTATACAATTAAGCTCCAAACACAACCAACCCACAGATCACAGTTTATTAAACATGCATATTTAGGTAGGAGTTGCGCACATATCAAACTCTTTTTAAAAAACGTAGTACACTTATATATTTAGGTAGTATATTTTTCACGTAATATAGTATATTTATATACAACTTAGAGTAGTACAATAAAAAAATCGTAGTATATTTTTTTAGAAATGTAGTACATTATTGCTATCTGATAGATGTTACCGTTCACATTTATCAGATAGGAATTGAGACTTTCCCTATATGCAAGCGATGTTTAGATGGAGTCTGATCTTTTCAAACTTATTATTCTTCTTAGCTTAGGGGTATTCTTTGAGATAAGGGATTTCGTTCTTTATTGTTTTAGATTTTAACTTCTAAAAATTCTGAAAAAAATATAAAAATGATATGAATTAGTAATGCAAAAGCTAGAAAAAAATTGTAAGCATTATCTATAATTAGGGACAACTAAGTTGGTTAGTTACTTAGTTTATATCTCCTGATCTTAGAAGGTCATATAATTAATTCTCGTTTGCCTCTATAGATCATCAGCCTTTATGACTGTCTATACATCGAAAAGAAATGCAATTAAAACAATGTAGTACTACAATCTATAGAGAATTATAATCATATAGATGATCGTAAACTTATTTATATTTTATCTGTTTTAATTGGTTGTATTTACATTTGTGATAGTAGTTTTTATAGTATATTAGAAATCAATCTTGCTTCAAAGTATATTACAAACTTTGTTGATAGTACAAAATTAATAATTATTTATCATATATTGAAAGTCATTTCTTAATGAATGATTGTCAAAAAAAATAAAAGATTGAAAGTCATTCAATCTTACATCAAATTTTTTTTCTCTTATATCCAAAATTACGAATCTTCTCTAAAGTACTTAAGCTGCCAAAACTTAGTCCTTTAACATATATATATTAAGGCAAAATCTAAAGAACGCTCCCGGTACATTGGATAAGGAACCTAAAAGTGAAAATATTAAATAATCATAAACAATAGTGATTTTGGCATATATCTAATGTTATGTACCACCTTGGGTCGTTCGTTAGTAAGATAAGAACCATAATACCAATACAAATGATCTCTATGAAGCAATCTATTTCAAATCTTAAATCAAAAACTAAAATAGACAACCCTAAAGAACTAGTTTGCATCAATTTCTTGTTTCCAAAATTATTGAACTTTGAAACTTTTTATCTCTATTCAATAAGTGAAGAGGTCGGGGACGCCAAAAATCCATATTATTCTTTTTTCTATTCCTAATTAAATGGAACAAATCTCTATAACTAACTTTTCATTTTGAAAAATACATCTTAAATAAATTATAATGATTTCCTTTCTACTTTCCAATTTTATATGCTTTCGCACGCATCGCGTGCATTTAATACTAGTTAATGAATAATTAAGGATATTAGCAGTTGCAGTTAAATCTTGAAAACTGTAAAAAAAAAAAGTACACTTATTTTTGGGACTGAGGAAGTAAAGAATAGACTGTAAAAAGCCAAGATAAACTGCATAAAATTTATAAAATGAAGAAATCAAGGGGATATAAGCTAAAGGATTAGGAGGTTACATTCATAGTGAAACAAAAGTGTGTTAAATTGTGGAGTAGAGCCATTTTGGCCCTCCATAGATACACAACATGTTCAGTTGACAACATGAATCATCATCTGGGATGAAATGCTAGAATATTGTACAATTAGACATCCATATTATATATATATATATGTTCATGATTTCGAAAAGAGCTTATATACCGTTAATCACTCAACGAAACGGGCTTACGAGCATTAATACATGTAGGTAAGCAACGCAACAATTTCCGACCATGAGAAGGTTTAAAGGATGAAAAGAATTCAGCATCACGTTTAAAAGACTCCAAATATCTCTCCAAAATCGAAACAATCTCTTCGAACTTCGGTCGTTTTTCTGGGTTGCTTGACCAGCATCGCTTGATAAGGTGACTCAATGCTTCTGGACACTCAGTAGGTACTGGTGGCCTTGCATTCTGCAAATTTAACCCAAGTAAATTGTCAGACAAATTGAACTCACTATATTTTGGTTATATTCCAGTTCAGACTATAATCTTAAAGATGTTTCTTAAATTTAACTTTGGAGAGTTTGGCGGTATTAATTGGCCGTCTATAAAGATGTTTGGTAAAATTAGCTATTGGCTGTTTATTCGACAAAATGTAGGGCAATGAAATAAAAATAACTACAAAGAAGCCACTCAGAGCAGCTTTTCCATTTTTGGCGTAAAAGCCGATTTTACTAAACAAGATGCTATTTGACCATATTAAAAGGCCAAAAGCCAACCAAAAGTTATTTACCAAATACTTGAGTCTCAAGATGACATGGAAGAATTTCACATCACAAGGTCGTGTCATGTGGCAAATATTTTGCGTCACAACACCCTTTAATATAAATGCATAGATAACATTAGAGCTATCAATCTCTAACCCAACCCGATAACCCAACCCAAAATAAAAGAAACTCGGACTTGATATAAACAAACCCAAACAAATCAAATGCTATATGTAGCATTTGTCAAATTTTGCGATTACATAGTGTTTTACACCAATCTGACATAATTTTACCACAACCTGACGTCACAATAAAAGGTGAAGACTAAATCCAAACTCGACTCATTGACCCGAATTGCCGACCCTAGATAGTAGATAACATCAAGTACCTATGGCGGAACCAGGAATGCCGATACACATCACATTTCTTAGTTAAACTGCACCCCTAAAAGCATAACAACATGGTTACCAAAGACAGACTAGCTCAAAGTTGTAAAGAGGATGTTTTATACAAGTATTAAATGCCTTAAAGCTTGAAAGAACAGATAAACGCGCAATTGAGTAGCTCCCACAATACACAAATGGCACAACGGTTTGGGTCCCACAAAAGGAATGGCTGAAACTGATAGATAGGGGGGATCCTCCAATAATTGTTAACACGTGAAGTTTTAGACAAGTTTTTTTTAGCATTCATTTACAAGCAAAAATCAGACAGCATTTGTGCATTTGTTCATATACAAAACCAGATTTCTGCCAGAAGCATATGTCTTACCCCACTGCCTTAAATTAACCTAAATTTTGTGCACCAAAGGAAAAAAAAAATTGATGTTGATTGTGTCTAACATGTTTAGTTATCTTCAGTGGCAACGCGCAAGGAGCAGAATACAGTAATGTAATCTAAGAATTCATCGGGGAAAAAATAGTAAATTTCTGTTTTCACGCGTGTCTTTGTAAAATTTCAACCCTGTTTTTGTAAGCGTGTTTCCACTTGTTCTTCGTAAAACACGGACGTTGAGGTTGTGGATGGTTAAAAGAAAACATTTTTACTTTGCTTGGTTCCTTATAAGAAGGGTTATAAAGAGGAAAACGGCAAATGGAAGAGAAAGGATGAAGTGGAGAAAAGGAGACAATATATTCTAGTAAAGACAAAAAAATGTGCCATTGTTTCTTTAAGAAAAGGAAAAAATATTTTCACTCGTTTATAAAGTAAAAGCAAGAAAAGTGGAAAATGTACTGTAATTCTTCCAATCAAACACAACCTAAGTATTGCGTTTCATTTCACGAACCATTTTCTTTGAAAAGCACTTGATATCTATCCGTAAATAAAGGTTTCTCTTTTCAACAGATATGACTATTGATTATTACTAAAGGAGCTTTTTCCTAAGAAAATGACTATCGAAGCTAACGAGATGAATGACTACCAAAGAGAAAAGCGTCCTTCAAACTCTAAGCCAACGAGAAGTAGCAGGAAAAGAACGGATACGAAACAACGAGGATTGCACCTAGTTAACTACTTAAATGATTAATGCTTGCATGATTCATAAAAGGCACTTCCTACTCTTGAGCAGTACAGTTACTTGGGACCATGAACCAATAGTTGATGTTGTTTTGCCAACAAATGACTTCTCTGAGTGTTTACCCCACCAGTTATGTGTGGTAAGGAGCAGTACTCTTCACCAATGTGAAACATAATGGTAATCTAACCCCACAAACATCTGACCATTTACTACACAAAATCACTGTCTTTGATTCTTTTACTGTGGAAGGTGCATTCTGAGCTGGGTGAAATACATCATAACAAGACATATTCAAAAACTGCAAAATCATGTGCTTGCACAATTCACTGCTTTAGCAACATAGTTCCCATACTATTAAATGGTCAACAGTAAAAATTACCCCGCATTCACTGTAACACGGTCCAACAGCTAGACCTGTCGAACAAGTCCTCGGGTTGGCTTTTCTGTCGGGTCATTACGTAATAAAGTTGTGTCCAAACCCAAATAGTTAGAGATTGGGTCATAAAATTGTGTTTAAACTTCTAAACCTCAAACTTTAGAAGTTAATTTACGTCTCTAATTTTGCAACTCATTATTTGGTCGCCTTAAGAAAAAAAGTTTTGATAAGTTTCAGTAAATTTTGATAAGTTACAAAACAAGATTCCGCACTTATAAGCAATTCAAGAGCTTGATCAATCACATTGCGAGAGCGTGAAACAAATTGCAGTAATTACGGATAGTTAATGGAGTAAATACCTTCTGGCAGACAGCAAAAGCAGCCTGTTCTGGAGTCATATTGTCAAAGGGCGTCAATGCAGTCAAGATCTCCCACAAGACAATACCGAAACTGTAAACATCAACTTTCTTGGTATGGTGCTCTTCTTTTATCATCTCCGGAGCCATCCAGCGATAAGTACCAGTGAATCCTTTAGCACTACCACATTGAGTCTCTAAGCAAGATATACCGAAATCTGCTACTTTCACACACATATCATTTCCAAGAAGAAGGTTTTCTGATTTCAGATCACGGTGTAGTATTCCTCGAGAATGAAGAAATTGCATTCCACGTGCAATGTCGAGAGCCAACTTCATAACTAGATCGAGAGGCACTGAATGTGGCTCCTGTTGGTGGAGATACTTTCTCAGTGACCCTCCAGCCATATACTCTGTGATGATACAGAATACAGGAGGTTTCTTACATGCAGCAAAAAACTGCAGGAAGTAGAATATATAACTTTGATCAAATTATTGAACAGATTCCTAAATTTGGCAGTACATATTCAAACAACAATTCTTATAAGCTAAGTAACTTTTTCGGATGTATTAGCAATTACTGCATGTTTGGTTCTAGCTCATGGAACGTAATCAAATAAGGGGGACTAATGCTAACAAGGATTGTTACCTTTACTGGGTGTTCGACTATATTATGGAAGGGAAACATTAATAAGTGTTAGATGTAGGAGGGTAGCCTGATATATGATGTTCTACCATATGGTTGAGGAGGATAAATAATTTGGTTAAACCATTACCCCACCCATTGTAAGTTATAAGTTGTCCGAAACAAACTGTGATGGAAATGTTTCATGTTTTCGTTTCCGACACTTAAAAAATCTCATATCAAACACGGTCTTGGTGTTTTAAAAGGTTTTTAATTGTTTGTCCGCCATGTTTCTCCATGAACGATCAATTCCTAAGTTCCAGAATGGAGTTCTTCTCATCAAATGATTCAAACAGAGAAGTAATGGAGCATTTTTATAAGTCAATATGTAAACACTCAAATATACTTTTAAGTTGTCATCTTTGCGAAATCTTGTTAAAAACAAATCAAACCATGCTTCAAACACTAGTAAATCTTGTATCATGAAAAAGAAGGAGGACGGATGCTCTACATAAACATTCTTAATTGATCAGTCCTACGCCTTTCACAAGTAGAAAGTTAGACACGCACAAAGGCCGTGAAGGCATTCCTTCAGCCCGGCTCAAAGTGTAAGCTTCCTCGCAATAAAAACTGCTATAAAAGAGATTACAAGAAGGCTAGCTAACAGCCTAACAAGCAGACATTCAGATGTATAGCTCATAAATGCTAAAACAACAGACAAAAGAAGCATGTTACAAATGCATCAGAAAGAAACTGCTCAATTATCACCCAAACAAAGTGGTACCAACACATTAAAGCTGAAATGGCCAAGTGTGTGGGCAATAATTCACTCAAAACTAAAGCTACACTGACAAAGGCGATACCATAAGGACACAATCGAGAATCTAATGGTAGATGCATCATAACACTTTCGTGGTTCCTTGATTCTGGAATAACCAGCAACCACCATCCATCTCTAGTAGGGAGCCTTGGAAACTATTTAGTAACGAAAAGCGGGAAAAAAGTAGAACAATTTTGTTGATTCAATAAGTTTCCTTTAGAAAAGCTTCAAAACTAATAAGTTTTTTTTGGCTCTACTTTGATTCAAATGGTAATAGGATCTTCCATTATGCACGTCGCTTTGGCATTGAAAGACAAAGATAAAGCACTATTAGAATCTATAATTTCTTTCCATCACTCACTTTCCAACAGGATGACTAAAGAAAAATGATTACTGTCCCTACTCTCTAATCATAGAAAATACTAGTTTGGGGGCGAAGAAAGATCCGATTTTACTCACCCTTTACACTGTACTTTTCCTCTACAACTACAAAATCAACCATAATCTTTACAATAGCGACTTCTCAACTCCGAACTCTTGCTATTAGGCCATTTTAACCCAGACCATGCAAGCCAATACCCACTACATGGGGTCCGTTCGTTGCAAAATTTTCTCAGTTATCCTCGTGCAAATTAAAGCTAGAATCTAAAATTAACTACAAACAAGAAGATCACACCAAGTTTTAAGCTTAATGTGGGCTAAACTGCAACAGTCCTTGTTTAGAGAAACCGTGACTCGCGAGTAGTCGATAGAGATATCAAGTTCCATTCCACCTTAGTAGCTTGATTAGCCTCTTCCTTGCACACATTACCCCTATAAAAAAAAGTACTAGGAACCATGTGAAAGGATAGGTCCATACAAATTTCCTCTATAGTACTATATGTTCTGTTGCTGCTTACAATTCAATTCTTTTTCCTCCTTTTTCAGAACGTGGACGGTTAGTTTTATAACTTTCCTCTGTGGTACCTCGTTACAGGACACAAACCCACATTGTACCCAACTCTAAATGATACGAAATAGAAATCGATACTGAACCCAACTCATTAATCATTCTCACTAGATAGTGATTACTTTCATGATCTTCCACTTACACTAGACTTTAATATGATCTGATCCACCCCAGTATTGAACAAGATATCATCACCCGAATCAGCCAATTCCTCGCTCAATCTGAATAACTCGTAGTCCACCTCTATTTATGAGGAAACATGTTTTGGTTTTGACATAATTTGAGGCGCTCGTTTGGATTCTACTAACTATTAATGTCTATTTCATGTGATTAATCAACCATATGGTAATAGATGATTTTTCCCAAGTATATCGTACCAATGACTTTATCATTAGCAACATAGCTTACACTAATTTAATACTCCCTCCAATCGGAAATAAATGTTTATTGTAGTGTAATTTGAACAAGCAAAAAGAAAATGATGGAGTTAGATAAGTTTTACCACTGATAACAAACATCACAAAAAAGTATTGTTTTCCTAAGTAGCAGTTACACCTAGTGTCAACGCGACCCTCTCACAAAACCCGAAAAACAAGGGTTTGTTGGATCGAATTAGAAAAAAAAAACTTACTTCCTCCGTTTTTTTAGTTGACACGTTTTGACTTTCAACACTATTCACATAATCTATTTTGACTATCTTTTGTGATTTATACGTAAGAGTAAATATAGTCATGTGGGGTCTTGTTAGATTCGTCTCATTATATATTTTCAAAATATTATATTTTTATAATTTTTACTCATCAATTTTCCAAGATAAAAGTGATTGAAATCACGCGTTGGCAAACGTAATAAAAGAAACAGGTCAACTAATAAAAAACGGAGAAAGTATTTGATTGGTTTACTTGGTTGCGCTACATAAGATATAAAACAGTTGCATAGAATTTCCTTAAAAACTACCATCAAAAGTCCAAATGAATGCAAGAGGGAAATGTGGAGCTCATTGTAACCAAATTTACGTCTCATCCACTTTTCATTTTAACATGTCAACCCTTCAAAACCAATTCTTTTACGTGTAATATTTGATCATTCCAACTTCTTTTCTTTAATCTTTAACTCATAAAAAAACCCAAACAAACAACACATACAATAACACCACCAAAATTGCACATAAAATCCTACCACAACCCTTTTTCATCACAATAAAACAAAATTACACACATTAAAATATAATGAAAAAATGAAACCACCACCAAAAAACATGGCTATTACAAGGTACTCTTAGAAATATACAGAGGTATACTCACACGACACAATCTCATTATTTTATTCGCTAATAGTAGCATGTACAGTAAAGTCGGGAATACATAGCTCTATGTACTCCAACGTGCAGTTGGCGAAAACATAATAAAGTAGAAAGAAGAAGGGACTCACAGTGATGATATTAGGATGAGTAAGGTTGAACAAAAGAGCAACTTCAGAAGCAAATTCTTGTTCAATCTTAGTAGCCAAATCAGGGTCTTCTTCAGGTTGACTAATAAGTTTAATAGCAACATCTTTATGTTTATAAATCCCTCTATAAATCCTACTATGTCTTCCTGATGCAAATTTATTACCTATAAATAATTGTGACATATCTGCACTCCATTTCTCTTCACCTTCACCTTTAATCTCAGCTCCTGATGACACTAAATACTTTGACCATGAAACTGCTCTTTTATATTCTCCAAATGATATTTTTCTCTTCAACTTCTTATTCTTCTTCTTTTTTTCACCACTGTCTTCTGTTGTTGTTTGGGTTTCGGGTAAGAATCGGTTATCGTTCTTGAACCACCTTAAATTCTTCATTGATTTATATCAAATACCCAGTTGGAAAAATACAATCTTTTTAGCAATATGGGATCCTACATTTCAAAAAGATGTGTTCTTTGGGTAAAAAAGGTGGGTTTTAGGGGAATAATTAGGGTTTTAGAGAGGGAAAATTGAGGGAGAAGAAGAGGGGGAGAGTAATGGCGGTTTGAGTGTATAAATTTGGTGTTTTTATTTAGGGAAGGTGGTGGTAATAAGGAAGGAGAAATGACTGGCAATGATAACGTGCGAAGATCCTCGCATGAGGGGACAAACTGGGGTTCTTCCTCTTCTTGATTAGGACTTTCTCTCTCTTCTTTTGTTTACTTTATTGCCCTCTTTATACTATTGAAAAAGTCCATTATGCCACTTCTCCTTTTTACCATTTCATCCTTTTTCTATTACACCAAACTATAGTTCAAAGAAATAAAATGAACTAAATTGTAATCTTTGACTCAGCAAGAGCTGCACTGACCTACATTGAACTGTCTAAGGGTGTCCTGTCCAAGGAAGCAATGGCTAATCCCGTCTAGGACGCTCCAATTTAGGGTAAAGTAATGACTGAGGGTATCTTTTCGTTCCCAAAGGTCAAGATTCAAACGTCGGACTAATTGGTTAACAGACAAAGCGAGCGAATATTATGCTAAGACCACTTGGTTTACCATTTTATCTTTGGGAGGCTTTATTGCATGGACACTTTGTGAAAGTCGTGTTTTCGTTTAAAACACGCATGTTCAGTTGGGTAACTTTCCTTTTTTACGAGTTTTTCTAGTTTATTTTGTTTCCTATATTTTAGCTGATTGTAATCATTGTATTGCAAAAGTTGGAAAGATACTCAACCTGTGATAAAATATCTACGTGTTTGATTTCTTAATTGTTATTTAGTCTACAGTTCATAACTTGTAAATCTTCGTAGTTATATATATTGTGGCCCATTGAAAGGTTGAACTTTCTGAGAAGTGCACGAGATCTCAAATACATAAACGTCGGCGAAGTAAGGTTGGTGTACAATTCTGAATAGTGTCTGCATCATATATATTAGAGGTAAGTATTACCGGGTACCAAGTTAAAATAATCGGAAGCAGATCTGAAACCAATTCCTAAAATTTGGAATTGATTGTAACCAGGTCCTTATCTGGAATTAGTCCAGAAACTGTTGAAAGTGATTCCAATGTCAGAGACCAGATTATCTGATGCAGATTTAATTATAACCGGATACTCGGTCAATCAAATGTGATGCTACTAACATATTTGTTACCCTTTTAATTCAACCTTTCCATTTCAATCTATAATAAATAACAATATCACTCACTAATTTATTCAATAACTTGAATAAAACAAACTTCTTTATTTTGGGAGAAAAATGAAACAATTAAAACAAACTTTTAATGAGAGGATATACCAAGTAATAAAGGGTAGAATGGGAATTAAAATGAAGTAACAGAAAACGTTAGATGGGAGTATTGAAAAGGTGGGGGCTCGTGTAGCAACAAGAAAAAAAAGGGCGTCCGTGAAGTTGTCGGACAGAGCCGTATGGTCTTTCCGTATACGGTCTTCTTCTCTCTCTTCTTTTTCCTTTTTTTATTTTTGTCTTAAATTATTTACTTCTAATTTTTCTACTGATAAAATAGAAAATAAAAATAAAAATGAAATAAAAGAAGACTGTAAAGTCTTTGTGCTTTTGACCAGCGTCAACTCCAATTCACCATGTCAACGCGTGTCCTCACGCTCTTTATTCGATGTCCTTTTGTACTTTTGTATTCTATGGATTAATGGATGATTAAGAATCCATGTATCAATCGATTTAGTTTGTGATAAACACTTAATTTTTTATCAATCGAATTTGTTTGTGATAAATGGTTAATTTACATGTTTCTAAATAGAGTATGTTATTATTAAAAGGTTTTGATGTGAAATAATAAGGTTTTAATTTAATGATTGAGTATGTAAAGTTTTAATTTATATGTGTAAAGTGTAGAAAATTAATACCTTGAAACTTTATGGTTTTCATTTGAAATCACATGATCTAATCTATATGCTTATAGATGAATGGTTACACAATAATATTTATACCATAATATTGTAAGATTTTATCTACTCTCATGGATTTTTTGTCTATTATGTGAATCTAGATACGGTAGGGTCGTAGGGGCGAATGGTAACGACACCAACTCTTTCGGACCTCTAGGCCTTAACAACCCTTAATTAATTTTCAAAATTTCAACCTTAATCTTCTTGAATCTGAAATAAGAACATTATCGAGTGAGTCAATCCTTGTTTGATACATGGTAGAGCATTTGGTGTTTAGAATGTACTTTATTATGAAATTCTAAATGGTTTTCATAAAAAATATATCGGAAAAAGGTAATTGTGTAGTCATTACTAATTGGTAGTACTTCGTATGATCAATTTAATGGGAAGGAAAGAGTAATATTTTTGTAAGAAAATTTCCAAAATATAAAAAGATTCAACTTCTTTATATATGGATTTCGTCGGATCCTTACTTGTCCACCTTTTAGATGTCCTCTCCTTACATGCTTACTTAGGAGGTATAGAGTTACAAACGAGCAAATGAAAAAGAGATATGCCCTAGTCTCTTCAAATTGGTTGCATTATTTCGATCTTCAAAAAAATAAGTTCTACGTCGTTTGATAAGTTAAGATAAGTTTAAATAAGCTCCAACAAGTTATAATATGTTTCAATAGGTTTTAACAAGATAAGATAAGTTCTGACAAATCCTAACACCTTATAAAAACGGACAACAATAAGTTTCAATAAGTTTAGATTAGTTTTATCAAGACAAGTTCAGATAAGTTCATTAAAACCAGGTAAAGAGAACGAGCCCTTCATTGGATCGTAGGTGTGATGATATACTTTCGGGGCTTCCATACACCAAGATGTACAAATGGACTCTTTTTAGTTGTACAATTGTTTCGACCGGAAAAAGATAACTACTCTATTGTACTTATATATACTACCTCTATTTCTTTTTAATATATATAATTTGACTTTCACACTTATCAAAGCAGAAGTTTGTCTATTACTAATATTTAATTACGAGCAAATTAAAAATTATGAAATTTTATTAAGACTCTAATTGACTATATTTTTTCTCAAGTAAACATTACAAATGATAGTCAAAGTGAAGCATATATCAATAGTTTCAAAGTACAAAATGTGTAGACTAAAAATAAATGGAGGGAGTACATTTGGGATGGTAACAATTTTCTTTTTATCTTTTCATGTTTGAGGTTCCACAAGAATTAAAATTTATTGAATATTAAAATCTTGTAAAGCAGACTGTACATAGTTAAAATTGATTGAAGCACAATTTTCAATAAAATGTTAAAATCATTTAGCGTAAAAAAGTACTCTCTCTGTTTTGTGATAATTGTTACATTTGCATCATGTTATTACACTATCTACAAAGTTCACTTTGACAGTCGTTTGTTGTTTATACATAAGGAAAAATATAATAATATGAGATCTTGTTACATTTGTGTTATTTAATTAATATCTAATTTTTATGATTTTTACAAATTTACATAATATGCGTGAAAATAAAAAGCGTAATAATGTTTGTGAAATGGATTTTTTTCCTTGAGGGAAGCGTGGTTGAGATTTTAAGAAGAAAAACGCATAGGTAGTTGCGCATGCGCATCGGGAGAGCGTAGATTGGGAATAAAAACTTAGTTAATTTTCTTTTGTAAATTTTATAGTAATTCTCATTTCTGGATTTTGGAGATGCTTGGAAAAATTGAAGTGTAGAAATAACAATTCCGTACTGTAAAGTACTACGTGGTAGCGTCTTTAATCAATTTGCCTTTCTTAAATAAAGAACAACTCTTAATTCTTAATTGTAACAGTGCCAAAAGTATGAAAACAAAAGAGTACCCTACTTTTTCTAACATTCAAAGTTATAATAATCACTCGAGTACATCTTGTTAACTTGTTAATTAATCTTCCTGAGATTTGGATTATCTTGTTGCTTGTCTTAATATAAGTCGGAGTTGTACTCGCAAGACTATGCTTACTTGGCAATAACGTTCTAGTGTTCGGTCCTAAAAGTTTGATGTTTAAATCTCATAAAGTTAGGAAGTTTTAGAGGTGATCATGAATGACTCAGTCCGTTGGAGGGTTTCAGGCATTTCCAAAACTGGGAATTTAGGGCGAAACTCGAATCTGATCTACAAAACCGTGTTGGCTCATAGAGTCTGCCACAGTATTTCGAGTTATGAGATGATTGTTATAGCAAAAGTCCAACCTGAATCGATTTTTTTTAATTAAGTTTCCGATGTGTAGAGTTGGTTATCCCCTTACCTTTCCCCTACTCTAGAGTGTCTAGCTCATACATACTAGACAAAGAAAGACGTGTTCGACTTTAGGTATAATAGAGTATTTTGCCTTAATAAGAACAAATACAATTCAGAGTTGTACGGTTACAGAGTTATATGCTACCTGGCATGGGATGCAATGGTTATAACTTGTAATTAACCTCCTCAAAGATTGTATTAAAAAATTAATCCATGCTCATTATGATTAAAGGGAGCATGTGAACTCACTGATGATCTTGTATAGGAATCCCCCAACTCATGTTGATGTATCCTGTAGATGTGATTTTGGATATGGTGAGTAGTTTAGTACTAATAAAAACGATATGCTTAATTTATTAATTAAGCTGTGTATAGTAGCATTTTAATAAGGTGATACGTGCGTATCAAAAGTTGGTCTAGTAAATCTGTATAATACCAATTTTAGTTGTCAACTCTATTTTAGTAATTGTTGAAAACAGATGGTGTATATTGACGAATATGGACATCTTGAATTAATCGAGGGTAATATATGAAGATGGTAATAGACAGATAAAAAAAGAGAATGAAAGTCGTATATTTAGTTAGTCTGGCACAATACTTCGTTCCTAAATATAAGTCGTAATAGAAATTACGTAATGATATGTAAAAACATGTTAATATTACGTAATTAATACCAATATCATTTCAGAAATGTAGTTGTATATTTATGAGAATGACTTATCTTATCTGGCAACCCTAATACACTGTTTACGTTAAAAATAAAGACACCTAACTCTTAGGCCTCTATTATCAGGCCCACTCAATTTATGTAGGAGGAGCGACATGCAAATTGGAATATTAAAACTCAAACGCGAGCCATTGAAATTGATTAGTCGGTGTACAACGCACCAACAAGTAGCTCACCATGATCAACACACTCTTGAAAAAAATGATAATCAATAATGATTTGATTATGACAATCATGCTAAATAAAATTTAAAACCCCAAAAAAGTGGAAACTACATTGCACATGAGTTTAACAAGATGGTGATTCAAAAAACTCAGACGAAGAGAATAGATCGAATCCAAACATCATTCTACATTGTGTTTTGTGTACCACATGCCATGTTACTTCACTACTCTAGTGGAAGACTTAGAAACTGTAGGTTGTTTTTCAAGAACAACTGGGTAGTCATCAAAAAAGAAAGAAAACATATCTTATAATCGTTAATGTTATTTTAAAATGCTTAAAGTCACTCAACTATTTTCTATACCAGATTAGAATTAATCCCTAACAATAATAACAAACTAACTCATTGACCATCATAGCTATTTTTAATATCTATGATTGTAGAGGTAATCAAGTCAAATCTCACCCGCCCGTCTCATTTTTTTAAGCATGGCTCAACTTTTGGATAAAGCATGGATTTGTGAATTTTAAACTCAAACAGCTTAAAATCCGAAATTCCGATCTAATTTTGGATCGGGCTCGCTATGGTGGGTAGAATTTGCAACATCGGACCCACGCCAATTGATAGGTCTAAGTGCCAGCCTTGGATAATGAACTGAATAATTCAACATTATGTAACACAATCACATGGTTGAGATAACCTAAAACTTCTATAGGACAAAAAAAACTAAGCCAATAGATTTTCATATAACAATGGGAAAGACTAAAGAGTCATGGGGACATAGAGTAGGCCCAAAATCACAAGGTGGTTATAGCAAATGTGAGAAGAAGATCAATGGGCGGCGCATATATCGATAGACTGTTGCATGCCCGCCCTTCATGTTGCTGTTGTGTGCATACGTACAGTGTTACGTTTCGTAGTACAGCACGGATCATGATCATCCTCCTATCGTCCTACGAAGCCAGCTCTCTATGAGTTTGAAGTAGCAACTAGCTTAGTACTAGTACTAGTTTACTACCGCGTAAGCGTTGCGGGTAGAGATGGTAAACGAGTTGGGTCATGTCAAGTTTGTGTTAGCCCTTAGCCTTGTCAGGTTAGTTGGCGCGTTGTCTTTCTAATTCTAATCCAACTCGTTTACTTAAAATTTTCAGGAATCCGTGACCTGATATGACCCATTTCTTAATGTGTCGAGTTCAGGTTGATGCTCAGATCTTCTTTTTCCATATATATATTTGATATTCTCAATTCATATATGTTTTGTTTGAAATATATTAATTTTATGTGGTAGTTAAATTAATATCTAATTGTGTACAAAATTAACATCAAATGAATTAAATAAACCAAAGAATGAAGGTCAAATAGAATAAAGGAAAATAAACTTTACAATATTGCAATTCGTGTAATTAAACGGGTTATCTTGTCGTTTTCGTGTTAAAAGAAGGTAACCCTAATCCAAACCATTTAATAAACCTGTCGTATCGGATCAACCCACTTACTTAAATGTGCCGAAAATCTTAACTCCAACCTGCTGATTTTGTGTCAATCTGTGTAAGCTTTTACCCCTCTAAATTGTCGGAGTACAAGTGTATTAATATATAGAATGTATTTTAAGGCAATATAAAGGGCTTTGACAAGGCGAGATGACACCCAAAAGCATCATGGCTAGACATGTAAAAAAGCGACCCGGCCGAAAACCGTCTCGAAAATAATGGGTTTCAAAGACATCCTTTTGACCCGAACTCAGAAGATAGGTTTTTACCGACCCACCCGAAAATCAATACATTTAAAGTAATAGCATGAAATTATGGCAATGTATTATTAAAGACACCTTCAACTATTAGAGAATTTGGTTCTAAAAACTGTTTATGTTGATTGTGGATGTTATTGATCTGTTGAATTTAGCTGTAAATGATTATTTTCATCATAATTTACTATTTTTAGCGTATTTTGTGTATATTTTGTTACATATATGACTCAAAAATTAAATGAAAAAAGAAGAAGTTCAAATCCCTTAACCTATTAGGTTGACCCAAAACCAAACATGTTGGGTTCTTGAACAAGCTTTATTCGAACTTGAACCGGAGAATTTTTATTTTGCCCGACACATTTGACAGGTCCAATCTTGGCCCTAGGGCCTGTTCTGTTCAGCTTATTTCCAGTTCAGTTCAGTTGAGTTCAGTTCAGCTCTCATAAGTTCAGCTCAGTTCAGTTCAGTTAAATTCAGCTCTAATAAGTTCGGCTCAGTTCAGCTCTCATAAGTTCAGCTCAGTTCAGTTCAGTTAAATTCAGCTCTAATAA
This sequence comes from Patellifolia procumbens, assembly GCA_947645195.1. Taxonomy (NCBI): domain Eukaryota; kingdom Viridiplantae; phylum Streptophyta; class Magnoliopsida; order Caryophyllales; family Amaranthaceae; genus Patellifolia; species Patellifolia procumbens. Next base: position 188,318 of record CANSGD010000692.1, on the reverse strand, counting down.
GTTCGGCTCAGTTCAGTTCAGCTCCAATAAGTTCAGTTCAGTTCAGTTCAGCTCCAATAAGTTCAGTTAGTTTAGTTCATCTCTATTCGTTATCTAACCATTTTCTTTAATATTATTATTATTGTTGGTCCAATTTGTTTTGCTTATAATTATTGTTATTATTATTATTATTATATTTTTTTATATATTATTTTATTATTATACCTTTACTCATTATTATTACTATTATTCTTATGGATGAGCATAATTTGGGTTGGTGTGCGGTTTAACCATGTTTCATCTCAATACGAGTATTTTAATTTGCAATTGTTGCTTTATTTTACCGACTAAATATTCATTATTACATCATACAAATAAGCTACAAAAAGCTAGAAGGTATTAAAAAATTACAAAGTTGCTAATAATATTGGAGTACTATTTAAGGTCCAACATCGTCATACGTTGAATATTAAAAATACTTTCGCGGTTTGTGGTGGAGTTTGGTTTATAAATATTATAGACCAATCTACCGCAAATTTTGGTTTGTTTAGAAGCACAAACTAACCTATGCTTTAAGCTAATTATTATTATAATTGCTAATTATTATTATAATAGTAATATTAATTTACTATTTAGACATTATTGTTAATATACAATTATCATCAAGTATTAATATATTAATACTAATAATAGGAATTAATCATTATTAATTATTATTATTATTATCAGTAATTAATATTTTTAAAATTAATTTATCATTATTATTATTATTTATTTACTTATAACTATCATTTTATAACATCAAAAATAATACTATCATTATTCATTAATTATTATTCTAAATTCTAAATTATCCATTATTATTACTTAGAAGTATAATTATTATTTAATATTCATAATTATTATTTATATATTTATTTCAATTCAATTCAATTCAATTCAGTTCAGTTCAGCTCCAATAAGTTCAATTCAGTTCAGTTCAATTCAGCTCCATTAAATTCAGTTCAGTTCAGCTCCAATAAGTTCAGTTCAGCTCAGCTCCAATAAGTTTAGTTCAGTTAAGTTCAGTTCAGTTAGAATTAGACGAAAATGGTCTAGTCCGGGATAAAAAACGAATTGAGGTTTAGACTTTGAATAAAGCGCTTTAGCGAGATATTCTCGGAGCCCGAATAGAAGCTCAAGGGATAGGGTTCAAATTTTTTATAATGGTCCAAAATAGCCTCAAAAGTTTTCGATAGTATATCATCTTTATTAACAGTAGAACTTATATATCATCCATACACATAGTTCAGTTTTAGCTAAAATACATATTATAGCCGATTCGCTAAATTCTATCATATTGTCATTCTTGCATTAAAGCCATAAGACAATCTCTTGTTAATCGGTGAGAGATTTCATGGGGTTCATATAATTAATTAGGTATGGAGTATGGTAGATATATTATGTTAATTTTGATCTCTTTTTGATAGGTGTGATTATAGTTTGATATTGGTAGGTAGTGAACAAACAACGTACACTACTAACGCCAAAAAAACTAAGTTTATTGGCCAAATTGGTAAATTATCAAGATAATTGATGGACGGCTAATAGAACTATGGAAGTGTCCAAAATCCAAATATATCCAAAAATATGACAAAGATTATTTGGCACCTACTTCCAATTTGAGCATCCAAGCAACATGGATGATTAAGATGCAACGTGCATTGTATACAAATAAGTACTATGAATTTGCAAATTAGGAAACCTACCGAAAAATTCAGGATGGATTATAACCAAAGTTTTTGGGATCTTTTGTGGTTGGAGAATAATCAAAGAAAGATATGCACTAAAATAAGATGTGGTGTCGCTCATAGAGCCTTGTTGAAGCACAAATGCACAATTTTTGGTTTTGGTTGCTATTAGTTAGCTAACACTTATATAAGTTTATAGCAATTTGATTCAAAGCTCACATGATGTTGTCTTGGTGATTTTTGTGAATGAAAGAGATGTTGAATCTACCAATTGATATACAAATCAAGGAATTCTTGTTTTTAACAAGGTCTGAATTCTATGTATTTTATGGTTTGTTGTTTTGTTCCTCAAAATTAAGGTTGGTGGATTGTGTTTGATTCCCTTGCCTAAATAAATCGGATAGTCTAGTAGATTTCTAGTGAAATAATACTCATTATCTATAATTAGAGGTGGTCAACAGGTCGATTTGAGCTTAGTTTCCCCCTTATTGGTCATAACTCAATTTAAACCCATTATGCGATAGGTCATTTTAGTAGATGAGCCGTTACATAGTTCGTATTTTGATTAGCTCGACTCAATTTTTATTATTTTTTAAAAAAGGAAAGATATTGGGCCATGTATTTAGATGTAATTAAATGTTGTAGTTAAATGTATTTAGCGTAAATGGGCTCAAGGCCTAAATAATCTTAACTTATTTTGTATAAATATCCTAATAGTGGAATGAAACGGCTAAAGAAAACATTACCCTAAATTTGACAAAAGCGGAGTTGATTGAACCCCTTACTACTAAGCCAAGGCCAATTGCTTCATAGGCCGACCATAGTTCACCATCCACTAGCCAACCTAGCTCAACCCTACCTCAAAGATATTGCTTGACCTAGCCGCCCCCTCTCCCCCCAACTTCTGAAGTATAACAATGAAATTGTACAACTTGCGTCACTTGCTAATATTAGTATCTTATTTATCCTTTTCTTTTTCTCGCTACTAATTAGATGATCGAAAAATATTAAATGATCGTCAATAACTTATTAAAGAAATAAGGTAAAATAAAATGATCAGAAATATCTCTAGATCCGATCCATTAATGAGTTCTCCTTCACCCATCCATTGTTTGTAAAAAATGATAGTGGTGGTTTTAAGATTAAGGATTCTACATGATCATCATAACCAAAAACAATAAAAATATCACTAATCAAACATTCAAAAATGAGTTTATTATAATAGTAATTCACATATCACCTGTCCTAAAGTATTAAACAGGCCAAAATATGCCCTGGCGTACCACACTTCCAGATCTAGAAAGTGTCTAGATATCATAAAAAGAAACACAACCTTTGCAAGCAAAGTTGTCAGGCTTTGTCTATAATCTGTTCCATGGGCCCAACCCATTAAATAATTTCAGCTTCACTACATCGTGGATATGGGCCCAATGGGCAATTTAGATAAATGGGTCAAATCATGCTAGGAAATTTGTTGAGAAATTCTTTTGTCAATAATATTTATTTTTTAATTGAAAAAATTCTTGAAACTCAAAATTAAAAATATGATCAAACTTCAGATATTGGTAATATGTTAACTTGATTTCTCAACGAATGAGTTCTTGGTAATGCTCCTATTTTCAAGCCATCTAACAGGACGATCTATATCGACATTGCTCGATGTTGCCCGACGTTTGGGGTTCTATTAAGCATTGTTCACCATCACTGCTGCACCAACCATACCCTTAACAAGCATCATGCACCGTGCACGGCTGCACCTACCATATCCTAGACAAATCCCGATGAACTCGTAGCACGTGTGCGTAACAGAATGCATGGCATGAGCCAATGCTACCGTGATTTACCAATCATATTATCCACTTGGATGCACAATCACGATTCACGACTAGTTGGTGCAAATTCCTTAGCGAAGCTGGGTACTCCCATCTTATCCTATTGGAATGTATTCATGACTCAAAGATTGGCACTAATTGATAATTAGTGTTTAACTGTTAGCTTTTACTATCACGGAGTTTGTTTTGTAGATAAGATTTTGGTGAGTTTTGAATGAATCTTTCCCACAAATTTTAAAGTACAGTCCTTTAGCAAACAACCTTGTGCTCTTAACTCTTGTTCAGAGGATTGAAAATCAAGCCTCTGTCCTAAATTTTTGTTTCCAAGAGGAGGATTAAGGAACGATCGCTTAGCTTGGCTAGTTTTAATTGGTATGTCCGTCTGTACGTGCTGATGTGACTCAAATAGGACCAAAAGGGAGTGTTGTTATGCGCCGTCCTAATTTCACCAAGTTACTTGGAGTAATTAATTTGCTCTGGCGTGGTAGACGAAAACCTCTTGAACAATCATATTGAAAGGAGACAAGAAAGAAAATTGCAGCAAAGTTTTCCATACATATTGCAGACAGAGGAAGCAAAATGACCATCTATGTCACTTTGACAGCATATATAAGCTGTGAACAAACTTTGGAGTAGTATCTAGGAACACTCTTGACCTGGTTGGAGAAGATATGAACTAACTTATCATTGCCGAAATTATTGTCACATAGACTTATTCACAAATTTTAATTCATCTCCCTATTCCATATACTTCCTGTACAAATTCTACACCTAGCTATAAGAATTTTCACCAGAAATGTGTTGGCCATTTCAAGATAAATCACGGTTGCAGAGGTTGTAACCGGAAATCAGAGAGCTCATTGCAAAACCCAGGAATGCCAAGAAAGCCATACTGATTGATGCACTAGCCTTCTCTGTGAACTCGTCTTTTCCCCAATTGGCTTGCCAATCATCAACCCTTGAGGCTGCTGCTGACGATGCTGATATCAGAAGGTACGCGAGTATCTGCATAGTTCAATGAATAAGCGTATTAGTTTCAATAATGTGATCTCAAAACATTTCCCACTCTCAAATTTTCTTAAAGACTTGTGGTTTGGAACCTAAGTCCATAACACAATGAAACAATAACATCTTTAGGAGTTCCTGCCAAGTGCCAAACGTCTCTCTACCTCATACCCAAGACAAGAAAGATTCAGGTATTCCGTGTGCAGACTGCAGACCCGTCACGCCCCTACTTTAAGGCCTCTCCTAGTTGGATATCACTTCTATATCGAAAACTTGCTAACCCTCATAAAATGATCTTCAAAACTCATGAACTTAGGGCGCTAGAATGAAAGATGAATAACCAGTTTCCTTACATCTGCTAAACTATTCCTTATTATCTTCAACCGTTGCATGAAGTTCATTCAGTTAATTTGTTGATCACCAGAATTTGTTCATGCGCGGGCAACAAAGTCTTATCTTCTATTGAAATAGGTTCATCTAATTGGTGATAACTAGAGCCATATGGCCATACTCTCTCCCATTGTGAATGTAGGTACATAACTTTTACTGTTACAACCTAAATGTCATTGCTATCTCTGTCAATGGCATCATCTAATGATATCCCAAGCCCACTTCATAAAGAATTAGCACAACCCAACAGTAAGCCACAAAGGCCCAAGTTCATCAAATCAAAGAATGGTACGACGTTTATGATTTGAATCTACATATTAAATTCAAGCCTCAAACCAATTCACATTTATACATAAATGTGGACTTGTAATATTTCAATGACGCTGATAGAACCATTATGACAGCCATATTCTGAATTAAAAAGAAAGTTTACAAGTACTAATACTTGCCTGATCCATAACAAAATCGAACTGATAGCGAAGATGGTGGGAGATCACATGTTTTCCAGTGGCCAATTTTTTGGTTATATCATATGCCTGATATGCTGCATAAATAAACCCAAGAATATTCACGGACAAACAAAACCTGCAAATGAGAAAAAAAATTGTCACTTCACTTGTAAAAGAAAGAGGAGTGTGGCTGATAAATTTAGCTGCAACTGTATACAATAAGAACATCATGGGCAACTCATCGTCTGGAGTTTGAAAACAAGCTAAGTGCAGTAATATTTCAAACAGTCACAAACTAGAAAATATATGTATGACAGTAGCCAGATATTCGTGATCAATATACAATGACACCATTTAAAGGCAAGATATTCATGTTTAATCATTGGAATTAACATGCTGTAGCAGCAGTTCACAGGAGTGAGAAGCAGGTTAGTTTGCCAGGGATGTGTTGTTCGTTTAGTTTGTGCGCACTATTAGCTCAGCATCAAATTTATGACTTTGTTGAGAGTAAAGGGGAAAAACAGGAGAACTAGAGAGGAAAAGTGGCGAGGAGAAGATGGAGGGGAAACCAAAGGAAGCGAGTAAAGAGAGATGGAGGCAGTTTAAATTAGCAGAGAGGACTCGAGGGGACAATGACAGAGGCGTATGGAGGAAGGTTGAAGACAGGGAGTTTCTCTCTTTTGCCTTTTTTTGGATGAGCAGAGTTTAGTTGTTTGATCCATGGAAAAGGTAAAGTGAGAGCTGCGTAGATGGAATAGTAATGCTACAATTAAGACTTCTTCGAAGATACAGTTACTGATCCAACGACAATACATACCATCATAGTTTTAGTCATGATAAAAAATACAACAAAAAATGCCAAACAGCCAAACCCTTAATGCCAATGAGATGAGATCAACTGGATGAGCCAAGGTTTTATCTCCACTAGTCGTCCACATAAATTGTGTCTCTATTCCCTCTTTCATGTGCTATATGCCTCCATCCATGACCTAAGAACAGAACAAGAAATATTTAATCATAGTATCTCCCCCATGGCCCCATCCCCCAACTTGCCAATGGCCTATGGGACAGTTGTAACCTGCCTTTGTGACAAGCTCTGTCAAAATGATTTCACCCAAACAGAAAACATTATGCTCGCTCACAATCAGGGATGAAGCCAAATCGTGACCAAGGTCCGACCATGCTTAAGACTAATAGAGTTGCACGCCCTATCAACCCACCAGTAACAGACATATCAAACAGAAAATCCACATAAGAAGATATTCATTGCTGTTAAAAGCTGAATCTAAAATGACTTCAAAGAACAAAGCTTTTGTATTCAGCAAATTAGACTCACTTCAACATCCAACTGCAAAACATATGCATTTCACACTGGTTAAACTATCACCTATGAAATCAAAACACATTGATGCTTTCCGGTACTAGAAGCAATTCACTGGCTTTGTCAAGAGGACAATATCTGGTTCCAACAACATGAAACCAGCAGCACTCGATATCAAATTTTGACCAGGGATAAGGATCTCATTTTCCAATGGAGCCAGACTCTATTTTTTTGGTTTTGGAATATGATGAAACAAAGCAAAATGGCTTCCTAAACTAGCTGCATGGTCAATGCCTTTCAGATGCAATTTACATTTTTGGGTCATTTGAAAACAACCTCTTTGTGTATTCAACACAAGGGTAAGCTTACGGACATCCGACCCCCTACCTCGTCTTATGGACGGAGCCTTTGAGGCATTGGGGTAATGTTGTTGTTGTTGTTGTTGTTGTAATATAAGGATAGACGAGAATGGAGAAAAACGTATCAATCTCAACAGCTGCAGGTTCAAATAAAAAGCTTGCAAAAATCACAAAAAAGAGGGGACAAATGAAGCACTTGATACTATTTCCAGCAAGTTCTTGAAAATTCAGAAAAAACCATTCATGAGTACAGCTGCAGTTCAATTTCAATAGTCCACTCAAAAAAAAGACAGCTAAAACAACACCACAAATTCCCAAACTTTTGCTACCCAAAAATTCCATGCCAAAGTACACAAAATTGCAAGCAATTTCAGAAATTTACAGAGCCCTCAGCTAATTTCTGTTTAGGTGCTTAAAGGAGCCAAGAAGATGGGATGAGAAACGACTTCCCATATACCTTTTTGGAACCACGAGAGATGCTCTAACCAACTACTAAGCTATACTGCACTAAGCTATAAGCTATAAGCTTAGTGCACTAAGCTAATTAGTACTATCGCAATTTCAAACGTTGGTGCATGAAGAGCCACAAAGGCACGACTTCAATCCCATCAAGAACCAAGACAAATGCTCTAACCAAGTGCGTTATCTCTCCCTAAGCTGATTAGTATCATTGCAATTTCAAATTTTAGTCCACAAGTAGCCACAAAGGAGAGATAAAAACCAATCCCTACACCTTTTACAACAGGGAGAGATGCTCTAACCAAGTGCGCTATTCCTTACTAAGCTAATTACTACCATTGCAATTTCAAATTTTGGAGCATAAGGAACCACGAAGACAGGTTGACAATTCAACACCTTTAAGAACCGAGAGAGATACTCTAACCAATTGTCGTATCCCTCACTAAGCTAATTAATACTATTGCATGCCAAAATTCATAAAAATGCCACAAATTTCAAAATTTTACTCTAAACTAAGCTAATATTTCGTTCTTTCTTTGGTGCATAAGGAGCCACGAAGACGGGATGGAAATCGATTTTAACACCTACTATTGCTCTAACTCGCTAAGCTATCCCTCACTAAGACAGGATGAGAATCGATCACTTAAAAATCCAATCTTTACACAAGAAAGAGTTCTTTACTTACTACTAACTAGAAATTTTTTAAAAATACCTATATTCTTCATAAAGATCAAAGGGATCACCACTCCACTCAAGCTAATTAGTATTATTGCAACTTCAAATGCTAGCACATAAGGAGCCACAAAGGCGGGATCAACCCAACACCTTTTAAAACCACGAGAGATGCTCTAACCAATTGCGCACCGCTAACCCTCACTAAGCTACCTGACACTATTACAACCACGCAGGATGCTCTAATCAACCTCACTAAGCTAATTAGTAAAATTGCAATTCCAACTTTTGGTCCATAAGCAAACTTTCTGGGTACAATTTTTATTATACACCAGGGTGTACGTACACCCAAAACTATTTTTTCTCAAATGGTACACCCAGATGTATGATGTATAATCTCCCTTCTGGACGAGGTGTCGGAGAGATGATCTAACCAGCAACACTAACTTTCACTAAGCTAACTAACACTATTACAATTCCAATTTCTTTCCCACAACACCCAAAAAAGATTAAATTTTCACACAAAATTACTACTACAAAAACAAATGGAAAAATTACCTTCTTTATAACTATCAAAGAAATCACCACTCTACTCAAGCTAATTAGTACTATCGCAACTTTAAATGTTTACACATAAGGAGCCACAAAGGCGGGATCAGGCCCAACACCTTTTTAAACCGGGAGAGATACTCTAACCAATTGCGCACCGCTAACCCTCATTTATTTCCACAACAACCCAAAAAGAATAAATTTTCACACAAAATTACTACTACAAAAAAAATGGAAAAATTACCTTCTTTATAACTATCAAAGAAATCACCACTCTACTCAAGCTAATTAGTACTATCGCAACTTTAAATGTTTACACATAAGGAGCCACAAAGGCGGGATCAGGCCCAACACCTTTTTAAACCGGGAGAGATACTCTAACCAATTGCGCACCGCTAACCCTCATTTATTTCCACAACAACCCAAAAAGAATAAATTTTCACACAAAATCACTACTACAAAAAAAAATGGAAAAATTTACCTTCTTTGTAACTATCAAAGAAATCACCACTCTACTCAAGCTAATTAGTACTATTGCAACTTTAAATGTTTGCACATAAGGAGCCACAAAGGCGGGATCAGGCCCAACACCTTTTTAAACCGGGAGAGATGCTCTAACTAATTGCGCAATTCCAATTTCTTTCCCACAACATTCAAAAAAAATTGAACTTTTACACAAAAAATCAGTAAAAAAAAATGGAAAAAATTTACCTGTATTCTTTATAACGATCAAAGGAATCACCACTCCAACCTTGAGTCCTATCAGTAGCCATAACAGAAAAAGAAATCAAACAAAACACAATCTCCAAAACCCTAATCCCTAATCCAATTTTCTCAATAATTTCCCCTTTTCTCACCACCTTCCTCACTCCACCACCACCAATCCCTCTTCCCTTTCTCTCTCCTCCGCCGCCGCCACCACCGCCGCCGTCCCTAAAAACAACGGTGGATTGCGGCGGCGCCTCCTCCATACGGTTGCTAAAATGAATAACTTGATGTGGAGATGAGAAATTATCAGGTGTGGTAGCGTCTTTGGGTGGAGTTCTTGGTAATGGTGATGTTAATGGTGAGTAGTATTTTTCTACTGTTACTATTGCTCCGCCATTTTTGTTGGTGTTGTCGAAGTCGTCGGATCCGGGTCGGAGTGGTGATTCGGGTAAGTAATCGGAGGTGGGTTTGGGTTGGGTTGGTGGGTCGGGTGGGTGGGAGACTGAGAGTGGTGGTGGACGTGGTGGTTTGTGGTGGTTTTGCATTTTTGAAATTGAAATTGAAATTGAAATTGAAGTGTGTGAGAGAGAGAAAAAGATGAACTTTGAGAAATGGAGAGAGAGAGTATATAAAGGGTGGGAAAGAATGAGAGAGGGGTTTGAAGTTTGAAGCTTTTGAAAAGGAGTTTGATAATGGAGGTTTTTGTGGGGTGGGGTCCTTTTGAGGTTTTGTTAATGGTGGTTGTTGACGTAGGAATAATTGAGAAATTTGGGGGAAATTTTACTAATTTAAGATACTTTTAATACTACTAGTCTACTATTAAGAGTTTTTTAGGTTGACAACTTGGTATTTAAAATTTAGTATATACTTCTAGTATAAGAATTTTTTTTAAAAGTTGCTTAATAGGTACTCTTTATGATTTCATTTGGGGGTTTAAAATAAGTTGAATTGAGCTGAATGGTTTAGAATTGGGATTGCATTCGTGAGTGGAGAATGAATTGAGATTGGAGAATAAAAAGGTAAAAATAAGAGTGGAAGAATAAGGTAAGATAGAGTTGAGTTCACTTTCCAGTGAGAAGTTATGATTTCCTTATCGCAATTACTGAGCCCTGTATACGGTATATCTTTTGGCAGGAGTGTCAATACTAACTTTCTAAGTGAAATATTAATGCGAAACCTAATCGAGCCGTTGTTGAATATGTATGACTCTCCCTCTTCCTCTTCCTCTTCCTCTCCTTCAATTTGGGCGTATATGTGGTCTACTTGTGTAAATATAGTTTTAGAAGATGTGTGATAATATGACTCTGGGCGTAATTGGATGAGTACTTTCTTGTGTTGGTTGTTTGTCGTAATTTTATTAAGTGAATAAATTTGCAGAAGATCTAAACATATTGCCATGTTCATAATTGATATTAACGTGACTTTCGATAATGCAAATGTTTTAACCGAAAGCATTGGTATTTGTTGGCGCGTGCATAACACGCACATCGTGTAAGTATTGCAATCATGTCACGAGCTAACACATGTTGATGTATATGTATTGTTTAAATGTCACTCGAGAATGGAAATATCACTCTCGATCTCCACCTATCTCTCTACAGTATCTAAAACTTTTGACTGTATAAACCAAGATGATGACTATCTACTAAGTTCAATAATTTAATCAAATTAGTGTAAGAATTAGCGATTTTTAAGTTATCGAATCATAGACACTATTAGTTCTTTTACTATTTATGCGAGAGTTTATTACGCAAACTTTACGTTATTGGCTAATGCAACATATATGTAAATTAAGTTTTATAATAATTTTTATTGTAATTGTACTTAATATCACGGTATTACTATAAAATGGTGCTAATAGTGGGATTTGCAACTCTTTTTACTAACACAAAACAACGCGGTTAAGAAACACACAAATAGCATAAGGTTCCTTACCTCTTCTTGTCCACATGCTACAATTTCAATGGTGTGTAAGTATATACCAAAAAGCACACCAAAGTAAAGCATCTTCTCCACTTTTTAGCTCAAAATCTTCCGTTCTTGCCTTTATTTATTTAACCACCAAAAAGGTTAAAAAACAAAAACGAAAACAAATAGTATTAAAAAAAAACAGCTTTCTGATGACTTGAATAACAAAAAGAATCCAAAATCAAATTGTTTTGCTTCGAATTTTCCACTTATAATGTGATATGTGACCCCTCAACACATTTGCATGGCCTCCCACTTTTGATCTTAAGGTGCTTTAATAAAGTTAATAACATCTTTTACTCACTAATCACTATATATATGTACATGTGTATGATTACATCTTCAATAATTTGATCATCCTTTTGAGCTTTACATTTTTTCAAACAGCCTACCATAAATCTCCAGGCACACATTCATAAGCTTCAACTTTAGTAGGGTGTAATTTGGGCTACTATTGTGTAAAAATCTTGCCCAAGTTCAATAACAAAAACAAAATCTAAAAACATGTTTTTCAGACTTCAAGTTATGAAATATGCAAATCGAATACAGAATATGTCCAAATCGATTTAACCTAAAGATGATCAAATCTAGTTCGATATGATGATGACGGGTTTTGAACAACTTTCCAAGTTTTTTCAACATTGATTCAATTTGGACAATAGAATGGGTTTTGGGCTTGAGGTTTTAGTCCATTTAGTTCAATAATGAACTCACACTCTGATTTGTACGTTAGAGCCTTGGACAGAACAATCATCCTGAAAATGTGCCTGACCCGCTATGGTATAATCCACAATATGAATTTCTTTGTTAGCAGTAAACCATTGGCAAAAAAAAAAAAGTCGATTTGTCGCGCCATCTGCCCATTGGATGCGGCTCCTTAGTTGTGAAAACTCCACATCCCAACTCTACAAAATGAGGATATATGAGTATTGACTTCTTAACTTGGAAGGGTTGAAGACGGAGACAAGTTAAACCCTATTCATCAACTTCCTGTGAGAAAATAAGTGTTTTTCAGATTTTAAAATCTGACTCCACTTGGGTTGCAGTTAAATTATTTTCCGTAGTTCTTATTACATAATCTTAATGAGTAAAATAATATATAAGACAATGATGCTTATAGATACCAAGATGCAAAAGGGATCAGGGTCTTTAGCAACATCATTCTGCGACAGGAGTCATATTATAGCTAATAAACCACATTACAATTATTAAAAGCCAGGTTGAGAATTGTAGTTTACAACAAAATGAACTGGCAAATGGTGATACTAGCTTAAAAAATAATCAAACCAATAAAAGACTAAATCATGTGAAAATTGCATGAGAAAATAATAGATGCTTATTTCACAATAGCCATGGGGCCATATGTATGATAGTTTTAACAGGTAAGTAATATATTACATGCCTAAGGCAGCTGAAAGTTTAGAGTACACATCTCTGAAGACTATCTGAAGGAGAAAAGAATAAAGGACAAGTTATCTAAGATATGGAAATCTGGCCAAAATATCACAACTAATCATCGAAGCAATATAGTTTATGCACATACAGGAGAAACGTAGACTCTGGTGTTGTTAAAATACATGCTGCAGGTGCTGAAGGAGTCCGGAAATGGGAAGCAGTGGCAGTGGCGGCAGTAACAGGTGCGGTTGGTAGCAAAATTGTTGATAAGTCCGAAAGGCGAGGAGCAAGGGCACTCTCATCCGGCATTTATATTTTCACTCTACGTATGCTAACAGCTAAGGATGTAAAGTAAAAAATAAAAAAGAGGGCAGCTAAACAGCTCACTCTGGTAGATTTAACCGATTGAAAAGCACCAGGAAACTTTGTTCTGGGACAACGTAGAGAAAACCGAGATCTGCTCCTCGGAAGTAGGGTCCGGCACCCTGTTAAATTAGCCACCCCAATTAGAAAAATAAAGAATCACTCGAGAAAAGCGGATGAATGACCACAATTGCGGTTCTTCTGTCTTGAGCAGTAGTTATTCTGTGCACCCGGGCCGGGAGTATAATGTGCAGCAGTTATTTTAAATTCTAAGTTCTTTTCACTGTGTTATTTTTATCATGAATTGTATGTCCTTATGAAATATTAGTGAAGATGAGATATACTCTTTTACTTTGAACTGTGTTGCGTCATGGTCCCAGGTGCATAGAATAAGTTGTGCCTTTTGAGAACAATGTTCATACTGACCCCTGTAAGACCGTAATTTACCTTGCCATTGAGTTGGAGAAGTTCACCCTCAACCCACTTGGGGTTCTTGAATCCAAATTCTGCAATCCTTCCTTGCCCTTTATAGCTTGTAACCTGTGCAGGAGAATAAATAAAAAGGATTGTCATTTCATAATAGTTAAGTGGCTTGCGTGAGTATAGATAGGGTGGAGTATGAAACCAAAGAAACAATTACCACTCCGAGTTCATCTGGATATATGCTTCGATTTGAGAGGCGACTTCGTCTCCCAAGTTTAGCACGAAAAGTCACCTAATAAACATAATCAACAAGGAGATTTATAAGATTAATGCCAAACAGAAATACTAAGGAAACAAAAGTATGTCCATGGTTGTCATGAATATACAAACCTGACCAGCAGGAACATTTAGGTCTCCAGTTAGCTTAACAGCCTCAACATATTCAAAAAACTCCACATCTGAGGAACCCTCCAATTCATTCCCACTATTCCAATGACCAAATTTGCGCCTCAACTGAACTATCTCGGTTCCATAAGGTCCGAAAGCACCAACATATAGTCCTGCATGCCATTATGAACTTGTATCTGAAGAAGCTATTCTGACCAGAATAAGTGATGCCACAAAGGGTGAAAAATTCATGACTTACCATCAAAAGGATCTAATTTGCCTCTGGGAATCTGTATTCTATCAAATTTTGTATATTCAGAAAGTTTATTCTTCTTTTGTGCTTGACTGACTGCAAGCTTGACAATTTCACGCACATTTTTTGATATCTGATGCAGGTACAGCAATGTATATGTTAGTTTTAATGGAAAATGACTTCCCCCGAAAAACATTTTTTTGCGACAAATCACAATTCTAGATTTGCTCTCCTTTCTTTGGCTTACGAGAAAAGATAGAAAGAAAGAAAATTGAACATGCAGGTGGGAATGGAAGCGAGAAGAGAAAGAGAAAGGCATAGGGAAGGTGAACATAACGACTTTTTAATCAGAGAGGAATATGTTTGCCACCCTTCTGAGAACTATTTTTCACCTATATAAACTAAACAACAGAAAATGGAAAAACCAATTTTGAAAGAAAATAATTTAAACAATCTCTTAAACATCTGAAATTTGGATGTTCCTCTAACCCGATAGAAGAGGAAGTTAGAAAAGAAGAAATGAACTCTTAGATACTGCACAATTTTATTTTCTGGCAGGTATTTCAGAGTAATGGGAATAAATTTCAGATCTTCAGCTGACCTTTGGAGATATTTTCTCACTACCCAAAAATGCCTTGGCAACATCAGAGGGCATGAGATCAGAAACACCTCGAGCTGCTAAAGCAGCTACTTTGACATTTGACGCCATGCTTTCTTCACTTCCGCGTATACCTGGAACATGTAAAATGAAAGAATCTTTTTCTGCTTCCTCAATTTGAGCTGGTAAGCGGGTACACTCCTCTTTTGATGAGACATCATCCTCATTATGGATAACACCACCAAGAAAAACCTTCATATCTAAATCTTTTCCATCTTCATTAGAGTCACTTTCTCCTTCCATCCTAATCCCATCTGTGTCCCCTTCAACGTCATCCAAGTCATCGACGTCATCATCAGATTCTTCTTCATCTTCCTCAGAATCTTCCTGTGTCAATTGCTTTACAGCATCATTGTCCTCCACGACTTCGTCAGCTACACTAATGTTCATGACCTTAACATTCAATCCTGGAATTTTATCTTTAAGAAAATTAATCACACTCTTTATCCCCTCTTCAGTAGCCCCTTCAATGTTCAAGATTTTCTCTTCTGGTTTCTCAGCCTTATCTTTGTTAGTCTGAACATTCTCCACAGACGAAGTCTCAGAATCACTATTCGGTGATTCTCTTGTTGGTTTTGGTTGCAGACTGGCAGAGCTTGTTGGATTAACTTTGGATTTCTGCAAGTATACGACCTGCCACAGCAACATAAGGATTAGTTACAATGACAGCTTTAGTTCTTCACAAAAAGGAATTACAACTTCATTTAGAAACTCTAGCTAATATCTTAAACATCTTCCCCCCTACCCACCCTCAAAAGAAAAAAAGGAAAAAGTAAAGAGAAAAGAAACGCAAAGGAAAGGTGAAATAAGGTGACAATGTGTCATGAAGCTTGCAGGGATAACTCTATGGAAAAGCCTTGCAGCATCCAAGAAAAACGTGCCGCCGTTATTTCATTTTCCCTTCTTTCTAAGAAAACAATAGATTGTTTTAAGGGGGAAGGGGGAATTGCCCCCTCCAACTTTTTTGATTGTTTCAATTTGACCTGAAATTTGCCAGTGCACAACACTAACATCTTTAGTTATCGAGTGAAAATGATAAAAATTCATACTTTGAAAATATACATTGAGATAATCCAATAATATATCAAATCACAACTTTTGTGTTTCATATGTTGGTATATAGGAAGTACCACTAAAAGTGGGGTACGTGAACGGTGCAAAAGTCAAAGTGTAACAACTCGATATAAAAAAAAAACAAAGGGAGTAAAATTAGAGTAAGATAAGCACTTCGTGTCCTCCTCTAAATCAATTGGGATACCTTATTGGCGAGATGTAAATGGGAAAAATAAATATTATACTAACCTGCATGGCATATGTGCCATCAGTGTCTTTGACAACATATATCTCAAATAATGTGGTTCCAGGAGAGGCAGTTACAAGCTGTCTGCCACAATTAAAAAAACACAAGATATTAGTCACAACGGAAGCATTCAGAATTTCTCCTTTGATCACTAGCAGAATGGAAGAGTACAATATCTACTTACCTTGGGGTATAAGTGCGGCCAATGAACTTACCAACCCCAGGAGTTATACGCACAAGTCGTCCAAATGGGTCATCAGAATCCTTTGCACTGCCAATCCACCACCCCACCTGTTATCAAATTTAAGAGAAGGATAAAAAAATACCTAAATAACTCAAGCACTAAATGCTGACATGAAATATGCCTTATAAGACCACCAACCGAGTTAAGATCAAACCTTCAAGTCTACTCCATTTTCATAGTAGTCTCTTCTGGATATCCATGCTAGGCCTTTTTAATGTATAACTACATAATTTAAGCATGGAATTCACCCATATGCATCTACACTAAAAACATTACAGTAGCTCCCTATCAAAGACCGCCAAAACTTTTCATAGCCATCAAATTGGGAAAACTTTGTTAACCTTTTTTCAACCACCAAATGTTTCAATATTAATGTAATTCTACGATCATATTCACACGAGATTATAAACACTCTTTGTGGCTCTCTAAGCACTCTTAGTGTTTTCTCTCTAAACCTCTCTTGGGGAACTACACTAGCTATAGCAAGCTCTCTTATGAGCTATCCTCAATCCCTCAAAGATGGTGGCTCCCCCTTCTTATGCTCTCTAACTAGAACTTACTTGGAGGCAACAAACCTCTCTTTCTCTTCTATTTGGGTTTTGATAGCCCCTCAATCTAATTAGGTTTTCAACAAACCCGAAACACTTATTTCCACGGAGAACGAGTGCTCAGCCAAGCAATCCTATTTGCTTGCGCGAGAGAGAATTAAGAATAAGCAGGAACTGTGTGTCACGCCTCTGAGCCACTTGGAATGCTCGCCCGAGCAGCAGTCCCCCTCTACCTCCTTGCTTCTTCCTCTTGAATTTCGTACTTGAAACAACATCGCTCACGAAAGTGCTTCACTTGTTATCGCGACCGCATCTGAGATTTAAAATTGCGATGCCAGACATATAGCCATTTAGCCATACAACCATCCTTTTCCTATGTGCCATGGATATAGCCTTATTATAAATTTAATGGCAGTTAGAGTCTCCCAGGGATATATCATGAATCAGTATAGACAAGAAATAACAAAAGAAATTCAGTAAACTCCAACTACTGCTCAACAGTATAGCATATTGTACGTCCTCAGCTCTAGCCATTTCACTTTCAGCACCTCATGTCACTATGTACCCTAAATAATCTTGGCAACAAGCCATCGAGCTTCCAAATTAAGAATATATCCTTAGACTCCATTCTACCTAAGACAAAAACTAATAATCTCAATCAAGCAAGTTCATGGTAAAAGGCCGCAAGAGAGCATCAATTTACCACATCAAGTACAAGAAAAATACCATGCAGGCGTGCAGCATATTAACTTTGCTTAAAAGAAGAACCAGTTATTCAAAAAGAAAAATATGACAAAAGCTAAAAGAAGTACATCAAAATCAATGGATGGGAAGCCCAAAGGAAACTGAGAATATTACCAGACCACTTGCTGTACATCTAGACAGCTTTGAAGCATCATGGTAACGCTCTTCAGCAATTGCTTTCTGCGGCAAAACAACAATAATTTGGTCACATTAACATATTTCTACACGTGTTTCAACCTCAAGGATTACAGAGCTAAGCAATCATTTACCTTTAACTCAGACATGATCTCAGCTACAGTGTCCTTTGAAGTAGCTTCCCCTATAGCAGATTTTAATTTTGCAGCTTCTCTAAAGTCCTCCCTTTCAATTGCTTCTTCAAGTTGAAACTGCATAAGAAAAATTGATGATGTGTTAGTAGGTGCATTTCAAAAAAGCCCATCCACATACTTCACAGGAAATAACTGCAAAACTTAGATTAGTTTCTCAAGCCCCAAAGTAAAAACGAATACTCTAGGGTAATTTGTAAAGAGTGGATCATAGGAAAAAGAGTATATTGGACTCAAAAAATAGATTTGACTAGTTAATCTACTATCTGAAAATTTAAAAAAAGTAGACTCCAAGAGTATGTTGGACTTAACATACTCTTTTTTAGTAACCTCCTGAGCATTTGAAGAGATTTTCTGTAAAAGCTAAAATACACATTTAAACCATAGAGTGCACGACTGCACGTTATTTATAAGATGGAGTTAATAACCCAAAACCACCATTAAGAGGAAAAGTGTACGGGTGCGAAAGGGAGGGGACTGGTCTGGACTGTTGAGGGGAAGGAGAGGTGGTGGTGGAGGGATGTAAGATAGTAAGAGAATGAGGGGTGTTGGTATAAAATTCTTCTGTCTGTTGGTCAAAGCAGCTTAAGTAGTCTGCTATGTCGCAATGCTATGTGCTAATTGCAACAGGGCTATGATTATTTACAGTTTCCATGTTTCATAGATAAATTATGCTGGTCAAAGTACATAGATCTAATCTGGTACTAATAATCTTTGCTAATTAAGAGTCGGGCACTAGGGTAAACACATCTTGGCCTTCCTAGATCCCAAGTAGTGACGAGACCACCTAGTTCTACTTTTTTCTATTTGTGCTCGTTAATCAGAGAAGCTCTACAATATTTATCTTGTGTGTAAACCATCACGAATAGCTTAATTAGAAAAGGCCCAAGAAGTTTTCTTCTGGACCCAAAGAGACAAAACAACTAAGAAGCGGGAAGGGGAGCTTGCATTAGAAGACACGAAACATTTGGACACATGAAGACTCGGGAACTTTCAAAGACATCCTTCATCTTTAAGAAAGGTGTAAATGAGGTTCTCGATTACGGGAACAAAGACAACAATACCAAGTGACTTGAACATAAAGTCTTACTAGACTTGACATGATAAATGAGAGGACATCTAAGAATCAATTGCCGACTCTATCATTCGGTCCTCTTTTACATGTATTTTGCTCCGCAAATATTATTTTTCTACACACATCTTGTAATAAGAGAGTGCATATGTGCAAGCTTCCGAATAACGATTTATCCGATAATGTAATACATATCTTGTGCTAGCAAGCAACTTCAGCGTTCAACTCTAGTTGCAAACAATACCATGAAAATCGCTTATTATTTCACTAAACTAAACAACCAGCTAGAAAAAACTCCATTCCTTTTCTATATTTCAATCCAAAGTGGTTAGCTTTATTAAAAGCAAGTCATGAAATTTAACACTGTCCAATGTCAATAATGCCATTAACATAATAAAGGAATTAGTTCCAAAACCATTACTAAAGATACCTAACAAGAGATTAGGTAATTAGGCAATCAATTCAAGCACCCTTACCCAACTCAGCTTAAGGGCAATCAGTTCAAAACTGCATACTTCACCAACAACACCAACCAACTGTTTTTCAATCGACGAAAAACTAATCTCTCACAAAAAATCTAAAGCATACATTAACAAGATAAAGAAAACAAACACACTAAGGCCCCGTTCTTCCCAACCAAATGGAGCTGAACCAAACTGAATTGAACTATTACAAACTAAAATTAATAGTGTTGAACTGAAAGGAAATCTCTCACTCAGCACAACCCGACTTGAACTGAAACTAGTGGAGTTGAGCTCAGTTCAACTAAGATCAATTTACATTAATTCGGTCCAAAAGAACAAGGCATAAATCAAACAATTTCATAGAACACCCAACACCAAACTCCCCCAACTAAATTGAACTATTCGAACTAAAATTAATAGTGTTGAACTGAAGTAAACTGAAATCTCTCACTCAGCACGACTGCACGACTCAAATTGAACTGAAATTAATGGAGCTGAGCTGAGTTCAACTAAGATTAATTTAAATTAATTCAGTCCAAAAGAACAAAGCATAAATCAAACAAATTTCATAGAGCACCCAACACCAAACTCCCTCAACTGAATTGAACTATTCCGAACTAAAATTAATAGTGTTGAACTGAAGTGAACTAAAATCTCTCACTCAGCACGACTCGACTTGAACTGAAATTAATTAATGGAGCTAAGCTTAAGTAAGATTAATTTACATTAATTCAGTCAAAAAGAACAAGGCATAAATCAAACAATTTCATAGAGCACCCAACACCAAACTCCCCCAACTGAATTGACCTATTCCAAACTAAAATTAATAGTGTTGAACTGAACTGAACTAAAATCTCTCACTCAGCACGACTCGACTTGAACTCAAATTAATGGAGCTAAGCTTAATTTACATTAATTCAGTCCAACAAAACAAAGCATAAATCAAACAATTTCATAGAGCATTTAACACCAAACTCCCCCAAAATAACAATTAACACATAAACTTCCACAAACACCACAAATTCAACTAAAAAAATAGAGGCGTTACGTCCTACGACGGAATGAGAATCGATTCCAAGACTTATTCGAACCGGAAACAGTATTAAGTCGGGAATTTATGCCGCAATCACACGTCAATCAGCGTTATTAAAACATAATTAAAAGTGCAAAATAATTGCCTTAAGAAGAGAAGAATCATTCTCAGCTTGTTCAATTTCCGAGAAATGACGAATCCACCGATTCCAATCCCACTCATCACTGCTACTACTCATACTGTAATTACTAACAACAGAATAATTATCACTACTATTATTATTATCACTAACGCCATTGTTGCTGCTACTACAACGACAACACAAGGTGAAACTTCGATTATGATGACCTAATAATTGTCGGAAATAAACAGTGTTATTGTGATTTTGCAGGTCTTTTTTCTTTAAGAAAGATGATGATGATGATGAAGGGGATGGAGAAGAGAGAGAAGTTGAAGGTTGAGGGAGTGGGATTGTACGGGATATTCCCCATGGAGTTGAAACCGCCATTTTTGTGGTGGAATTGATTGTGCAGAGCTTAAGAGAGAGATGGAGGAGGAGTGAATGAAGTGGAAGAAGAAGGAGTGGGTGGGCTTGAGGTTGAGGAGGGCTCTTGTTTTCACATGTGTGGATAATACTTCCCTAGTATAAAATGAGAAGGTGCAAATGGGAATTTAGAATAAGTAGACCTGACAAAACTGACCTGACAAAACTGATATAATCCGAGTGACCAAATACAAATAGATCTAAATAGTGAACACCTGAATTTGATCTCAGACCCGAAATGATCATCTGATTTAGACTCAATCCTGAACTTGACCTGGCCAGAATCGACACGAGGTAATATCAATCATGATTCCCTAGTATAAAATGAACCAAAATTCGTTTTTTTTGTTGATATGATATTTGCTACATATTGACTTTGAGTACTATTCACATTACAACTTTGAAAAAGCTTATATACGTAACGAAAATATATTCATTTGGGATGTTGTTTGATTCGTCTCATGGTGTAGTTTCCAAGTATAGAAGTTTCGTAAATTTTTCTTATATATTATTTGAGAATCTTTTTTTGCAATTGGTTCTTGAAAAACTGTGAAAAAGCAAATGTAACAAATAAATTGAGAGGGGCAGAATACTTTGTTATTTACTTTTATATTATCTATTATTATTTGTAATTATTTGACTTCAAGTATCTTATTTTAGCTATTATTATATTTTAAAATTCAATGTTACTTCAAATATTGGTTTGATCTGAAATAGACCTAACTCGAACGTGTAGACCTGACCCAACCCGAAATATGCTTAGACCCGAAAAAAACCAGACTCGAAGTGAACGACCCCATACGCTACCTGAATGACCCATTTTTCCACCTATAAGAGTTAATAATTTAGAACTTTATTCGAATGAGGCTTTTTTTTAAATAGAAAAATATATATATGAATAAGCCAACTTTCACAAATATTTAAAAAATAATCTCGACTTTGAATTTTTCAAGAAGAAACGCGATTTTTGAGAGACCTTCTTAAATTAACTCAATGCAATTTTAATATATTTCTTCATTAATATCTTTTCTTGCATATTAATGAAAGTTATGAAAAACTTGATATTTTGATATGACATAGTGTAAAATTGGTAACAAACTAACAACCAACCCTTTTCATCCGTTGTGTCCCAAGTGCAATTTTCTAGTCTTATATTCGCTTCAAAGGCCTTTATCCTCTTAGAAATGACCACACACCAAAACAAACGTATCAAAAGATACAAGACCAAAGGCGTACATTAGAACTAAGTCGGTCTTGCTATATTGGTAGTTTAATTTGTTGCTTAACCAATTGGTCGAGGCTTCAAATCCCACATTCCGAAATGAAAAGAGATCATTGGTCAGTTCTTACTCTTAAGTAGAGCTCTAGGGGCAAAGAGAATAGTTATTGTTACCAACGGTGGATACCCTTAATTTCACCCCAAAAATGCAACCAAATATAAGACAAAGAGTGGCAACTGCAACTCCTGGCCTTAATTATGTCAAAAGAAAAAAATTCTTGGCCTTGCAAATGTAGATTAACACCATTTTTTTGTTAAAAGACTAGCAGTTGAAAGGATCACATCATTTACTCTAAGTTGCATCATTTTTGCGATCAAGAGCTTCTAAGGACTACGCGTGCTTATGAACCATCAACGATAGAGATTAGAAGTTGGGTGACTTGAGAAACATAGCTTCAAAATTAAAGACAATGAATCTGTTTTAAACTTTATTAGTTTATTCTAGAGGTATCGAACGTGTTCGTGTTTGGTTTCGTGTTTATTTTGTGTTGTTAATAAACTTTATCAAAGACTATGTAAAACATAAGATAATTGAATACATGACAAATTGATCTAAATGGGTCGTGTTCATGTTGGTTTCGTGCCGTGTCGAGTCGTGTTCTTGTTTTCTCTCAGTAATTTTGTATTCGTGTTGTGTCGGTTTCGGTCGTGCTATTGTGTCGTGTCATAGACTCACAGCTCGAGTTTATTCTAATAAGGTTCTATTTGCTAATGTTTTTCTTATATTTCCCGACAAAGTTGATAAATTTCAACCTTGAAAAGCAATATGTGAAAAATAAGGAGGAGTATATATCAACAAACAAGTTGCGTTGCTCGAAGTATGACTAAGGGTGAGTTTATCCATAATACTCATTCCCATATTTCAGACTCTGTCACATCAGCTTTTCACTAACTTTATCTACTTTTTAATATTTCATACTCACATAAGACTCATTCCAGTTTTGATCTTTATCCCTCAGACGGCCTTTTAGACTCTTCAACAAAATTCGATCATATTATATTATATTGACATGTGGCAACTCACTATTGGTTCTCTTTTATAAGTTGAGCCTTGGATTTCTAAGATTACCCTTAAGACTCCCTAAATCTTAAGGTATGTTTATTAGGAGTCTTTGATAAAACCCTACAAAGTCTCATCTTAAGAGTCCACCTTAACACTTCCAATAAACATACCCTAATCTTGGTTTGTGAGCTTACCTAAAAACTTACAGCAACCTATTCTATCCTTTTGGTTCACTTCATCGTTCCAGATCTAGCGCACATAATCCCATAGTCTAATAGGGAACTGTCATTGGCAAAGCAAGCTTATAGTCACGAAAACTTGTATCGAGCTAGTTCACAATAATGTATCATATGATCAGAGTAACTTTCTTATTTATAAAAACAGCTTCTATCTTTAGATATAACCTCTAACGTTTTGTAACAAGAAGTTGTAAATCTGCCCTGCCTCACCTAGCATTGACAATAAAAAAATGGATATCATTGCAATATACCATCAACTGGCCACAATACAATACTTTGTGATATTAAGAAAATATACAAGAGCAGACTGGATATATAATAACTAGGTGGGTAATACCAATGAAAAGATTGCAATATGAGAATTTCATACCCTGTTTGATACAGTGTTGAACTTGTTAGCTACTTATGTATTATCACATAAGAAAGGCTTCACATTACATGATATAAGCTATTCACTGAATATGTCATTCACTGTCTCCTCTTTAGAAGGCGCGCACATAAGCATAAACCTGAACAACTTTCAGTTATCCAGGTACAACAAATCTGGTTAGCATATGTACAATTCATTCAATTAAAACTCAAATGTAAGTGCACTTTTGCACTTTCAAATCCTCATTCCAAAAGTGAGTTCTTTCACATCGCATTGCTGGACCGGGACTTTAATCTCAGAGGCTGCTAAAATTGCATTTTCACCTCTACTAGGTCCGAGCCTTTTTTCTCATCTTTTTTGACAATTGACTGGTCCGAGCCTTTGTAGTTAAGTAAAAGTACCAAAAATTCCCAGGTATCCAGAATGCCCTAGTGAGGAGGGGCTGAAGACGGCGCGGCGACATCATGCTCAACAAGATAGGGTGAAGGGTTCACGCGAGCAAGGCCTGGATTTATATGTAAACCCTCCATTTTCAGCTACTTCCAAGGCATTTTCTGATTCATTAGCAGATCCTGCATTCTCTGTCCGTATGGGACGCAGGAAACCATGTAACCTTAACCGGTAACTTTGGCTAGGCGTCTGGGCTCTAACATATTGAGTTGCGGTCACCACAGTAGATGAGGGACGGTACTGTTCTGAGTCAGGTCGAAGATTAGATAAGGCACTAAGGTCAAGATTTGGGAAGACGGAGCAGCGACACCGAGGACATTTCACATTCAGTCGGAGCCACTGATCTATGCACTCAACATGAAAGTTGTGAGCACAAGGTAAGCCACGAACCTGCTCGACAAAATCAAATCAGGACAATTACATGATACGATATACACATAATACCATGTAAAAAGTAAGAATGTTACATCAAGTTGACTACTTGACTATTATGAAAATAACTGATATTGCCTAATAAGAGTAACAGCAAGTCATTTCTGCATCGACCTCTCCATAGCAAAGCAAATCATATACCATGTTCATATTCTTCAAACTACCCCTCATCAACGTTTATTATAGCTAGTGCTGAAACAAAATACTCCCTCAGTTCCATAGCTATGCTCAAATTATTTTCGGGCCAGGAAATTAGAGGGAGTAAAAGGAGAAAAGAAAATGACTGTGTGGGTGGGCTGGTCCCAACTTCAGAGAAAAAGTAGTGAGAAAAACTAGCAAGAAAAAAGTATGTAGACTAACCGTAGCTCTGGGATATCCCACAATGCTAGTACATGTTAACTTACTCTATCACAAAGGGTTGGCATTTACAACAAGCAACTAACAACAATGTTAAATTTTCAACTTTCTGTAAGGCAATGCAGGATTAGATCATTGTTTGCTCTTGGTTGGTGCGAAGCCCAAAGCTATCCAAGTATGGTATTTCACAGTTCTTAGCAGGTTCACTAGATTGAACATAATATGGCTCCACTGGACGTATATTTATTAGACATGGAAAAAAGTGAATCTGCAAAACTTGAGGTGGGTGATCCCGAAGCCAGCAAGACATTTTTTTTTTTTGCAAATAGAACCTTTGAAACTTAATAGAATTAATTTGGTAAATAGTGCATACCTCAATATAATGTGGGTTCGTCTTCTGTGTTTTTAGTGTGCGTGTGTGTGTGTGTTTAGTGTTTAGTGTGTGTGAGTGTGTGTGAGTGTGTGTGTGTGTGTGTGTGTGTGTGTGTGTGTGGGGGGGGGCTAACAAAAAGCATAGCACGTGAGGAAAGACACTTTTGTTACAAAGGCTCAAACAAATATTTGTTAGTACAATAGCTTATCTAGCAGATATATGCTTTACCTCATTACCAATACCAACATGGAACTCCTCCAAGCAGATAGGGCATTCACTGCAGTCAGTTGGAACAGCCTTCAGCCTGAACTTTGGCAGTTCTTGAATGAGAGCCTCCACCGCTTCTCTCTGTATAACGAAGTTCAAACAAAGATATTACAAATAATTATGGCTCTATTCAGGAACATAGAAAGCAAAGTTAAAAAGTACTCCCCTTTAAGAATAGAAAAGGAAAAGAAAAGAAAGGAGAGAATCAAGACGAAGAAGGAATAAAACTACTATGCTGTCAAAGTACTCGCCCTTCTGTCCAAAGAGAGAACATGGTACTAGCCACAGTCAGGATTCAGGAAACTATGCCAGAGACAGGCATGACTTAGACCACATGAGCATCCATGAAACTACAACTTGATATAGATAGGCACAATTTCGGAGCTGATATTATAAAGAGAACAAGGGGGTTTTGAGTTTTGAACTGACAAGAGTATAATTACATGGTGATAAACTGCAGAAGTTTTAAAGGAGCAACCATCATGCGTACATGAACCATAAGTCACATTGTTATACGTGAAATAGCAAAAGATTGGACGAAGGGGCGAGATTCAAAAGACCTCGGATCTCTTAGAGTTTTAGGAAAAAGCAATCATAAGACTTGCATGGAGAATTTATGGGCCACGAGGGGTCAGCCCCACTAGGATTTTAAGAGAGAGAAAACATATTACTTGTCAAGAGTTGGCAAATAGGTCACGGCCAAGTTTTGGTTCATGTCAATGATAAGCGGGTTGAAAATCTCTTAATTCAAACTAAACACATTTATCAAACACGTTGGACGATATCCCTAACCTGACCTATTTATTGAGGTTACTCATGACAAGTTTAACAACAACAAAAATCATAATGGCAAAGCTATAATCCCAAAAGATGAGGTCCGCTCCATAAACCAAAAAATTCCTATGCTCGTCTGCTAAGATTCTCCTCTAAGCATTAGTATCCAGTGCTATATGCTACTTCAATTCCTTAACAGCTCTTTCCATCTAAATCCTCTTCAGTCATCCCCAACTTCTTCTAAAATCATAACAGTGCATTGCTAATCAACTTTGCACGTGTTTAAATCGACGTCTTTATATTGTCAGTGATATTTGCAACTCCAACCTTCTCGAGATATACTTATTCCAAAATATTACTTTTAAGGTGTTCCTACACAGCCATCTCAATATACGCATCTTGCAACACCCATCTTCTCAATATGATCCTTCCTATATGCCCAACACTCCGACCCATTTAATAAAATTGAGCTCCAAGTATCATCCTATAGATTTTTATCTCTAACCTTACGGGTATGCTATGGTCCCCTAACTAATTTAGCCACATAGACTTGATCCTATGGACTATATTTTTGTTAATATCATTCGTATCTCATCCTAGATAGATAATGTTAATTTATCCATTATAATTCCAAGAGGAAAAACTTCACATCCTTCGTTTCAGTGCAATCTTTTAAGTGTCGAACATGGTTTCCTACCAAATTCTGCATTCCTATGAACAAAGGCTACTGTTCTTCCTATGCAACTAGCAAGAATGGAACAAGTATGTTTGTATGAAAAAAGAGAAACAAATCTACTCTATACCCAATAAGTAACAATACTCGATGAGCCTGAGCTCACGCGGGCGAATTGGAAGACAATTATACCCGTGAGGAGAGATGCGCATAAAAAAGCTTCCATAGACAGACACGTTCATGAGTGAGGTGCTATGGCATGGGCCTACACTAGCTACGCACACAAATAAAAAATAAAAAAAAATTTGCTGGCAAATCTCAATCGAGGAGCCATACTTTGATGACAGCTTTTTTACCTTGAGTTATTTCAAGAAAATAAGTGTCTACTAAAAACTACAGATAATTAAATTGACTTGCGATAAAACTCAAAACCTATAACTTGGAAGGAAGATAACTGATACCTGTGCTGGAGTCAAGTAAAGCCCAGGTTGGTATGCAGCAGTATCTTGGCCCATGCCTCTCATCTCTTGCCCAGCAGCTTCAAATGCCCAATCAGGTACACGAATCATGTCAACCAACACCTGACAAAAAATGATCTTTTGGTAAGCCTTCCCGCCAGACATGATGCAGCAGCAAAAGGCATAAATTGAGACACAGATAAAACAGTCAAGCGTGCTTTTCTAAAACAGCAACGTAAAATATTTCAGAAACGACACGCTTATCAGAGTTCAACACAACGCTCTTAACTTACTTACACAGTTCACCCAGTGTCAGCTAAAGAACAGCGTCTTTTTATTAATATATAGGCTTCACCTAAAGGGAACAATAACCCCTTTTAATATCTCGTTTATAGACCAAAATTAAGTATTTTCTTCAATTGTCCAAGACAAGGGGCATATTTAGCAATAGCTTCATCAAAACACCACTGGTGTTTGAATAGGTAGTGATGAGCAACTCTTAGGTTTACCATACTGGATGGAAAAGCTACCTAAATCAGCTTGCAGGATAGTATTTTTACAACAAACCTACTAAGAGAAGTTTTTGCTCATCTATTTCTACTAGGCCATTAGCCAGATGTATTCAGTGGTAAACAGCTACATTGACAGCTTGGAGGCTATGAATATATCCAATATCATCCAGCTACTCCAGAATTATATCCAGCCAAAAACATGTCATTTTCATCCCAATATCTACCAGCGTAACATAATTCGTAATTACCTCCGTTCTTTAAAACTTGCCTCTGTAAGTGGGCACAATGTTAAGGAGAAGAGAGAGATAGAGAGAAGGAGTAAAGGGAACCCATATGATAGGAGTGAATTAGAGAGAATCTACTTCCCAAAAAGAAATACTGCAAGTAATTTGCAGCTTCTAGAAAAGGGAAACAATGCACGTAACATGCAACTTCTAGAAATGGGAAATGATGCAAGTATAAAAAACACGGAGGAAGTATATTGCTCCGAAATGGATGTGCATTTGGGAACGAAATACGCTGCAAAGGGTTTTGATTTTAGGAAGGAGGCCCTTTATCTACAAATTGCGAATTGGCGAATTGTGAACCAATTTGAACTTTGCACACCACCCCAGAATTATGTGACAGTGATTTATCCAAGTAAGAACCAAGGGCTTTGAGCCTTTAAGGCTTCAAGCAACTGATATAACAACGCACATAAGAAAAAGAAAGAATTGAGATCACCAAGGGCTAACTCTCTTCAAAGATTTTAAAATTAGTTATCGTAAAAATCATTTTAAGTTAGCAAAAATCAAATCTGACGGTAAAAATCAGTTTCCATCAATGAAAATCAGTTTTGAACCGTAGAAAACAGTTCAACAAAAAATAAGTTTGAACCAAATATGATTTCGATCAATACATATCATCTCTAGAAAAAAACCTTGTGAATCTTTTTCTCACTTCCAGTCAAAGATACTCCACCAACACGTATAACATGTAACTAGTAATATACTACTATTAATATATAACAAAAATAACTAATCAACGACTAATCTCCTTAAACTATGTGCCATGATAAGTCCGAACTAAGGGGCCGTTTGGTTGGGATGGGGGAAAGGGAAAGGAATCAAGAAAGGGGTAGAAGGGGAATGGAAACCAAAACCCCCAAATTAAAACAAGTGTTTGGTAGAACAAGGGAAAGGGTTAAACCCCTCCCCCTACTCTTCCTTGTGTTTCTCTCCGGCGAAATATACCGGCGTCGCCCCTCTTTTCTCTTCTCTCAGGCGTGTTTTCTGGCGTGGTTAGGGTTTCGAGGGTTAGTTGTTTTGGGAGGGCTGGTGGATTTCGGCAGGGGATGGGGTGTTTCGGCAGGGGTTGGGTGGTTTCCGGGGCAGGCTTAGGGGGTTTCCGGCGCGGGCTAGGGGGTTTCCGTCGCGGGCTGGTGGTTCTCGGCAAAGGGTGGGAGATTTCCGGTGAGATTCGTGGTTTTCGACAAGGTCTGGTTTGTTTCGGTCGGGGGTGGGTGGTTTTTGACGAATCTATGGTTGTTTTCGGCAATGGTGGGTGGTTTTCGGCGCGGAATGGGTGCTTTTCGACGGAGCTATGGTGGTTTTCGACAAGGTCTGGTTTGTTTCGGTCGGGGCTGGGTGGTTTTCGACGAATCTATGGTTGTTTTCGGCAATGGTGGGTGGTTTTCGGCGCGGAATGGGTGCTTTTCGACGGAGCTATGGTGGTTTTCGGCGAAGGTGGGTGGTTTTCGGCGAGAGTGGGTGGTTTCCAGCGGGGGATGGGTGGTTTTGACGGTCGTGAGTGGTTTTTGAGGTAGCAGTGGTGGTTTCCGGCGAGTGGCTGGGGTGGTTATGAGTGGTTGTGGAGTGGTGGTGGGGGCAATAGTGGATGTAGGATGGTGGTCAAAGTTGGTCAATGGTGGTTATATTGTAGAGGAAAAGAGGGGAATCCAAAACCCTGGGGGTGGGTGGATCACTAGCAGAATGGAAGAGTACAATATCTCCTTACCTTGGGGTATAAGTGCGGCCAATGAACTTACCGACCCCAGGAGTTATACGCACAAGTCGTCCAAATGGGTCATCAGAATCCTTTGCACTGCCAATCCACCACCCCACCTGTTATCAAATTTACGAGAAGGATTAAAAACAATACCTAAATAACTCAACCACTAAATGCTGACATGAAATATGCCTTATAAGACCACCAAACTGAATTAAGATCAAACCTTCAAGTCTACTCATAGTACTCTCTTCTGGATATCCATGCTAGGCCTTTCTAATGTATAACTACGTAATTTAAGCATGGAATTTACCCATATGCATCTACACTAAAAACATTACAGTAGCTCATGGAGTCTAATTATAGAAGCAAACAAGTCATGTCCCAATACGATCTACGATATAGCCACTAAACTAGGACTTAGTCAGTTTCTCTCCCTATCAAAGACCGCCAAAACTTTTCATAGCCATCAAATTGGGAAAACTTTGTTAACCTTTTTCAACCATCAAATGTTTCAATATTAATGTAATTCTACGATCATATTTACACGAGATTATAAACACTCTTTGTGGCTCTCTAAGCACTCTTAGTGTTTTCTCTCTAAACCTCTCTTGGGGAACTAAACTAGCTATAGCAAGCTCTCTTATGAGCTATCCTCAATCCCTCAAGGTTGGTGGCTCCCCCTTCTTATGCTCTCTAACTAGAACTTACTTGGAGGCAACAAACCTCTCTTTCTCTTCTATTTGGGTTTTGATAGCCCCTCAATCTAATTAGGTTTTCAATAAACCCGAAACACTTATTTCCACGGAGAACGAGTGCTCAGCCAAACAATCCTATTTGCTTGCGCGAGAGAGAATTAAGAATAAGCAGGAACTGTGGGTCACGCCTCTGAGCCACTTGGAATGCTCGCCCGAGCTCCCCTCTACCTCCTTGCTTCTTCCTCTTGGATTTCGTACTTGAAACAACATCGCTCACGAAAGTGCTTCACTTGTTATCGCGACCGCATCTGAGATTTAAAATTGCGATGCCAGACATATAGCCATTTAGCCATACAACCATCCTTTTCCTATGTGCCATGGATATAGCCTTATTATAAATATTAATGGCAGTTAGAGTCTCCCAGGGATATATCATGAATCAGTATAGACAAGAAATAACAAAAGAAATTCAGTAAACTCCAACTACTGCTCAACAGTATAGCATATTGTACGTCCTCAGCTCTAGCCATTTCACTTTCAGCACCTCATGTCACTATGTACCCTAAATAATCTTGGCAACAAGCCATCGAGCTTCCAAATTAAGAATATATCCTTAGACTCCATTCTACCTAAGACAAAAACTAATAATCTCAATCAAGCAAGTTCATGGTAAAAGGCCGCAAGAGAGCATCAATTTACCACATCAAGTACAAGAAAAATACCATGCAGGCGTGCAGCATATTAACTTTGCTTAAAAGAAGAACCAGTTATTCAAAAAGAAAAAAAATATGACAAAAGCTAAAAGAAGTACATCAAAATCAATGGATGGGAAGCCCAAAGGAAACTGAGAATATTACCAGACCACTTGCTGTACATCTAGACAGCTTTGAAGCATCATGGTAACGCTCTTCAGCAATTGCTTTCTGCGGCAAAACAACAATAATTTGGTCACATTAACATATTTCTACACGTGTTTCAACCTCAAGGATTACAGAGCTAAGCAATCATTTACCTTTAACTCAGACATGATCTCAGCTACAGTGTCCTTTGAAGTAGCTTCCCCTATAGCAGATTTTAATTTTGCAGCTTCTCTAAAGTCCTCCCTTTCAATTGCTTCTTCAAGTTGAAACTGCATAAGAAAAATTGATGATGTGTTAGTAGGTGCATTTCAAAAAAGCCCATCCACATACTTCACAGGAAATAACTGCAAAACTTAGATTAGTTTCTCAAGCCCCAAAGTAAAAACGAATACTCTAGGGTAATTTGTAAAGAGTGGATCATAGGAAAAAGAGTATATTGGACTCAAAAAATAGATTTGACTAGTTAATCTACTATCTGAAAATTTAAAAAAAGTAGACTCCAAGAGTATGTTGGACTTAACATACTCTTTTTTAGTAACCTCCTGAGCATTTGAAGAGATTTTCTGTAAAAGCTAAAATACACATTTAAACCATAGAGTGCACGACTGCACGTTATTTATAAGATGGAGTTAATAACCCAAAACCACCATTAAGAGGAAAAGTGTACGGGTGCGAAAGGGAGGGGACTGGTCTGGACTGTTGAGGGGAAGGAGAGGTGGTGGTGGAGGGATGTAAGATAGTAAGAGAATGAGGGGTGTTGGTATAAAATTCTTCTGTCTGTTGGTCAAAGCAGCTTAAGTAGTCTGCTATGTCGCAATGCTATGTGCTAATTGCAACAGGGCTATGATTATTTACAGTTTCCATGTTTCATAGATAAATTATGCTGGTCAAAGTACATAGATCTAATCTGGTACTAATAATCTTTGCTAATTAAGAGTCGGGCACTAGGGTAAACACATCTTGGCCTTCCTAGATCCCAAGTAGTGACGAGACCACCTAGTTCTACTTTTTTCTATTTGTGCTCGTTAATCAGAGAAGCTCTACAATATTTATCTTGTGTGTAAACCATCACGAATAGCTTAATTAGAAAAGGCCCAAGAAGTTTTCTTCTGGACCCAAAGAGACAAAACAACTAAGAAGCGGGAAGGGGAGCTTGCATTAGAAGACACGAAACATTTGGACACATGAAGACTCGGGAACTTTCAAAGACATCCTTCATCTTTAAGAAAGGTGTAAATGAGGTTCTCGATTACGGGAACAAAGACAACAATACCAAGTGACTTGAACATAAAGTCTTACTAGACTTGACATGATAAATGAGAGGACATCTAAGAATCAATTGCCGACTCTATCATTCGGTCCTCTTTTACATGTATTTTGCTCCGCAAATATTATTTTTCTACACACATCTTGTAATAAGAGAGTGCATATGTGCAAGCTTCCGAATAACGATTTATCCGATAATGTAATACATATCTTGTGCTAGCAAGCAACTTCAGCGTTCAACTCTAGTTGCAAACAATACCATGAAAATCGCTTATTATTTCACTAAACTAAACAACCAGCTAGAAAAAACTCCATTCCTTTTCTATATTTCAATCCAAAGTGGTTAGCTTTATTAAAAGCAAGTCATGAAATTTAACACTGTCCAATGTCAATAATGCCATTAACATAATAAAGGAATTAGTTCCAAAACCATTACTAAAGATACCTAACAAGAGATTAGGTAATTAGGCAATCAATTCAAGCACCCTTACCCAACTCAGCTTAAGGGCAATCAGTTCAAAACTGCATACTTCACCAACAACACCAACCAACTGTTTTTCAATCGACGAAAAACTAATCTCTCACAAAAAATCTAAAGCATACATTAACAAGATAAAGAAAACAAACACACTAAGGCCCCGTTCTTCCCAACCAAATGGAGCTGAACCAAACTGAATTGAACTATTACAAACTAAAATTAATAGTGTTGAACTGAAAGGAAATCTCTCACTCAGCACAACCCGACTTGAACTGAAACTAGTGGAGTTGAGCTCAGTTCAACTAAGATCAATTTACATTAATTCGGTCCAAAAGAACAAGGCATAAATCAAACAATTTCATAGAACACCCAACACCAAACTCCCCCAACTAAATTGAACTATTCGAACTAAAATTAATAGTGTTGAACTGAAGTAAACTGAAATCTCTCACTCAGCACGACTGCACGACTCAAATTGAACTGAAATTAATGGAGCTGAGCTGAGTTCAACTAAGATTAATTTAAATTAATTCAGTCCAAAAGAATAAAGCATAAATCAAACAAATTTCATAGAGCACCCAACACCAAACTCCCTCAACTGAATTGAACTATTCCGAACTAAAATTAATAGTGTTGAACTGAAGTGAACTAAAATCTCTCACTCAGCACGACTCGACTTGAACTGAAATTAATTAATGGAGCTAAGCTTAAGTAAGATTAATTTACATTAATTCAGTCAAAAAGAACAAGGCATAAATCAAACAATTTCATAGAGCACCCAACACCAAACTCCCCCAACTGAATTGACCTATTCCAAACTAAAATTAATAGTGTTGAACTGAACTGAACTAAAATCTCTCACTCAGCACGACTCGACTTGAACTCAAATTAATGGAGCTAAGCTTAATTTACATTAATTCAGTCCAACAAAACAAAGCATAAATCAAACAATTTCATAGAGCATTTAACACCAAACTCCCCCAAAATAACAATTAACACATAAACTTCCACAAACACCACAAATTCAACTAAAAAAATAGAGGCGTTACGTCCTACGACGGAATGAGAATCGATTCCAAGACTTATTCGAACCGGAAACAGTATTAAGTCGGGAATTTATGCCGCAATCACACGTCAATCAGCGTTATTAAAACATAATTAAAAGTGCAAAATAATTGCCTTAAGAAGAGAAGAATCATTCTCAGCTTGTTCAATTTCCGAGAAATGACGAATCCACCGATTCCAATCCCACTCATCACTGCTACTACTCATACTGTAATTACTAACAACAGAATAATTATCACTACTATTATTATTATCACTAACGCCATTGTTGCTGCTACTACAACGACAACACAAGGTGAAACTTCGATTATGATGACCTAATAATTGTCGGAAATAAACAGTGTTATTGTGATTTTGCAGGTCTTTTTTCTTTAAGAAAGATGATGATGATGATGAAGGGGATGGAGAAGAGAGAGAAGTTGAAGGTTGAGGGAGTGGGATTGTACGGGATATTCCCCATGGAGTTGAAACCGCCATTTTTGTGGTGGAATTGATTGTGCAGAGCTTAAGAGAGAGATGGAGGAGGAGTGAATGAAGTGGAAGAAGAAGGAGTGGGTGGGCTTGAGGTTGAGGAGGGCTCTTGTTTTCACATGTGTGGATAATACTTCCCTAGTATAAAATGAGAAGGTGCAAATGGGAATTTAGAATAAGTAGACCTGACAAAACTGACCTGACAAAACTGATATAATCCGAGTGACCAAATACAAATAGATCTAAATAGTGAACACCTGAATTTGATCTCAGACCCGAAATGATCATCTGATTTAGACTCAATCCTGAACTTGACCTGGCCAGAATCGACACGAGGTAATATCAATCATGATTCCCTAGTATAAAATGAACCAAAATTCGTTTTTTTTGTTGATATGATATTTGCTACATATTGACTTTGAGTACTATTCACATTACAACTTTGAAAAAGCTTATATACGTAACGAAAATATATTCATTTGGGATGTTGTTTGATTCGTCTCATGGTGTAGTTTCCAAGTATAGAAGTTTCGTAAATTTTTCTTATATATTATTTGAGAATCTTTTTTTGCAATTGGTTCTTGAAAAACTGTGAAAAAGCAAATGTAACAAATAAATTGAGAGGGGCAGAATACTTTGTTATTTACTTTTATATTATCTATTATTATTTGTAATTATTTGACTTCAAGTATCTTATTTTAGTTATTATTATATTTTAAAATTCAATGTTACTTCAAATATTGGTTTGATTTGAAATAGACCTAACTCGAACGTGTAGACCTGACCCAACCCGAAATATGCTTAGACCCGAAAAAAACCAGACTCGAAGTGAACGACCCCATACGCTACCTGAATGACCCATTTTTCCACCTATAAGAGTTAGTAATTTAGAACTTTATTCGAATGAGGCTTTTTTTTAAATAGAAAAATATATATATGAATAAGCCAACTTTCACAAATATTTAAAAAATAATCTCGACTTTGAATTTTTCAAGAAGAAACGCGATTTTTGAGAGACCTTCTTAAATTAACTCAATGCAATTTTAATATATTTCTTCATTAATATCTTTTCTTGCATATTAATGAAAGTTATGAAAAACTTGATATTTTGATATGACATAGTGTAAAATTGGTAACAAACTAACAACCAACCCTTTTCATCCGTTGTGTCCCAAGTGCAATTTTCTAGTCTTATATTCGCTTCAAAGGCCTTTATCCTCTTAGAAATGACCACACACCAAAACAAACGTATCAAAAGATACAAGACCAAAGGCGTACATTAGAACTAAGTCGGTCTTGCTATATTGGTAGTTTAATTTGTTGCTTAACCAATTGGTCGAGGCTTCAAATCCCACATTCCGAAATGAAAAGAGATCATTGGTCAGTTCTTACTCTTAAGTGGAGCTCTAGGGGCAAAGAGAATAGTTATTGTTACCAACGGTGGATACCCTTAATTTCACCCCAAAAATGCAACCAAAGATAAGACAAAGAGTGGCAACTGCAACTCCTGGCCTTAATTATGTCAAAAGAAAAAAATTCTTGGCCTTGCAAATGTAGATTAACACCATTTTTTTGTTAAAAGACTAGCAGTTGAAAGGATCACATCATTTACTCTAAGTTGCATCATTTTTGCGATCAAGAGCTTCTAAGGACTACGCATGCTTATGAACCATCAACGATAGAGATTAGAAGTTGGGTGACTTGAGAAACATAGCTTCAAAGTTAAAGACAATGAATATGTTTTAAACTTTATTAGTTTATTCTAGAGGTATCGAACGTGTTCGTGTTTGGTTTCGTGTTTATTTTGTGTTGTTAATAAACTTTATCAAAGACTATGTAAAACATAAGATAATTGAATACATGACAAATTGATCTAAATGGGTCGTGTTCATGTTGGTTTCGTGCCGTGTCGAGTCGTGTTCTTGTTTTCTCTCAGTAATTTTGTATTCGTGTTGTGTCGGTTTCGGTCGTGCTATTGTGTCGTGTCATAGACTCACAGCTCGAGTTTATTCTAATAAGGTTCTATTTGCTAATGTTTTTCTTATATTTCCCGACAAAGTTGATAATTTTCAACCTTGAAAAGCAATATGTGAAAAATAAGGAGGAGTATATATCAACAAACAAGTTGCATTGCTCGAAGTATGACTAAGGGTGAGTTTATTAATAATACTCCTTCCCATATTTCAGACTCTGCCACATCAGCTTTTCACTAACTTTATCTACTTTTTAATATTTCATACTCACATAAGACTCATTCCAGTTTTGATCTTTATCCCTAGACGGCCTTTTAGACTCTTCAACAAAATTCGATCATGTTATATTATATTGACATGTGGCAACTCACTATTGGTTCTCTTTTAGAAGTTGAGTCTTGGATTTCTAAGATTACCCTTAAAACTCCCTAAATCTTAAGGTATGTTTATTAGGAGTCTTTGATAAAACCCTACAAAGTCTCATCTTAAGAGTCCACCTTTAACACTTCCAATAAACATACCCTAATCTTGGTTTGTGAGCTTACCTAAAAACTTACAGCAACCTATTCTATCCTTTTGGTTCACTTCATCGTTCCAGATCTAGCGCACATAATCCCATAGTCTAATAGGGAACTGTCATTGGCAAAGCAAGCTTATAGTCACGAAAACTTGTATCGAGCGAGTTCACAATAATGTATCATATGATCAGAGTAACTTTCTTATTTATAAAAACAGCTTCTATCTTTAGATATAACCTCTAACGTTTTGTAACAAGAAGTTGTAAATCTGCCCTGCCTCACCTAGCATTGACAATAAAAAAATGGATATCATTGCAATATACCATCAACTGGCCACAATACAATACTTTGTGATATTAAGAAAATATACAAGAGCAGACTGGATATATAATAACTAGGTGGGTAATACCAATGAAAAGATTGCAATATGAGAATTTCATACCCTGTTTGATACAGTGTTGAACTTGTTAGCTACTTATGTATTATCACATAAGAAAGGCTTCACATTACATGATATAAGCTATTCACTAAGCAGATGCATTGTCGAATATGTCATTCACTGTCTCCTCTTTAGAAGGCGCGCACATAAGCATAAACCTGAACAACTTTCAGTTATCCAGGTACAACAAATCTGGTTAGCATATGTACAATTCATTCAATTAAAACTCAAATGTAAGTGCACTTTTGCACTTTCAAATCCTCATTCCAAAAGTGAGTTCTTTCACATCGCATTGCTGGACCGGGACTTTAATCTCAGAGGCTGCTAAAATTGCATTTTGACCTCTACTAGGTCCGAGCCTTTTTTCTCATCTTTTTTGACAATTGACTGGTCCGAGCCTTTGTAGTTAAGTAAAAGTACCAAAAATTCCCAGGTATCCAGAATGCCCTAGTGAGGAGGGGCTGAAGACGGCGCGGCGACATCATGCT
Source organism: Patellifolia procumbens (assembly GCA_947645195.1). Taxonomy (NCBI): domain Eukaryota; kingdom Viridiplantae; phylum Streptophyta; class Magnoliopsida; order Caryophyllales; family Amaranthaceae; genus Patellifolia; species Patellifolia procumbens. Next base: position 149,714 of record CANSGD010000692.1, on the reverse strand, counting down.
CAACAAGATAAGGTGAAGGGTTCACGCGAGCAAGGCCTGGATTTATATGTAAACCCTCCATTTTCAGCTACTTCCAAGGCATTTTCTGATTCATTAGCAGATCCTGCATTCTCTGTCCGTATGGGACGCAGGAAACCATGTAACCTTAACCGGTAACTTTGGCTAGGCGTCTGGGCTCTAACATATTGAGTTGCGGTCACCACAGTAGATGAGGGACGGAACTGTTCTGAGTCAGGTCGAAGATTAGATAAGGCACTAAGGTCAAGATTTGGGAAGACGGAGCAGCGACACCGAGGACATTTCACATTCAGTCGGAGCCACTGATCTATGCACTCAACATGAAAGTTGTGAGCACAAGGTAAGCCACGAACCTGCTCGACAAAATCAAATCAGGACAATTACATGATACGATATACACATAATACCATGTAAAAAGTAAGAATGTTACATCAAGTTGACTACTTGACTATTATGAAAATAACTGATATTGCCTAATAAGAGTAACAGCAAGTCATTTCTGCATCGACCTCTCCATAGCAAAGCAAATCATATACCATGTTCATATTCTTCAAACTACCCCTCATCAACGTTTATTATAGCTAGTGCTGAAACAAAATACTCCCTCAGTTCCATAGCTATGCTCAAATTATTTTCGGGCCTGGAAATTAGAGGGAGTAAAAGGAGAAAAGAAAATGACTGTGTGGGTGGGCTGGTCCCAACTTCAGAGAAAAAGTAGTGAGAAAAACTAGCAAGAAAAAAGTATGTAAACTAACCGTAGCTCTGGGATATCCCACAATGCTAGTACATGTTAACTTACTCTATCACAAAGGGTTGGCATTTACAACAAGCAACTAACAACAATGTTAAATTTTCAACTTTCTGTAAGGCAATGCAGGATTAGATCATTGTTTGCTCTTGGTTGGTGCGAAGCCCAAAGCTATCCAAGTATGGTATTTCACAGTTCTTAGCAGGTTCACTAGATTGAACATAATATGGCTCCACTGGACGTATATTTATTAGACATGGAAAAAAGTGAATCTGCAAAACTTGAGGTGGGTGATCCCGAAGCCAGCAAGACATTTTTTTTTTGCAAATAGAACCTTTGAAACTTCATAGAATTAATTTGGTAAATAGTGCATACCTCAATATAATGTGGGTTCGTCTTCTGTGTTTTTAGTGTGCGTGTGTGTGTGTGTGTTTAGTGTTTAGTGTGTGTGAGTGTGTGTGTGTGTGTGTGTGTGTGTGTGTGTGTGTGTGTGTGTGTGTGTGGGGGGGCTAACAAAAAACATAGCACGTGAGGAAAGACACTTTTGTTACAAAGGCTCAAACAAATATTTGTTAGTACAATAGCTTATCTAGCAGATATATGCTTTACCTCATTACCAACATGGAACTCCTCCAAGCAGATAGGGCATTCACTGCAGTCAGTTGGAACAGCCTTCAGCCTGAACTTTGGCAGTTCTTGAATGAGAGCCTCCACCGCTTCTCTCTGTATAACGAAATTCAAACAAAGATATTACAAATAATTATGGCTCTATTCAGGAACATAGAAAGCAAAGTTAAAAAGTACTCCCCTTTAAGAATAGAAAAGGAAAAGAAAAGAAAGGAGAGAATCAAGACGAAGAAGGAATAAAACTACTATGCTGTCAAAGTACTCGCCCTTCTGTCCAAAGAGAGAACATGGTACTAGCCACAGTCAGGATTCAGGAAACTATGCCAGAGACAGGCATGACTTAGACCACATGAGCATCCATGAAACTACAACTTGATATAGATAGGCACAATTTCGGAGCTGATATTATAAAGAGAACAAGGGGGTTTTGAGTTTTGAACTGACAAGAGTATAATTACATGGTGATAAACTGCAGAAGTTTTAAAGGAGCAACCATCATGCGTACATGAACCATAAGTCACATTGTTATACGTGAAATAGCAAAAGATTGGACGAAGGGGCGAGATTCAAAAGACCTCGGATCTCTTAGAGTTTTAGGAAAAAGCAATCATAAGACTTGCATGGAGAATTTATGGGCCACGAGGGCTCAGCCCCACTAGGATTTTAAGAGAGAGAAAACATATTACTTGTCAAGAGTTGGCAAATAGGTCACGGCCAAGTTTTGGTTCATGTCAATGATAAGCGGGTTGAAAATCTCTTAATTCAAACTAAACACATTTATCAAACACGTTGGACGATATCCCTAACCTGACCTATTTATTGAGGTTACTCATGACAAGTTTAACAACAACAAAAATCATAATGGCAAAGCTATAATCCCAAAAGATGAGGTCCGCTCCATAAACCAAAAAATTCCTATGCTCGTCTGCTAAGATTCTCCTCTAAGCATTAGTATCCAGTGCTATATGCTACTTCAATTCCTTAACAGCTCTTTCCATCTAAATCCTCTTCAGTCATCCCCAACTTCTTCTAAAATCATAACAGTGCATTGCTAATCAACTTTGCACGTGTTTAAATCGACGTCTTTATATTGTCAGTGATATTTGCAACTCCAACCTTCTCGAGATATACTTATTCCAAAATATTACTTTTAAGGTGTTCCTACACAGCCATCTCAATATACGCATCTTGCAACACCCATCTTCTCAATATGATCCTTCCTATATGCCCAACACTCCGACCCATTTAATAAAATTGAGCTCCAAGTATCATCCAATAGATTTTTATCTCTAACCTTACGGGTATGCTATGGTCCCCTAACTAATTTAGCCACATAGACTTGATCCTATGGACTATATTTTTGTTAATATCATTCGTATCTCATCCTAGATAGATAATGTTAATTTATCCATTATAATTCCAAGAGGAAAAACTTCACATCCTTCGTTTCAGTGCAATCTTTTAAGTGTCGAACATGGTTTCCTACCAAATTCTGCATTCCTATGAACAAAGGCTACTGTTCTTCCTATGCAACTAGCAAGAATGGAACAAGTATGTTTGTATGAAAAAAGAGAAACAAATCTACTCTATACCCAATAAGTAACAGTACTCGATGAGCCTGAGCTCACGCGGGCGAATTGGAAGACAATTATACGCGTGAGGAGAGATGCGCATAAAAAAGCTTCCATAGACAGACACGTTCATGAGTGAGGTGCTATGGCATGGGCCTACACTAGCTACGCACACAAATAAAAAATTAAAAAAAATTTGCTGGCAAATCTCAATCGAGGAGCCATACTTTGATGACAGCTTTTTTACCTCGAGTTATTTCAAGAAAATAAGTGTCTACTAAAAACTACAGATAATTAAATTGACTTGCGATAAAACTCAAAACCTATAACTTGGAAGGAAGATAACTGATACCTGTGCTGGAGTCAAGTAAAGCCCAGGTTGGTATGCAGCAGTATCTTGGCCCATGCCTCTCATCTCTTGCCCAGCAGCTTCAAATGCCCAATCAGGTACACGAATCATGTCAACCAACACCTGACAAAAAATGATCTTTTGGTAAGCCTTCCCGCCAGACATGATGCAGCAGCAAAAGGCATAAATTGAGACACAGATAAAACAGTCAAGCGTGCTTTTCTAAAACAGCAACGTAAAATATTTCAGAAACGACACGCTTATCAGAGTTCAACACAACGCTCTTAACTTACTTACACAGTTCACCCAGTGTCAGCTAAAGAACAGCGTCTTTTTATTAATATATAGGCTTCACCTAAAGGGAACAATAACCCCTTTTAATATCTCGTTTATAGACCAAAATTAAGTATTTTCTTCAATTGTCCAAGACAAGGGGCATATTTAGCAATAGCTTCATCAAAACACCACTGGTGTTTGAATAGGTAGTGATGAGCAACTCTTAGGTTTACCATACTGGATGGAAAAGCTACCTAAATCAGCTTGCAGGATAGTATTTTTACAACAAATCTACTAAGAGAAGTTTTTGCTCATCTATTTCTACTAGGCCATTAGCCAGATGTATTCAGTGGTAAACAGCTACATTGACAGCTTGGAGGCTATGAATATATCCAATATCATCCAGCTACTCCAGAATTATATCCAGCCAAAAACATGTCATTTTCATCCCAATATCTACCAGCGTAACATAATTCGTACTTACCTCCGTTTTTTAAAACTTGCATCTGTAAGTGGGCACAATGTTAAGGAGAAGAGAGAGATAGAGAGAAGGAGTAAAGGGAACCCATATGATAGGAGTGAATTAGAGAGAATCTACTTCCCAAAAAGAAATACTGCAAGTAATTTGCAGCTTCTAGAAAAGGGAAACAATGCACGTAACATGCAACTTCTAGAAATGGGAAATGATGCAAGTATAAAAAACACGGAGGAAGTATATTGCTCCGAAATGGATGTGCATTTGGGAACGAAATACGCTGCAAAGGGTTTTGATTTTAGGAAGGAGGCCCTTTATCTACAAATTGCGAATTGGCGAATTGTGAACCAATTTGAACTTTGCACACCACCCCAGAATTATGTGACAGTGATTTATCCAAGTAAGAACCAAGGGCTTTGAGCCTTTAAGGCTTCAAGCAACTGATATAACAACGCACATAAGAAAAAGAAAGAATTGAGATCACCAAGGGCTAACTCTCTTCAAAGATTTTAAAATTAGTTATCGTAAAAATCATTTTAAGTTAGCAAAAATCAAATCTGACGGTAAAAATCAGTTTCCATCAATGAAAATCAGTTTTGAACCGTAGAAAACAGTTCAACAAAAAATAAGTTTGAACCAAATATGATTTTGATCAATACATATCATCTCTAGAAAAAAACCTTGTGAATCTTTTTCTCACTTCCAGTCAAAGATACTCCACCAACACGTATAACATGTAACTAGTAATATACTACTATTAATATATAACAAAAATAACTAATCAACGACTAATCTCCTTAAACTATGTGCCATGATAAGTCCGAACTAAGGGGCCGTTTGGTTGGGATGGGGGAAAGGGAAAGGAATCAAGAAAGGGGTAGAAGGGGAATGGAAACCAAAACCCCCAAATTAAAACAAGTGTTTGGTAGAACAAGGGAAAGGGTTAAACCCCTCCCCCTACTCTTCCTTGTGTTTCTCTCCGGCGAAATATACCGGCGTTGCCCCTCTTTTCTCTTCTCTCAGGCGTGTTTTCTGGCGTGGTTAGGGTTTCGAGGGTTAGTTGTTTTGGGAGGGCTGGTGGATTTCGGCAGGGGATGGGGTGTTTCGGCAGGGGTTGGGTGGTTTCCGGGGCAGGCTTAGGGGTTTCCGGCGCGGGCTAGGGGGTTTCCGTCGCGGGCTGGTGGTTCTCGGCAAAGGGTGGGAGATTTCCGGTGAGATTCGTGGTTTTCGACAAGGTCTGGTTTGTTTCGGTCGGGGGTGGGTGGTTTTTGACGAATCTATGGTTGTTTTCGGCAATGGTGGGTGGTTTTCGGCGCGGAATGGGTGCTTTTCGACGGAGCTATGGTGGTTTTCGACAAGGTCTGGTTTGTTTCGGTCGGGGCTGGGTGGTTTTCGACGAATCTATGGTTGTTTTCGGCAATGGTGGGTGGTTTTCGGCGCGGAATGGGTGCTTTTCAACGGAGCTATGGTGGTTTTCGGCGAGGGTGGGTGGTTTTCGGCGAGAGTGGGTGGTTTCCAGCGGGGGATGGGTGGTTTTGACGGTCGTGAGTGGTTTTTGAGGTAGCAGTGCTGGTTTCCGGCGAGTGGCTGGGGTGGTTATGAGTGGTTGTGGAGTGGTGGTGGGGGCAATAGTGGATGTAGGATGGTGGTCAAAGTTGGTCAATGGTGGTTATATTGTAGAGGAAAAGAGGGGAATCCAAAACCTTGGGGGTGGGTGGATCACTAGCAGAATGGAAGAGTACAATATCTCCTTACCTTGGGGTATAAGTGCGGCCAATGAACTTACCGACCCCAGGAGTTATACGCACAAGTCGTCCAAATGGGTCATCAGAATCCTTTGCACTGCCAATCCACCACCCCACCTGTTATCAAATTTACGAGAAGGATTAAAAACAATACCTAAATAACTCAACCACTAAATGCTGACATGAAATATGCCTTATAAGACCACCAAACTGAATTAAGATCAAACCTTCAAGTCTACTCATAGTAGTCTCTTCTGGATATCCATGCTAGGCCTTCTAATGTATAACTACGTAATTTAAGCATGGAATTTACCCATATGCATCTACACTAAAAACATTACAGTAGCTCATGGAGTCTAATTATAGAAGCAAACAAGTCATGTCCCAATACCATCTACGATATAGCCACTAAACTAGGACTTAGTCAGTTTCTCTCCCTATCAAAGACCGCCAAAACTTTTCATAGCCATCAAATTGGGAAAACTTTGTTAACCTTTTTTCAACCATCAAATGTTTCAATATTAATGTAATTCTACGATCATATTTACACGAGATTATAAACACTCTTTGTGGCTCTCTAAGCACTCTTAGTGTTTTCTCTCTAAACCTCTCTTGGGGAACTAAACTAGCTATAGCAAGCTCTCTTATGAGCTATCCTCAATCCCTCAAGGTTGGTGGCTCCCCTTTCTTATGCTCTCTAACTAGAACTTACTTGGAGGCAACAAACCTCTCTTTCTCTTCTATTTGGGTTTTGATAGCCCCTCAATCTAATTAGGTTTTCAACAAACCCGAAACACTTATTTCCACGGAGAACGAGTGCTCAGCCAAACAATCCTATTTGCTTGCGCGAGAGAGAATTAAGAATAAGCAGGAACTGTGGGTCACGCCTCTGAGCCACTTGGAATGCTCGCCCGAGCTCCCCTCTACCTCCTTGCTTCTTCCTCTTGGATTTCGTACTTGAAACAACATCGCGCACGAAAGTGCTTCACTTGTTATCGCGACCGCATCTGAGATTTAAAATTGCGATGCCAGACATATAGCCATTTAGCCATACAACCATCCTCTTCCTATGTGCCATGGATATAGCCTCATTATAAATATTAATGGCAGTTAGAGTCTCCCAGGGATATATCATGAATCAGTAAAGACAAGAAATGACAAAAGAAATTCAGTAAACTCCAACTACTGCTCAACAGAATAGCATATTGTATGTCCTCAGCTCTAGCCATTTCACTTTCAGCACCTCATCACTATGTACCCTAAATAATCTTGGCAACAAGCCATCGAGCTTCCAAATTTAGAATATATCCTTAGACTCCATTCTACCTAAGACAAAAACTAATAATCTCAATCAAGCAAGTTCATGGTAAAAGTCCGCAAGAGAACATCAATTTACCACATCAAGTACAAATACCATGCAGGCGTGCAGCATATTAACTTTGCTTAAAAGAAGAACCAGTTGTTCAAAAAGAAAAAAATATGACAAAAGCTAATGAATATCTAGTAATATTATGTACATAAAATCAATGGATGGGAAGCCCAAAGGAAACTGAGAATATTACCAGACCACTTGCTGTACATCTAGACAGCTTTGAAGCATCATGGTAACGCTCTTCAGCAATTGCTTTCTGCGGCAAAACAACAATAATTTGGTCACATTAACATATTTCTACACGTGTTTCAACCTCAAGGATTACAGAGCTAAGCAATCATTTACCTTTAACTCAGACATGATCTCAGCTACAGTGTCCTTTGAAGTAGCTTCCCCTATAGCAGATTTTAATTTTGCAGCTTCTCTAAAGTCCTCCCTTTCAATTGCTTCTTCAAGTTGAAACTGCATAAGAAAAATTGATGATGTGTTAGTAGGTGCATTTCAAAAAAGCCCATCCACATACTTCACAGGAAATAACTACAAAACTTAGATTAATTTCTCAAGCCCCAAAGTAAAAACGAATACTCTAGGGTGATTTGTAAAGAGTGGATCATAGGAAAAAGAGTATATTGGACTCAAAAAATAGATTTGACTAGTTAATCTACTATCTGAAAATTTTAAAAAAGTAGACTCCAAGAGTATATTGGACTTAACATACTCTTTTTTAGTAACCTCCTGAGCATTTGAAGAGATTTTCTGTAAAAGCTAAAATACACATTTAAACCATAGAGTGCACGACGGCACGTTATTTATAAGATGGAGTTAATAACCCACAACCACCATTAAGAGGAAAAGTGTACGGGTGCGAAAGGGATGGGACTGGTCAGGACTGTTGAGGGGAAGGAGAGGTGGCGGTGAAGGGATGTAAGATAGTAAGAGAATGAGGGGTGTTGGTATAAAATTCTTCTGTCTGTTGGTCAAAGCAGCTTAAGTAGTCTGCTATGTCGCAATGCTATGTGCTAATTGCGACAGGGCTATGATTATTTACAGTTTCCATGTTTCATAGATAAATTATGCTGGTCAAAGTACATAGATCTAATCTGGTACTAATAATCTTTGCTAATTAAGAGTCGGGCACTAGGGTAAACACATCTTGGCCTTCCTAGATCCCAAGTAGTGACGAGACCACCTAGTTCTACTTTTTTCTATTTGTGCTCGTTAATCAGAGAAGCTCTACAATATTTATCTTGTGTGTAAACCATCACGAATAGCTTAATTAGAAAAGGCCCAAGGAGTTTTCTTCTGGACCCAAAGAGACAAAACAACTAAGAAGCGGGAAGGGGAGCTTGCATTAGAAGACATGAAACATTTGGACACATGAAGACTTGTGAACTTTCAAAGACATCCTTCATCTTTAGGAAAGGTGTAAATGAGGTTCTCGATTACAGGAACAAAGACAACAATACCAAGTGACTTAAACATAAAGTCTTACTAGACTTGACATGATAAATGAGAGGACATCTAAGAATCACTTTTGCCGACTCTATCATTCAGTCCTCTTTTACATGTATTTTGCTCCGCAAATATTATTTTTCTACACACATCTTGTAATAAGAGAGTGCATATGTGCAAGCTTCCGAATAACGAGTTATCCGATAATGTAATACATATCTTGTGCTAGCAAGCGACTTCAGCGTTCGAGTCTAGTTGCAAACAATACCATGAGAATCGCTTATTATTTCACAAAACTAAACAACCAGCTAGAGAAAACTCCATTCCTTTTCTCTATTTTGATCCAAAGTGTTTACCTTTATCAAAAGCAAGTCATGAAACTTAACACTGTCGAATGTCAATAATGCCATAAGCATAATAAAAGAATTAGTTCCAAAACCATTACTAAAGAAACATAGCAAGAGATTAGGTAATTAGGCAATCACTTCAAGCACCCTTACCCAAACTACCAAATCACCTTAAGGGCAATCAGTTCAAGACTTCAAATACTTCACCAACAACACAAACCAACTGTTTTCCAATCGACGACAAAACTAATCTCTCACAAAAAATCTAAAGCATACATTAATAAAATAAAGAAAACAAACACACTAAGCCCCCGTTCTTCCCGACTATATGGAGTTGAACCAAACTGAATTGAACTATTCCAAACTAAAATTAATAGTGTTGAACTGAAATGAAATCTCTCACTCAGCACGACCCGACTTGAACTGAAACTAATGGAGCTGAGTTGAGTTCAACTATGATCAATTTACATTAATTCAGTCCAAAAAAAACAAGGTATAAATCAAACAATTTCATAGAGCACCCAACACCAAACTCCTCCAACTGAATTGAACTATTCCGAACTCAAATTAATAGTGTTGAACTGAACTGAACTAAAATCTCTCACTCAGCACAACTCGACTTGAACTGAAATCAATGGAGCTAAGCTTAAGTAAGATTAATTTACATTAATTCAGTCCAAAAGATAAGGCATAAATCAAACAATTTCATAGAGCACCCAACACCAACTCCTCCAACTGACTTGAACTATTCCGAACTCAAATTAATAGTGTTGAACTGAACTAAACTAAAATCTCTCACTCAGCACGACTCGAATTGAACTCAAATTAATGGAGCTAAGCTTAAGTAAGATTAATTTACATTAAGAACAAGGCATAAATCAAACAATTACATAGAGCACCCAACACCAAACTCCCCCAACTTAATTGACCTATTCCGAACTAAAATCAATAGTGTTGAACTGAACTGAACTAAAATCTCTCACTCAGCACGACTCGACTTGAACTGAAATTAATGGAGCTAAGCTTAATTTACATTAATTCAGTCCAACAGAACAAAGCATATATCAAACAATTTCATAGAACACCCAACACCAAACTCCCCCAAATAACAATTAACACATAAACTTCCACAAACACCACAAATTCAACTAAAAAATAGAGGGGTTACGTCATAAACTTCCAAAAATACCACCTATTCGAGCCGGAAATAGTATTAAGTCGGGAATTTAAGCCACAATCACACATCAATCAGCGTTATTAAAACATAATTGAAAGTGCAAAATAATTGCCTTAAGAAGAGAAGAATCATTCTCAGCTTGTTCAATTTCCGAGAAATGACGAATCCACCGATTCCAATCCCACTCATCACTGCTACTACTCATACTGTAATTACTAACAACAGAATAATTATCACTACTATTATTATTATCACTAACGCCATTGTTGCTGCTACTACAACGACAACACAAGGTGAAACTTCGATTATGATGACCTAATAATTGTCGGAGATAAACAGTGTTATTGTGATTTTGGAGGTGTTTTTTCTTTAAGAAAGATGATGATGATGATGAAGGGGATGGAGAAGAGAGAGAAGTTGAAGGTTGAGGGAGTGGGATTGTACGGGATATTCCCCATGGAGTTGAAACCGCCATTTTTGTGGTGGAATTGATTGTGCAGAGCTTAAGAGAGAGATGGAGGAGGAGTGAATGAAGTGGAAGAAGAAGGAGTGGGTGGGCTTGAGGTTGAGGAGGACTCTTGTTTTCACATGTGTGGATAATACTTCCCTAGTATAAAATGAGAAGGTGCAAATGGGAATTTAGAATAAGTAGACCTGACAAAACTGATATAATCCGAGTGACCAAATACAAATAGATCTAAATCGTGAACACCTGAATTTGATCTCAGACCCGAAAGGACCATCTGATTTAGACTCAACCCTGAACTTGACCTGGCCAGAATCGACACGAGGTCATATCAATCATGATTCCCTAGTATAAAATGAACCAAAATTCGTTTTTTTTGTTGCTATGATATTTGCTACATATTGACTTTGAGTACTATTTACATTACAACTTTGAAAAAGCTTATATACGTAACGAAAATATATTCATTTGGGATGTTGTTTGATTCGTCTCATGGTGTAGTTTCCAAGTATAGAAGTTTCGTAAATTTTTCTTATATATTATTTGAGAATCTTTTTTGCAATTGGTTCTTGAAAAACTGTGAAAAAGCAAATGTAACAAATAAATTGAGACGGGCAGAATACTTTGTTATTTACTTTTATATTATCTATTATTACTTGTAATTATTTGACTTCAAGTATCTTATTTTAGCTATTATTATATTTTAAAATTCAATGTTACTTCAAATATTGGTTTGATCTGAAATAGATCTAACTCGAACGTGTAGACCTGACCCAACCCGAAATATGCTTAGACCCGAAAAAAACCAGACTCGAAGTGAACGACCCCATACGCTACCTGAATGACCCATTTTTCCACCTATAAGAGTTAGTAATTTAGAACTTTATTCGAATGAGCCTTTTTTTAAATAGAAAAATATATATATGAATAAGCCAACTTTCACAAATATTTAAAAAATAATCTCGACTTTGAATTTTTCAAGAAGAAACGCGATTTTTGAGAGACCTTCTTAAATTAACTCAATGCAATTTTAATATATTTCTTCATTAATATCTTTTCTTGCACATTAATGAAAGTTATGAAAAACTTGATATTTTGATATGACATAGTGTAAAATTGGTAACAAACTAACAACCAACCCTTTTCATCCGTTGTGTCCCAAGTGCAATTTTCTAGTCTTATATTCGTTTCAAATGCCTTTATCCTCTTATAAATGACCAAACACCAAAACAAACGTATCAAAAGATACAAGACCAAAGGCGTACATAAGAACTAAGTCGGTCTTGCTATATTGGTAGTTCAATTTGTTGCTTAACCAATTGGTCGAGGCTTCAAATCCCACATTCCGAAATGAAAAGAGATCATTGGTCAGTTCTTACTCTTAAGTGGAGCTCTAGGGGCAAAGAGAATAGTTATTGTTACCAACGGTGGATACCCTTAATTTCACCCCAAAAACGCAACCAAAGATAAGACAAAGAGTGACAACTGCAACTCCTGGCCTTAATTATGTCAAAAGAAAAAAAACTCTTGGCCTTGCAAATGTAGATTAACACCATTTTTTTGTTAAAAGACTAGCAGTTGAAAGGATCACATCATTTACTCTAAGTTGCAACATTTGTGCCATCAAGAGCTTCTAAGGACTACGCGTGTTTATGAACCATCAACGATAGAGATTAGAAGTTGGGTGACTTGAGAAACATAGCTTCAAATTTAAAGACAATGAATCTGTTTTAAACTATATTAGTTTATTCTAGAGGTATCGAACGTGTTCGTGTTTGGTTTCGTGTTTATTTTGTGTTGTTAATAAACTTTATCAAAGACTATGTAAAACATAAGATAATTGAATACATGACAAATTGATCTAAATGGGTCGTGTTCATGTTGGTTTCGTGCCGTGTCGAGTCGTGTTCTTGTTTTCTCTCAGTAATTTTGTATTCGTGTTATGTCGATTTCGGTCGTGCTATTGTGTCGTGTCATAGACTCACAGCTCGAGTTTATTCTAATAAGGTTCTATTTGCTAATGTTTTTCTTATATTTCCCGACAAAGTTGATAAATTTCAACCTTGAAAAGCAATATGTGAAAAATAAGGAGGAGTATATATCAACAAACAAGTATCCATAATACTCATTCCCATATTTCAGACTCTGTCACATCAGCTTATCACTAACTTTATCTACTTTTTAATATTTCATACTCACATAAGACTCATTCCAGTTTTTGATCTTTATCCCTCAGACGGCCTTTTAGACTCTTCAACAAAATTCGATCATATTATATTATATTGACATGTGGCAACTCACTATTGGTTCTCTTTTATAAGTTGAGTCTTGGATTTCTAAGATTACCCTTAAGACTCCCTAAATCTTAAGGTATGTTTATTAGGAGTCTTTGATAAAACCCTACAAAGTCTCATCTTAAGAGTCCACCTTTAACACTTCCAATAAACATACCCTAATCTTGGTTTGTGAGCTTACCTAAAAACTTACAGCAACCTATTCTATCCTTTTGGTTCACTTCATCGTCCCATAGTCTAATAGGGAACTGTCATTGGCAAAGCAAGCTTATAGTCACGAAAACTTGTATCGAGCGAGTTCACAATATCGTATGATCAGAGTAACTTTCTTATTTATAAAAACAGCTTCTATCTTTAGATATAACCTCTAACGTTTTGTAACAAGAAGTTGTAAATCTGCCCTGCCTCACCTAGCATTGACAATAAAAAAATGGATATCATTGCAATATACCATCAACTGGCCACAATACAATACTTTGTGATATTAAGAAAATATACAAGAGCAGACTGGATATATAATAACTACGTGGGTAATACCAATGAAAAGATTGCAATATGAGAATTTCATACCCTGTTTGATACAGTGTTGAACTTGTTAGCTACTTATGTATTATCACATAAGAAAGGCTTCACATTACATGATATAAGCTATTCACTAAGCAGATGCATTGTCGAATATGTCATTCACTGTCTCCTCTTTAGAAGGCGCGCACATAAGCATAAACCTGAACAACTTTCAGTTATCCAGGTACAACAAATCTGGTTAGCATATGTACAATTCATTCAATTAAAACTCAAATTAAGTGCACTTTTGCACTTTCAAATCCTCATTCCAAAAGTGAGTTCTTTCACATCGCATTGCTGGATCCGGACTTTAATCTCAGAGGCTGCTAAAATTGCATTTTCACCTCTACTAGGTCCGAGCCTTTTTCTTTCCCCTTCTTTTTTGACAATTGACTGGTCCGAGCCTTTGTAGTTAAGTAAAAGTACCAAAAATTCTCAGGTAGCCAGAATGCCCTAGTGAGGAGGGGCTGAAGACGGCGCGCCGACATCGTGCTCAACTAGATAGGGTGAAGGGTTCACGCGAGCAGGGCCTGGATTTATATGTAACCCTCCGTTTTCAGCAACTTCCAAGGCATTTTCTGATTCATTAGCAGATCCTGCATTCTCTGTCCGTATGGGACGCAGGAAACCATGTAACCTTAACCGGTAACTTTGGCTAGGCGTCTGGGCTCTAACATATTGAGTTGCGGTCACAACAGTAGATGAGGGTCGGTACTGTTCTGAGTCAGGTCGAAGATTAGATAAGGCACTAAGGTCAAGATTTGGGAAGACGGAGCAGCGACACCGAGGACATTTCACATTCAGTCGGAGCCACTGATCTATGCACTCAACATGGAAGTTGTGAGCACAAGGTAAGCCACGAACCTGCTCGACAAAATCAAATCAGGACAATTACATGATAAAGATATACACATAATACCATGTAAAAAGTAAGAACGTTACATCAAGTTGACTATTATGAATATAACTGAATTTGCCTAATAAGAGTAACAGCAAGTCATTTCTACATCGACCTCTCCATAGCAAAGCAAATCATCTATCATGTTCATATTCTTCAAACTACCCCACATTAACGTTTAGTATAGCTAGTGCTGAAACAAAATACTCCCTCAGTGACATAGCTATGCTCAAATTATTTTCGGGTTGGAAATTGGAGGGAGTAAAAGGAGAAAAGAAAATGAGTGGGTGGGTGGGCTGGTCCCAACTTCAGAGAAAAAGTAGTGAGAAAAACTGGCAAGAAAAAAGTGTGTAGACTAACCTTAGCACTAGGATATCCCACAATGCTAGTACATGTTAACTTACTCTATCACAAAGTGTTAGCATTTACAACAAGCAACTAACAATGATGTTAAATTTTCAACTTTCTGTGAGGCAATGCAGGATTAGATCATTGTTTGCTCTTTTTTTCGTGTGAAGCCCAAAGCTATCCAAGTATGGTATTTTACAGTTCTTAGCAATTCACTAGATTGAACATAATATGGCTCCATTGGACGTATCTTTATTAGACATGGAAAAAAATGAATCTGGAAAATCTGAGGTGGGTGATCCCGAAGATACCAAGACAATATTTGCAAATAGAACTTTTGAAACTTCATTGAATTAATTTGGTAAATAGTGCATACCTCTATATAATGTGTGTGTGTGTGTGTGTGTTTTGGGGGGCTAACTAAAAACTTAGCAAAGTGAGGAAAGACACTTTTGTTACAAATGCTCAAATAAATATTTATTAGAACAATAGCTTATCTAGCAGATATATGCTTACCTCATTGCCAACATGGAACTCCTCCAAGCAGATAGGGCATTCACTGCAGTCAGTTGGAACAGCCTTCAGCCTGAACTTTGGCAGTTCTTGAATGAGAGCCTCCACTGCTTCTCTCTGTATAACGAAATTCAAACAAAGACATTACAAATGATTATGGCTCTATTCAGGAACATATAACTCAAAGTTAAAAAGTACTCCCTTTTACGAATAGAAAGGAAAACAAAAGAAAGGAGAGAATGAAGACTAAGAAGGAATAAAACTACTATGCTATTAAAGTACTCGCCCTTCTGTCCAAAGAACATAGTAGCCACAATCAGGATTCAGGAAACTACGCCAGAGACATGCATAAATTTGACCATATGAGCATCCATGAAACTACAACTTGACATAGATAGGCACAATTTCGGAGCTGATATTAGAAAGAAAACAAGGGGGTTATGAGTTTTGACCTGACAAGAGTATAATCACATGGTGATAAACTGCAGAAGTTTTGAAAGGAGCAACCATCATGCGTACATGAAGCAAAAGCCACATTAGAGTGATACGCGAAATATCAAAAGATTGGACGAAGGGCCGAAACTCAAACAAGTCAAAAGACCTCGGATCTCTTAAAGACTTTTAGGAAAAAGCAATCATAAGACTTACAAGGAGAATTTATCGGCCACGAGGGCTCAGCCCCACTAGGATGTTAAGAGAGAGAAAACATATTACTTGTACTAAGAGTTGGCAAATAGGTCAGGTCGGGTTGGGCCAAGTTTTGGTTCAAGTCAATGATAAGCGGGTAGAAAATCTCCTAATCCAAACTAAACACATTTATTAAACACGTTGGAAGATATCCCTAACCCGACCTATTTATTGAGGTTACTCATGACCCGTTTAACAACAACAAACACCATAATGCCAAAGCTAGAATCCAAAAAGATGAGGTCCGCTACATAAACCAATACATTCCTATGCTCGTATAGTAAGATTCTCCTCTAATAATTAGTATCTAGTGCTATATGCTACTTCAATTTCTTTACAGCTCTTTCCATCTAAATCCTCTTCGGTCATCCCCGACTTCTTCTAAAATCATGATAGTGCATTGCTAATCAACTTTGCACGTGCCCAAATCGACATCTTTATTTTATCGGTGATATTTGCAACTCTAACCTTTATCAAAATATATTTATTCCAAAATACATCTTGTAAGGTGTTCCTACAGAGCCATCTCAATATATGCATCTTGCAACACCCATCTTCTCAATATGATCCTTCCTAAATGCCCAACACTCCGACCTATTTAATAAATTGAGCTCAAGTATCATCCTATAGATTTTTAACTCTAACCTTACAGGTATTCTACGGTCGCCTAATCTAGTTTAGCCACATAGACTTGATGCACAAGGGCTACTGTTCCCTCTCACAAGTATGTTTGTATGAAAAATGAGAGAAAAATCTACTCTATACCCAATAAGTAACAATACTCAATGAGCCTGAGAGCTCACACAGGCGAATTGGAAGGCAATTACGGGTGCAGAGAGATGCGTATAAAAAAGCTTCCATAGACACGTTCACGAGTGAGATGCTATGGCATGGCCTACACTAGCCCCACACACAAAAATTAAAAAAATTTGCTGGTAAATGTCAATCGCGGAACCATACTTTGATGACAGCTTTTACCTTGAGTTACTTCAAGAAAATAAGTGTCTACTAAAAACTACAGATGATTAAATTGACTTGTGATTATACTCAAGACCTATGACGTGGGAAAATAACTGATACCTGAGCTGGAGTCAAGTAAAGCCCAGGTTGGTATGCAGCAGTATCTTGGCCCATGCCTCTCATCTCTTGCCCAGCAGCTTCAAATGCCCAATCAGGTACACGAATCATGTCAACCAACACCTGACAAATAAATGGTCTTTTGGTAAGCCTTCCCGCCAGACATGATGCAGGCAGCAAAAAGCATAAATTGAGACAAATGTAAAACAGTCAATCCTGCTTTTCTAAAACAGAAACGTAAGATATTTCAGAAACAACACGCTTATCAGAGTTCAACACAACAGTTTTCACTTACACAGTTCACCCAGTGTCAGCTGAAGAACAATGTCTTTTTTATTAATATATAGGCTTCGCCTAAAAGGAAAATTACCCCTTTCAATATCCCGTTTATAAACCAACATTAAGCATATTCTTCAATTGTCCAAGTCAAGGGGCATGTTTAGCAATAGCTTCATTAAAACACCACTGGCGTTTAAGGTAGTGATGAGCAACTCTTAGGTTTACCATACAGTATGGAAAAGCTACCTAAATCAGCTTGCAGGATAATATTTTTACAACAATTCTACTAAGAAAAGTTTTTCTGTTCATCTATTTCTACAGGCGATTAGCCAGATGTGTTCACTAGTAAACAGCTACAATCACAGCTCGGAGGCTTTAACTAGAAAAGTTGATAGTTTTGTTGATGATATCCAATATCATCCGGCTACTCAAAATTAAATCCAGCCAAAATGATGTTTTCATGCCAATTTCTACCATGGTGGCATAATTAGTACTTCCTTCGTTTTTTAATACTTGCATCATAGTAAGTGGGCACAATGTTTAAGGAGAAGAGAGAGAAGGAATAAAGGGGACCTATGTGATAGAAGTGAATTAGAGAGAATCTATTTCCAAAAAGGATATGATGCAAGTAATTTGCAACTTCTAAAACAATGCAAGTAATTTCCATCTTATGAAAATGAGAAATGATGCAAGTATAAAAAAACGGAGGAAGTATATCGCTTTGAAGCGCGGAACGAATTCGGGAACGGAATTCGCTGCAAAGGATTTGATTCTAGGAAGGAGGCCCTTTATCTACAAATTGTGAATTGGCAAATTGTGAGCCAATATGAATTTCGCATACCACGCCAGCGAATTATGTGACAAGTGATTTGTCCAAGTAAGAACCAAGGGCTTTGAGCCTTTGAGGCTTCAAGTAACTGATATAACAATGCACACAAGAAAAACAAAGAATTGGATCACTAAGGACTAACTCTCTTCAACTTATTAAAATTAGTTACAGTAAAAATCATTTTCAGTTAGAAAAAATCAAATCTGATGGGTAGAAATCAGTTTCCATCAATGAAAAACAGTTCAACAATAAATAGCTTTGAACCAAATACAACTTTGAGCAATACATATCATTTCTAGAAAAAAAACTTGTATACTTGTGGTTGTAGGATAAATCTTTTTCTCACTTTCAATTAAAGATACTCCACCAACACGTATCACATGTAACTATTCAATATACTACTATTTAATATATTGACAACGATAACTAATCAACGACTCATCTCCTTGAACTATGTGCCATGATAAGTCCGAACTAAGTAGCCTAGGACGGAGGGAGTATTATCAAATCTGATATTTAGAAAATAGTCGCTAAATCTAACAATATATTAAATTTCATTAAAAAAAATAGCATGTAAATAATGCTTTTCTCCAACAAGAATCACTTTCAGTCGCCAAAAAAACTGCCTTCCCCATTACGGAAAATTCTGTTTTCATCGTTATGGAAAAATTAGTAATGCCAGCTAAAATCATTATTCTTCAGTAAATATACGTCTTGGAAAAGTAAGTTTATTTAGTATAAATGAGTTCACTAAAGATGAATTGAAGAGAACGCCTGAACAGGATTAAATGATAGCCAACATCAGATGAAGGACAAAAGTTAAGGTATCTGGAGATGTTTATTCCAAAGCTAGTTCCACGTAATGCAAAACAGTTTATATTCAACAGACGAAATCTGGGAATGTGCTGGTTTCATTTAATAAAGGTTCCTTCAACACCAGGATTAAGCCCATGTCGCTCACCTAACCTAACAGCAAAAGAAGTAATTCTATTGGTCTATTCAACATCATGCTCAACCCAACTAGGTTATAGCATAAGTGTGATTAATCCTTGATTTTGCAAAACTATAAAGAAAACACTTTCATCAACGTAACCCAAAAGGTGAAGAGAAAGAATTTAAAACATTTTGATTTACTAACAAACAATGTCCACAGTTGACTCTACAAAAGATCATACAAGTGTAAACTGCTTCAGAGGATATTAAACAGGCAGAAATGATTACCCTATACTCTGAAATAGGAATTCCTCCCTGGTGAGCGCGTAGCATGTTAGCTTGCCTTCGTGTTAGCCACTGTTCACAGGAAAGAAGGATTAGTAGATAACTAAAACAACCACATAGAAAATCAAGGAGAAAAGCTCAATAAATTTAAAAGAAATCGTGAAATAGAGACTAGTAACAGACCTTCCCAACACAAAAGAAAGCAATGCAACAAAGTCCTGAATAGCTAAACATTAACCATATCAGGAAACCCCATTTTTGACCTTTTTCGGGCAACTGCACAAATAAGAAATCCACAAATTAGACTAGTTTCGAGATTGCAGGAGAACCACAAGGAATTTGGTGAAGCAACCTACGCAATATCTGGCTTTATTGAACCACAAGGTGCCAATAACAGTCCATCCCCAAAGAAAGGGATAAAGCACCAGAGAAAGGATTGATAGGACTGCTACTCTACCACAAAAGCGAGCATATCTCTGCTGCCAGCCAAAGTCCCTAAAAGATTTATTTATTCAGGCAATAAGCAATAATACTCAAAATTTCGGGCTGTGGAATAAAACAATTCATAAAAGACCATGTAAGCAAGGACAAGGTCAAGCTACTTGATAATTCTAGAGAGATAATTAGCAAATGGCAGGCAAGGGGTAAATAGAAGGGTCCACAAAGAAGCATGTAGATGATTAAAAATCAAGCTGCTTCACAATTCCTAACAGTTTATGACCAATAAGAGAAACTGACCAGCAGCTTTTGCATACCAAACTGAAGTACTCTAAGAAAGCATAAAAATAAAGACTTCCTATCAAAACAGAACGAGCAAATACAATTCCATCAGTCATACTAGATACCATCAGTAAGCCACTAAAAATGTCCACAACTGTTACTATGGGTACTGTATGGGAAAATTTTACCTCATTATGGTATACCAACATTTCTAGAAATTGAGTGTAAGAGGGGAGGATTTATAGAGATTATGCTTAAATTATCTCTTACAGAATACACTTTTGTGCTGGTAATCTTTTATTTGTTGTATATTTATTCTTTTATCTCATACCTAAAGGAAAGTTCCGAATCTTTTCATATGAGGATATAAGGGATCCTTTTAGGGATGAGTGTTGGCATTATATAAATAGGGAGACAGTTCTAGCCAGAGAATGAGAGAGACCGCTCTAAGATTGACAAAGTAAAAGTCCAAAACTGATGAAATGAAAACTTAGCAAGAAATGAAAATAATATCATGTTCAAATTCCGGTCCAAGAGAAGTGAGATTTAATTTGAATCTTTAAACCCTTCAAAAACAGCAAGTAAGAAACTTTCTAAAATAATTCAGTATCAGATTCAAACTATCTTCAGAATTCTGTGGAACACCAAAGAAGAGCCTAACTCCTAGTAAATGCTCGAGTAGTCATAAATTCAAAGCAACGATGCAACGTGAATGTGGAGGGAACAACTAGGATAACAAGAATTGATGACATGGAAACAGTCCAAGGAGTTCTCAACCCAAGTACCCAACAGATGTGAGCCGGAGATACTATTTCAGAACCAAAAAAATGTGACTAAATTCAAGACTTGAACAACTAAAGTGTAAAAGATCCCACAAAAGCAGGAACCATATTCCGAGTGTGAAGAGAGGGCAAGAGGTTAACAAATGACTACAAGGATCTATAAGTGAGAATCTAATCTTATTTTCACTCATTTGCTCTCACTCCCAGAAGACTCCTGATGTAATCATCATCCTTTATTCATTATCTCCCATGTACTGTGAGCTTCACTCCGTAGAGACACAATACTAGGTGCCTTGTACTACAAGCAGCAAAGTTAGATACAAGTAACCGTACCTACTCATTTTATATCGTTATTTGTTCTTCAATACCCCCAATAAACTTTATTATTGTGTTATTTAATCGTTAATACCCCACTCTTACTCATAACTTAAGTCCTCGATAAAATTTGTCCGAAACAAATGCTAATGTTCCTCCGTTTCAGAACTATAAAAAACAGCAAGTACTTGAAACGAAAACAATAAAGAAAGGTAAAAGCTTACAATCCCATTCCAGCGGCAAGCCCATTGTCAACAAACATCAAAAGTCGGAACACAAAAACCGTGGTGTAATCAACCTGCCCGTAAAATAAACATCTTATATGATCAAACCTAAAAAAACTAGCTGTAGCAAAATCAACGAAGATCGGGATGAATATCTCCACAATCAAAACTCACCACTATCCATACGTGCAAAGGATATGTACAAAGATGATAACGATTCCAGCTAATTGCCACTATAATTCTGAAATCAACCTTGTCAAAGATAACCTTTTAAACAGTCAACAACAACAGAGACCACTCAAAAGAGTCAAAACTAAATAAAAAAAACACACACAAACTGAATTGACCTTTATCTGAAAAATTCTAAACCTAACATCATGAAAGTGACAAAATCATGCTCCATTCAGAAATTCAAAACTCAATACAACCTAAAGTCTACAAAATCCTATAGAAAAACACGGAATAAATTGAGATAAGCGAATTATGGTCTGTTTTCGCTGTTTTTGGCCGATTTTGAGCCAATTGCGAATACAAATCACGATTGAGATAGCGAATTAGGTAATACTGCGAATGACCTTTATCTGAAGAATTCCAAACCTAGACTCAATTCAACACAGAAACATCATGAAAGTGACGAAATCATGCTCCATTCAGAAATTCAAAACTCAATTCAAATTAAAGTCTACAAAATCCTAAAGGAAAACACAGACTAAATTCAGATAAGCGAATTATGGTCTGTTTTCGGCGTTTTTGGACGGTTTCGAGCCAATTGCGAATTCAAATAACAATTAAGATAGCGAATTAGGTAATACTGCGAATGACCTTTACCTGAAGAATTCCAAACCTAGACTAAATTCAACACAGAAACATCATGAAAGTGACAAAATCATGCTCCATTCAGAAATTCAAAACTCAATTCCAACTAAAGTCTACAAAATCCTAATGAAAAACACACACTAAATTAAGATAACCGAATTATGGTCGGTTTTCGCCGATTTTGAGCCAATTGCGAATTCAAAATACGAATAAGATAGCGAATTAAGTAACACTACGAATAATCAAAGTAATTGCGCAAAAGGATACACACTAGTGGCGAGCATCATCAAGAAGAATCCATCATACCTAAAAACAAACATCAAATCCAAAATTTCATCAAAATTACACTCGAATTATATAACAAAGAATTGATCATCGGAGTAAAGAGTAATACCATTTGAAATCGACGCCTCTGATCGCCATTTAAAGGATGAAGAAATTCAGTTCTAAAACCCTAAATTGAACCTTTTTTCGAGTGAATTGACTTGCATTTCGGTCTGCAAATCGACGAAGTTGATGCGTTTTACGCCATTAGTGAAGAACAGTGATGATGAAAATGAGGTCGAATTTTGGGAAAGTTAGAGAGAGAGAGGTTGAACTGACAACTGACTAGTGAGAAGAGTGAAGAAGATCGGTGAAGATTAAATAGAAAGAAAAAAGTTGTGTTTTTGTGGGAATTGATTTGGGAAATTTTTTAATGTCTATCTTCTTACCAAAAAAGGAAAAAATAGGACAGCTTTGTCAGTTTTTATCAATGGATATAAATCAATTGTAGGATACTATTCGAATTTGTAATAACATTATTGAAAAATTTAGTACTTCCTCCGTTTTTTTTTTAATGGCTACACTTTTTATTTTTGGCAATTTGGAATTAATGACTATAATTCTTTTTCTTTCTATTTTTAGTAAGTTTTTTGCTGTAAATTTACAATATTACTCTTACTTTAAAAATTAAATCTAACTTAATTACTAATTTATAACTTCTTAAATAACAAACTAATATATCCTAATTACTAATTACACCACATAAATTAAAATTAAACCAACTCATCTCTCTCTTCAATTTCTTTCCCCCACCCACAGCCACCTCTCTCTCTTTTCTTTCCACCACCTCTTCAATCTGTCTCCACCACCACAACCACCTCTTTCTCTCTCTTGTCTCAGCCACAACCCACCTCCCAACCACGACCCACCTCTCTCTCTTCTCTTTCCACCACCGTCCCTTTGACAACCACCGCCACCGCCGCCACCACCACTCACCGAGCTTCACAATCGAACCTCTCTTTCCACCGCAATTGCATCGCCACATGTTTAAACTCGCCACTAGAGAAATCTCACCAAGATTCTCTCTTCTCCTTCGCCACATCGTGAATTTAGGGTTCGAGGGTTGTGGGTTGGGAGGTGGGTTTGAATCTGTGGTTTGTGGGTTGTGGGTTGGGAGGTGAGTTCGAATCTTCTGGGTTTTGGGCTGTAAGGGTGGGTGGTTTAGGGTTGCGAGAGAGATTTTTTTGGTGGCGATTTTGGTGGCGAATTTCGAATTCTCTGGTGGTGGTTTAGGGTTTAGGGCGGTAAGTGTGGGTGGTTCGAATTTTCTGTTGGTGGTTTAGGTTTTAGGCCGGTAAGGGTGGGTGGTTCTCATTTATTATGTTGGTGGTTTAGGGTTTAGGCCAGTAAGGGTGGGTGGTTCGAATTTTCTGTTGGTGGTGATGGGTGGGGGTGTAGGGTGGTTGTTGGCTGGTGGCAGGTCTGGGTTTATTTGTTAATTTCCCCAAATGGTCCCCACAAATTTATCTAATCATATACCCTTACACACAATTAAACCTACTACCAAATTTTGCGTAGGATACTGTGATTTGACAAGTGTAGCGATTAAAAAAACAGAGGAAGTAATTCAATAATTCAGAATTGGTGTAACAGCATCACACGAAAGAATCATGTGGAGTTTGAGGTAGAGGTAGAGTTTAGGTAGTGGTTGTGGAGTGTTATTTTGGTGTTTCTATTTCTTTTTAGGGCGTGTTCGGTAAGTAGAGGTAGAGGTAGTGGTAGTGGTAGTGGTTAAGGTAAAGGTCAAATTTTATTTTATAAATTTAAGTGTTTTGCAAGATAATGGTTAAGGTAGCTGTTTGAGGTAGAGGTAGAGGTAGAGTTTAGGTAGTGGTTGTGGAAAGCTAAAAAAAGTAGGTGTTGAAGGTAGTGGTAGAGGTTGAAATAAATATAATAAAGTTTTTAATAAATAATAAAGTTAATATTTATTAACAGCTCCTCCAACCGCTACTTTTATCGAACACTAATATTTGACACGGTTACTTTGATAGCTAACAACTCATAGCTACTACTACAGCTAATAGCTACCCAGACAACTGATATCTACCCCTAACGCTGACAGCTACCTCCACAGCTATTGTTACCGAACAGACCCTTAGTATTTCCTGTTTCTAGTTGAAATGGTTAGAGGGTTATGTGTAAAACACAATGTGAAGAAAGGTAGTAAATAACTAAATATTTAGGGCACGCTAAATGAGATAGCCTTGTGAGACAATTAGGAAGAGTTTGAGAATGACGAAATGTGTGCTTTTGTATAATAACAAAAATAGAATGAAAAAGTCATTTCATTAATTTTTACATATTTGAGTCAAATCATTATTTTGTTTTTGACCGAGTCTTTTTTTTTTTTTTGATGCAAAAGAGGGGCAAGCCCCGACAAAACAAAAAAAACAAATTAAGCTAAAACTAAACGTGGTAGAGCTACACCCACCACGTCTTCATACAAAAGTTTCCTAACACCCTCTGGAGGTACTGTAAACACAATGTCTTTTTCAACTTGGGTGACTCCCTGGTTAGCAAACCAATCAGCAACACGATTCCCCTCCCGATAACAATGGTTAATCTGAGTTTCCCATCTTGTATCCTGGAGCATCCTGCGACAATGTTGAATGATGTGTAAACCATCACCCACATTACTGTCTTCCTTTTTCAGATTCTGTATACAAGTTAGATTGTCCATTTGTATTATTAGCTTGGTCACTCCCCATTGTTTTGCAAGTTCAAGTCCTCGTTCCACAGCTCTCAGTTCGGCCCGTATTGCATTACAACGCCCATAGTAGGAAGCGAATGCAACAATGAAACCACCTCTATGGTCACGAAGGATGCCACCACCCCCTGCCATGCCTGGACAACCTTTGGCTGCCCCATCAGTATTAAGAACCACCCATTCAGGTGGTGGAGCCTTCCAATTTACGAAAATTTCAGTTTT
This sequence comes from Patellifolia procumbens, assembly GCA_947645195.1. Classification (NCBI taxonomy): domain Eukaryota; kingdom Viridiplantae; phylum Streptophyta; class Magnoliopsida; order Caryophyllales; family Amaranthaceae; genus Patellifolia; species Patellifolia procumbens. The sequence goes on along the minus strand of CANSGD010000692.1, from coordinate 124,274 downwards.
CGGGGTGGGGTTTACAGCTTGAATATGGCGATCTTTGCACATGGCTCGCCTATTTTCCTCTATCCGAATCTCCAAGAAGCGAATAGGATCAATAGGGTGACCATTTTCCCTACCAAAAACTATCTCATTACGCCATTTCCAAATCCACCAACAAACAATAGCAAAGGTTTCACTCCATCCTTCCGGAAATTTAATTTCTTCAGCAGTGATGTTAACATTTAACCAAGTGTGCAGATTACTTGAGAAAAATTCTGGGCTCCTCGAGACGTTAGAAAGTGGCAGCCAGACCTTCTTGGCTTCAATACAGTCACGTAAGAGATGAAGAGTAGTCTCCTCATTGTTGTTGCACAATGGACAACGGGGATCATCAGTAAGGTTCCTTCTCAAACGGTTAGCGTTAGTTAGAATCTTAAAAGATTTAATAAAGTGAGCTCAGATGCGCAATATTTCATCTATGAATCAGACAATTGTGGAGGACCCTCCATCCACTCTAGCGCAGCTTTCCTCATGAGCTCAGTTTTTGACCGAGTCTTTTAGTGGAAAGAACAACTTTATGTCAAAGATGAATAATTATGTAGCGTTAGTGAGAATGCCTATGCCAAGTAGCTTCTCTTTCAGTTGCTTAGCCGCGTGGGGGTTCTCCTCTTCAATTGAAGGGCTACAATATAAGACTTCACTATAATAAGGAATGTATTTTTTCTGGTAACCCTAGTTTGGAAGAGTGCTTATTAATAGTGATTTTTTAAATTTTCGAAATGGTTGTATAGGTAAATAAAGTAAAATGGTATAATATGAGATTGTGTGTTATCAATGGGTGCACATGTCATGATAGCAAACCTCCTTCTCGGGGCAAGAACAAGAGAAAGACTAGAGATTATGTTTAAATTTGGACATTATGATCAAATTTAGTTTGTTATAAGGAAACGGATTCTTTACTTTTAGAAGGTAACCTTCAAGAACATGATACATGAGATGGTGTCAAAAGGTGGTCTATGACATTCTCTTTTTTGGTACATAGAGAATGGGAAATGCAAATGTGCGTTTATATAATTATATGTATGGTTTTAAAATCTCATATAGCCGAAACAAGATTTTCATACATCCTGAATAGCCAAGTATTTACAATAAATGTTCAAAAAATTAAAAAAAAATCACCTACAATTAGGTGGGTTAAGGCACTTATATACATTTGATGTGGGTTTTTTGTAAGTAGGTATACTATTTGCATCTACAAATCTTACCTCTCCTGGACTGAAATAAAGATCATTGTGCCTGAGAAAATGAGAAGATAAGAATAACGAATTAATACCCTTAAATTGCAGATAATTTTCTTCATAACCGACTCATATTCTACATGGTGTAATTAATTACTCATTCAATCAAATAAATTTATGATCCTTTTTTAATTTATATCAATCCTCCAAACCCTCTATTTTTCGGGTTATTATTGCCATGTGAAGTAACTGCTAGCTAGAAGAAAAAAATGTATAAATCGTGCATGGGTTACTAAACATTCATATTACCTTCGTAGATCAAGTCCTGTTAAACCAGCTTGTAAAATTGTTAAATTGTCGGAATCAGGAGATACGACAATCACAGTATCTCCAGAGTATTGAGTTTCAAGAATTGACATGAGTTGTGTTACACGTACAAACACGTCCTCCACACTCTCATTTGGGGTTCCATCATCAATAGGAGGTGGCTTTATGTTGGGAGATATGCTATCTGATGCATAAACCTGTATAAGAACTTAAATAGTGGTAAATAAATAAAAAATAGTAGTACATGTACAAGCTAGTCATTATTGAAGTTCATTTCAAATCTACTAGCTTTTTTTCTTGGTCATGTGGCGTTTTTTTTGGGTATAATAACATGAAATAGTATAAACAAAATTTTAATGTAAAAAAACCTCAATTTTCCTAAAACATTCAACAAAATCACTACGAGTCAACGTTTTTCTATACATTTGATACTCCAAAAAATAATTTAAATAACAGAGTCATTTTTTGTTGAAATTATCTAATAATTCAGTAAATTATGAGTTCTTATTATATCATTTAATTAGTTGTGAAAAGTTTTTAAACCTATAATTCTTTTCAAGCAATGAAAAATAATTGAGAATTTATCAAAATATGTCATGTGGAATTCCATGATACTTAGGCCCTGTTCAGTTCACTTTAAAATAATAATATTCAGTAAAAATAAGTTCAGTTCAGTAAAAATAAGTTCAGTTCAGCTCAGCAAAAATAAGTTCAGCTCAGTAAAAATAAGTTCAGTTCAATAAAAATAAGTTCAGTTCAGTAAAAATCAGTAGTGCAAAGAAGAAAAAACAACATAAATCAGTAGAAATAAGTTCAGTTCAGTAGGAATAAGTTCAGTTCAGTTTAAATAAGTTGAACTGAACGGGGCCTTAATGCCATTCTTTTAGTACCATTAAAGACTTATCTTAGACATATATGCACGTCAAAGTGTCCGATTTAGTTAGTTTAAGAAAAACTTCTAATTATAGCTTTAAATGAAGCATCGAAGTGTTCAAATCTACATTGAATGTTGAGAATCCAAACTTCAGCTGAAATGAAGAGCAGACTAACATAATTCATATGCATGCATTGATAATGTTCATTCAATATAGAAGTTCAAAATGGATGAAATGACACACCTCTGAAACAGATTCTAGTGCCTTGCCTTCATAAGCCCCTAGCCCACGAGCATCCAAAAAGCTGTATTCAGGGACTATATGGCTACAACACAAGAAAAGAAAGAGCATACTATTCATGTAATTTAGAAACACCAGCTGAGGTTAGCATGAGTGGTTAAGGGCCTCTTGTTCCTTAACCAAGGTCTCGGGATCGAGTCTTGGGAATGGAAAAAATCTTAGCTGAGAGGAATGTTGCCCATCGAGGTACCCATGCAAACTACCGCGGGAGTTTACGAGTCTTGGGAATGGAAAAAATCTGAGCTGGGAGGGATGCTGCCCATCGAGGTACCCATGCAAACTCCCGCGGGAGATTAGTGCACTCGTCTAAGGCGGTGGAAAACTCCTTGTAGTATTACCAAAAAAACAATGAAGGAAACAAATATTGAGATAGATTTTTTATCATACTGTTGTGGTTCTCTATATGCCAAAAACTAACGGGGAAACACGATCATTTATTAATGTAGGGCCTGTTATCTTCGGCATAATTCAACTGAACTGATTGGAGCTGAACTGAACTGAACTGAACTGAACTGATTGGAGCTGAACTGAACTAAACTGAAAATAAGCTGGGGAGAACATGCCCGTAGTAGGCGGCTAGGGGCCTAGTGTTTGTTATTTTGACTTTGTGAGCTTATATATTTAGCCTTGTCAATCCACCCATCTCCATAATATGCACCAATATAAGTGTGAGAACATTTCCCCTCTATATGATAGGAAAATCGAAGGAAAAACAAGTTTGACAAACTTCAAGCGTAGTTTTTTACAGTCCATGAAAGTGAAACAATGTGTTGATTATCCCCTATATTGATAACACATTATTTAGAGCAAATTAACCCAAATTGAACTCAATTAGGACCATCAATTTGGAAAATAAGATTACCTACGATCAACTTTGTTAACAGAAGCAATAATCTCAGCAGCCTGATAAGCTCTTTGAGTGATAGAAGGCCATATCCAACAACTTTCACAAGCTCCCATTTTTTTCAATTCCAATGCCGCCCTCACTGTCTGTCTCTTCCCGGTTTCCGACAACCCGTTATCGATCGAAGTCTTCGCCACCGGGTTTGTGTTGATTATCCCCAAGCTCTCATACTCTGATTCCCCTGCTCTTACCAGAAAATACCTTCATCATATCCACAAAAACCCAAATAATTAAAATCTTAAAAAAAATGAAAAATCAACCAAACTAGTTCCGAATAAAACTGTTCTCTTCGACTGAAAACAGTTAAACTGAACTTAACTGAAATTGAACTAAACCAAACTGAACTAAAAAAATAAGACGGGGGAGAACACACGTTGGCTGTACCCTTACAAAATGGGGAAACTAGTTTTCCGGGAAAATGTTTTCCTCCCAATCAGACGAAGCCAAAGAAATTGAAAATGGGTTTTTACCTGTTGACGAGCCGGAACGGGGGCATTTGGAAGAGGCCACGAGCATCTGCAGGTGGGGGTAGAATGGGGATTTGGGAGCCGAGGAAAGAGAAAGAAGTGGTGATAGAGAGAGAAAGCGAGCTCAAAAGATGGCGGCGATTGATGGAAATGGAGGAATTTGGTGAGGAAAGAGAAGAAATTGGCGGTGGTTGTGGTGGTTGATGTGGTGGAGGAAAGGTGGTTGTGGTGGTGGATATTTTTGTTACGGCCTCCATCTTAGCTAACACTTTTGTGTTTATGAAAATCTGTTTTTCTGTTATCTTGGATGATGTGCGGGTACAAAAGGTTAGCCCGGCTTGGGCTTGGGAGGCTGAGATTTGGAAATTTTCAACCCGAACATGTGAAAATTGGATAGGGTCGAAGTGAGTCTAATGCCAAAATTGGCTAAAATGTAATTTTCAATCATGCTTCCTTCGTTTCTTTTATATGTAAACTTGAATGTTTTCTAGTTTCGGATACAATATCAATATCTTTTTAGTTTATGAGTTTTCTATTTCTTTCTATTCATCACATGTCTACAATCTTGATTATACAATGAGCATGGTGTATTCAAAGTCATTTTTTGGCTCATTGTTTATTTTGAGGTTTAATTTTGCTCATTTGAAGACTACTAATGAGTAAAGAGCAAAAAAACTCTTAAATGCACCATACTCATGGTACATCGAATGTATGATGAATTCTCTCTCACATGTCTCCTAATGGACCTAATATATATATTGAGGATCTCTCCTGAGTTGCAACTATAAAAAAAGAGAAAGTATATTTATGCCAAATTTCGAATAATCTATGCAAATTGCAAAGATCGGTTAGATGTTGATCAATTGTAGACTTTTATATACTAAGAGCATCCACAAAGGTTGCATATAAGTACTAGCTTGCAACCAAGTATGGCTTGGCCTAGTGGTTAAGGATTTGATCTCATGACTTCAAGGTCATGTGATCAAATCCCACTAGAGGCATTTAGGGGTGGGGATTCCCTTACCATTCCCCCTACTCCCAAGTGTCGGACCCTGCAAATACTAGATCAAGAAACTGTGCTAGTTGAGATCTAGTCAGAGGTCCACCACATTACCTTCCTAAAAAAAAATTAAAAAAAAAGTACTAGCTTGCAAATACAAAAATATTCCAAAGCAAGATGTTGTCCATTGGATGGTGTAGCAAAACTCAGCTACCTAACCAAATTAAGCTAGTAGCTCAATTGAGATTAAAGTGGAAAGAACAAAAAATGTTTGTGATTTAAAGGATAAAAATTGATGTTGCAATCATTCATGATTCTATTTAAAAGAAATATATCTAGCTACATGGATTGTTGCTTACCAATGGAGATAATCATGGCTTAAAAGCAATATAACTAGAAATTGTAAGGTGACATTACTAACAACAAGGAGAGTATTTAGACCATTGTAGATGCTGTAATAATTCCGTAAACCCCGAGGGCTATCTAGATAGTTCAACAAAATGTTGAACAATATTTGCTCCAAAAAAACCCAAATGTTTTGCAAAATTATATAATTCTAGATGTTATATATCATGTCACTTGTGTTGTATAAAATTTTACCATCTTATATAGCTGATAGATAATATTAGTACCTTAGTAACTTAGAGAAAGATTTTGTGTATATACCTAGGCTAAATTCGCCGAAGACACTTCTTTTCCAAATTTCAATGTCAATTGTTTTTTGAAAAAATAAATGTTTGGAGTATACAACAACAACAACTAAGCCTTATTCCCAAAGTGATTTGGGGTCCGCTAACATGAATCGTCAACTGAAACCGTTGCCAAAGGAGATGGCATCGACAAGAGTGATAAAAAGTTTTAAAAGGGTTTAAGTTTTCAGAATTTTTAAAAAAGTTTTTGAAAACAAGGTTTACACCAAAAAGTTTTAAAGAAGGTTTCAACAAAAGGTTTTAAAACCAACACAATTGAGAAAAACAAATAAATGCAGTAATCACACCCCTTCCTCCATGGATACTTCCCCTCCACCCACTTCTATCCAACGCCATGCTATCCTCAATCCCAAGTAGCCTCATATCACTTTCAATTACCTTCCTCCAAGTCATCTTAGGCCTTCCCCTACCCCTTACAATTTGGTTACTCCTCCACTCTTCAATTCTTCTCACCGGTGCATCACCTGATCTCCTTTTCACATGACCAAACCATCTTAAACGATTCTCCCTCATCTTTTCTTCAATGGATGCAACTCCAACTTTTTCCCGAATCACTTTATTTCTTAATCGGTCCTTCCTTGTGTGACCACACATCCACCGCAACATGCGTATCTCCGCCACTTTCATCTTATGAACGTGGCATTGTTTCACCGCCCAACATCCGGTGCCATATAACAAAGCAGTCCTAATTACCGTACGGTAGAACTTTTCCATCAATCTTTTGGGAATGCCGGAATCACAAAGGAACCCGGTGGCGCTTTTCCACTTTAATCAACCCGCGTTAATTCTATGGGCCACGTCTCCATCCAGTTCTCCATCCTTTTGGAGAATGGATCCAAGGTAACGGAAGACATTCGATCCTTGAACCACTTTGTTATCCAAAGTGATTGCCCCTGCCTCGCTGCTTGTAACCCCACTGAACTTGCACTCCATATACTCTGCTTACTTCTACTCAATCTAAAACCACGGGCTTCTAATGTATGCCTCCACAATTTCAACTTACTCCCAACACATTCCTTTGTCTCATCAATCAACAATCATCCGTAAACATCATACATCACGGTATATCATCTTGAATTGACCTCGTTAGTTCGTCCATGACTAGAGAAAAGAAAAAGGGGCTAAGTGCAGAACCTTGATGCACTCCGATCGTAATAGGGAACTCTTCTGTCCTCCCCACCGTAGTCCGCACACTCGTAGTTGCCCCCTCATACATATCCTTGATGATATCTATATATTTTTGTGGAACACCTTTCTTTGCCAACGCCCACCAAAGTATTTCTCTTGGTACTCTATCATATGTTTGGAGTATATACAGGGTAAATGTGTTCATAATCCATACGTATAGTACTAAAGTATTTTTTTTATGGTAGAAGGTAATCATATATCAAAGTAAGAAAATAGTCTTTTTTTGTACTAAAGTAAGAAATTTTACTAGCTAGAACTTTTGTTACTCATTAAGTTTTTTTTGTGAAAAACTACATTTTAAAGTTGTAAAGCTGTGAGAAACTATCTTTTGTAGTATTTGTTTTGAAAAAGTACCTAAAACCACTTACTTAGTTGCATAACACTACCTGTTGGTTGTTTTGGGAGAGTTGACCTGGTTCCCAGGCATTTGACGGACACGAACATACTTAGAGACAACCTTTTCAAACTGGAAACAACGTTTTTTAGGAAAACCGTCGTATGCCTTTTTATGGGCATGAATTTCGAGAATCCCTACTAAACGTGTACCAACAAGCCGGAATTTCGGGCACGTAAGCGAATTTTTTGGTGCTTGCTTGTGTGCCGGCATCAACAAGCCAAGTTTTCGGGCACGTACTTAAAGGCGTTTTGTTTTTTATAAAATATAGCTCTTATGGACACCACCACTTCTTCTCCATCGCCACTTTCAAACGTCTGCAGCTCACTGCAACCAAGCACCACCGGAGCTCAGCCCGGCCTGTAACCGCATCAATATTATGGAAGTAAGCCACTATTTTGCATCTACCTATTTTCAAGTGTTCTTGGATTATCCTGTAGCCCAAAAGTTAGATTTCAAGACTTTTACTTCTTATAGTATGAATATTGAAAGATACACTATAAACTCATTTTCTAGTCTTGATGCTTTAAGTCTTTAACTGCTTACGGGGGTTTCGATTGGGGGATTCAACAAAGGGAAAAGAAAATAAAACCCCAGGTTACCCTTACATGGTGTTTGGTTGATGTTTTTTCCTTTTCCTTTACCCTTTTTTCAGTTCCAATAACTCTTACCTGATTCCCTACACCCACCCCCAAGATTTTGGATTTCCCTCTTTTTCTTCTACACTACAACCAACCTTGACCAACCTTGACCACCATTTCGCAGCCACCAATGCTCCACCAACACTCCACAACCACTAGTAACCAACCAGCCACCACTTACCCTTGCCGTAAACCACTTACCTTCACCGGAAACCACCATCCTTCCCTCGAAAACCACCCAGCCCTGCCGAAACAACAACCCTACCTCGAAAACCACCAAACCCATGCCGAAAACCACCTAAACTCCATCGAGACCACCAGCCCCCCTCAAAAACCACCTAGACCCCGCCAAAACTACCACCCCTCCCTCGAAAATCACCCAAACCCCGCCGAAACAACCACCCAAACATGAAAACCACCAAGCCCAGCCGAAAACCACCAAAGCTATGCCGAGGAATATTAACGTGCCGGATCTGCGAAAAACATTCACTCCACCATCATCCCACGACAACCATTCACACCAGCATCATCTCAGATTTGCGAAAAGCAATAAGAAGGTAGAGGAGTAATGTGCCGGAGAGAGATGCGTGCCGGAAAGAGAGATGGGCAAAGGAGACAAGGGGCAATGTTTAACCCTTTTCTTTGTTTATCTTACCAAACACTTGTTTAATTGGGGGTTTTGGTTTCCATTCCCCTCCTACCCCTTTCCTCCATCCCAACCAAATGCTCCCTTAGTGTCTTAAAATTTGCTAACAGTTTCCAACGTGAGAGAAACACGCCACCAAATAAAGGGATTTATGATTATATTACACTATAGTATGAAATAATGAAAGAAATACAATAAATTAAGATTCTTCGTAAAACTATTAGTATCAATTGTAGCAAGAAGAGATTAATCTTAAAGGCGGGTCATATGGCCTAAGAATAATTATTAGTGATTAAATTCCTGATTTCGAATTTCGTTTTTGTTCTGAGATTATAATCGGGTAATTTTCGGAGCGTCAAAGGAGATGAGATGGGTTAAGAAGACGAATGATAATTAAGGTAACTTCTAATATGTCCAGCACTCTGTGTGTGCCCGTATGTGCTATGTGTAACTTCCATGTCTAGCACTATGTGTCTGCCCACATGTGTAATGTGTAACTTCTATGTCCAACACTCTATGTGTGCCCGTAATGTGTTATGTAACTTCTCTGTCCAACACTCTGTGTGTGCCCGTATGTGTAACTCCTATGTCCAGCATTGTGTGTGTGCGCACGTATATGCTATTTGTAACTTCTATGTCCAACACTCTTTGAGTGCCCATATGTGTTATGTGTAACTTCTATGTCCAACACTTTGTGTGTGCTGGTATGTGTTACGTGTAACTCTTATGTCAAATGTGTGTATGCCCATATGTGCTATATGCTTTCCTGTAAGTGTGTACGTGAAAATGTGATGCTAAATATGTGGTTACTTGAATTTATGTGACAAATGATGAATTACGTGAAATAAAAATGTGTTATGAAATGATTGGGGTTAATTTATATTTATGATGTTATGTATGTTTAATTATTTATAAATATATGAATAATGGGTGTTGTTCGGAAATATAAGTTACGCGAAAATTTTGCAAATTAAGATACTCAAATGTAAAGTGGAAAGAGAACGGTCATCTGGCTTACAGTAATGAACTGATCTGGTGAAAGGGGCACATTATAGGTGGCGGAAGTGTTTGTGCAATGCTTTATGAATGGACCGAGATGGTCGAAATGTTAATGAGTGACGATGAAAGTTAAAGTAATGTTCTGTCTAAAACCTATGCTTGCCAATGATCTGGGTTCATGTGAATGGTCCTTGCCTGTAAACTGTTCAAAGCTAAAGAACGGTATTCTGAAAATTATTTCCGAACAATTACCAGAGTAATGTGATGTGTGCTTGTGAAAAACGTTTTGGAACCAAAACTGTTTTTACGGGATGGAGTAGAGTTACGAGTTTTTCACTCATTTTAGAATTTTTCTACTTTTTCTTTGTTCCTCTATTTTTCTGAAAATAATCAGTTATATGGAGATGGCTCAAGTCAAAGTCAGGGATGCCGTTTTCGGGATGGATTCCATGAAATAGGATAATATAAGCTAGGCCACTATTATTACTGTACTATCCCTAAGGACAAGTTTAAGGCAACTACTAAGTTTTTGGGCCCATAACCCACAGTTTTAATGTCAATTTCTGCTATACATTAGTGCTAATTATGATTAATTAAGGTTAATTAAGATCCACTAAGTTCTGGGCGTGCCTTTTTTTCGGTGGGTACAGAGCAATAGAACACGGTAATGTAGATGAGATTAAATCTCAAATGTTAGTACTACTCCATGAGACTCTAATGAGTAAGCTACTCCTTACATGGCATCTATGCAAATCATAGATACTGGAGTATATCAACACGACTGAAGAGAGACAAATTAAATGACAATAAAGGATGCTTAATGAATAAGAAAGCTCATAATTGAGATGGTGTGCCCAATTTTCTGGATGAAATTATCAAATCCAATTCCATTAGGACAAATTAAAAAGAAAAGAAGCATGCATGCATGTCGTAAAGTTACTCCATTATCCATATTCTTCTTCTTCAAACCTAGCCGTGGGACGCACCTCTGCAAATGTTATTTTTCAAGCATGCAATTACATCCTTTGCTGTATCAGCACCTGCAATATAATTATACAGTATCCCACTTGTTAATTAAATCTTAAGTAGGACTTAGGAGTAATAATAACTAATAGAGTAATAATTCTTTGTTATTTTAGTTGTTCCCCTTTTATTATGAACGAGTTTAAATTATGAGGGTGTTTTCACAACTTTTGAATTTTTTTGCTAGTATTAGACCCCGACAATGCCTCAGGATTTTGTACGCAATAATTTATTAGTAGTTAAAAATAATTAAGGCCCTGTTCTTTTGGCCTGCAAAGATTTGAACTGAACTGAACTTATTTTTTGTAAATTGAATTATATAGATGATATAATGATAATACAATATAATGATGATGATGATAATAATAATACTAATATTACTTAATAATAATAATAATAATATTTAATAATAATAATAATACTATTCAATAATAATTATTATATTAATAATAATAATGAGGAAAATAATAATATTATTAATAATAATGTGATGATGATGATAATAATAATAATAATAATAATAATAATAATAATAATAATAATAATAATACTAATACATAATACCAATAGTACTACTTAATAATAATACTTAATAATAATAATGATGATGATGATAATAATAATACTACTAATAGTAGTAATACTTAGGGCCTATTCTTTTCAGCTTATTTTCAGTTTAGTTCAGTTCAGCTCTAATAAGTTCAGTTGAGTTCAGTTCAGTTAAGCTCCAATAAGTTCAGTTAAGCTCAATTCAGTTCTGTACAACTCTAATAAAAACGGAGGAATTATTATTATTATTGGTCTAATTTATTTTACTTATTAATATTGTTATTACTATTATTATTGTAATAGTTATTAATTTTAATTTTAATTTATATATATTTTTTGTTATCATATCTTTACTCATTATTATGACTATTATTATTAAGGCCGAACATGGTTTGGATTGGTGCGTGGTTTAACCAAATAGTCCAAATTTCATTTCAACACGAGTATTCTAATTTGCAATTGTTGTTTTATTTTACCAACTAGACATTCACTATTACATCATACAAATAAGCTACAAAAAGCTAAAAGATATTAAAAAAATTACAAAGTTGTTAATAATAATGGAGTACTATTTAAGGTACAACATCGTCGTTACGTTGAATATTAAAGATACTTTGACAGTTTGTGGTAGGGTTTGGTTTGCTTAGAAGCAGACACCAACCCATGTTTTAAGCTAATTATTATTATAATTGCTAATTATAATTATAATAGTAATATTAGTTTACTTCTTAGACATTATTGTTATTATACCATCATCATCAAGTATTTATCTATTAATACTAATAATAGTAATTACTCATTATTAATTATTATTATCAGTAATTATTATTTTAAAATTAATTTATCATTATTACTATTATTTATAACTATCTTTTAGTAACATCAAAATTATATTATCATTATTCATTTAATATTATTATAAATTATTAATTAATAATAATTATTACTTAGAATTATAATTACTTATTATTTTATATTCATAATTATTATTATTTACTTATTATTTATATATTTATTACAATTCAGTTTAATTCAGTTCAGCTCCAATAAGTTCAATTCAGTTTAGTTCATCAGTTCAGCTCCAATGACTTTAGTTCAGTCCAGTTCAGCTCCAATAAGTTTAGTTCAATTCAGTTCAGTTTCAATAAGTTCGGTTCAGTTCAGTTCAGCTAAAATTAGACGAACAGAACAAGCCCTTAATAATAATAATACTAAATAATAATAATAATAATAATAATAATATTAATAATACTCCCTCCGTCCCAGAAAGGTGTATACACTTGATCGGGCACGTAGTTTTAGATGATAAGTTGTTGTTTGGTTATCAATTGTATTTTATTAAAAAGGTAGACGTGAAAGGAGTTAGTGGGGTATTATTTTATTTGGATGTGAGAGAGTAGTGGGCCATGGTTGAAAAGTCAAAAGAATAAAGTAGTGGTGGGTCATGTCCAAAAATAGAAGTGTATAGAGTTTTCTAGGACAGATAAAAAAGGAAAGTGTATAGAGCTTTCTGGGACGGAGGGAGTAATAAAGATGATGATGATGATAATAATAATACTTATTATTGATAATAATTATAACGATAATAATAATAAATGATAAATAAAAGTGTTAAAAATTAGTTGAAGTAGAAATGAACTGAACAGGAATGAACTTAATTTAATGTCATTGTAGACAAAAAGAACAGAGCCTAATACCCTTAAGGGGTAAAAATGTCATTTTAAAAAGTCTTTTATAATATGGATTTCAAAGTTAAAACTTAACTTTTGAATTCACGTTCATATATGACCATTAATTTTGAGGAAAGAAGCAATAATAGTATAGTGGAGAGATGGTTAAAGCTCTTTAATTCATACGTGAGGTTGTGGGATCAAATCTTCACATTAGCAATTTTTTAATATATGAGAATGGCGTCGATAGAAAGTTATTGAAAGAGGGATAGTGACACGTGGTGAATTACAACTTTTGCCTACGCTTTTTAATATATGTATTGTATATATAGATGTGACCAACGATATTTAGAAAAGTGTTTTGTAATTGGATTTTTAAAAGCGATATTTTTCAAACAAAAAAATTGCTTTTACTAGCTTTGTAGAATGACTTTTGGCTTTGACTTTTAATTCTATGTTACACTGAATAACCAACAGTAACAACGAATTTTACAAATAATTTTATTAGTTGTCAATATTCGATCAAATAACAAACATAAACAACCAATTCGAAGAGCCAACAATTGATTGTCATATACCCCTTATATATCTAGGTTGGATTATTAGAATAAAAATTTCATGTGATCCCACAAAAGATAAGAGAGCAAAAAGACTTGTTCACTTTTGCGCCCGATAACAATGGTCCATGTGATTTCTCAAAAAGTATGTATAATTACACATTAATTAATATTTTTAAAAGTTGATATATTGAAGATACACATTAATTAGAATTCTTAAAAGTTGATATATTGAAGATATACAATGACACGCTTCTAACAGAATGGCACATGATAACAATTTTTTCTTATGTTAACTAAAAAATATGGTGAAAGTTGATAGTTTTTGACTTTGAAAAAAATGAAATAGCTTTATGATTTATAGCGATGGAGTAACAGAATGAAAAATGGAACAACTCAAAAGGTGAATATATACAGTAGTATTATTAGAAAGAAAAGAGAGATAACCTGCATAGTATGCACCATCTGCATATCCAAATAACCTGGGGTGTGTATGCTCTCCTGTAAAGTATATTTTGCCAACCGGAGCCTATACAAAACACCAATATATCCATATACCATAGTTAGTGCTTCTCTAGCTCATCAACCTTTTTCTCATACTCATTAGGTATAAACATTCTAAAACATTAAATCTTTTCCAATAATGATAATTAAGTTTAAAATTGATAGTTGTTCAATACGCAAGAATGTTTAAATTTGGAAGTTTGATAGATGATATGTTCAATTTTTTATCGACATTAATTAATGAACTTCGTATATATACTTAAAGTGTCATATTATATGATTATGAATGTCTTGTTAACTTTACTTCACCATCGTGTTGGATATAATAACAAAATCAATTAGCAAACTTAGCAATGAACCAATCAATTATCTCTAAATTATACTTAATGTTTGAGTTAAGAATGGTTAATACTTACTTACCTACTTAAACTTGGGAAGAAAAAAATCGAAATATGGACTTATAGTTGAACTTTAGTAAGCTATGTAGTGATAGGGTTTAGTTTAGGTTTTACTTTAAAAGAAGTTTTCTAAACTTAGCTTATTTTTTAAAAAAATATACTAGTCCACCATTCGTTTTAGGGTTTGCATAAATAAAACTTGGTTCTCTTTAATTCTTGAATGACCTTCTTTTTTCTTTTTGATTACTTTTTCACTCGCTAACATATTAGTCCACCATTCCCTTTACTTTTTCACTTTTATTAATAAAACTTTGTCTGAGTATGGTCACGACATTTTTTAAAAGGATAAAGGAAGTAAAACTTAGGGATGATTTTATGGTGGTCATTTGAAAAAACGACCATCATAAACCTCTAATTAAGTTTTGTCCATCAATATGATAGGACATTATCTTTCTTAATTGGTTATACTTCTTCCGTTTTTTTTAGTTGTGACACTTTGACCAAAACTGTGAGAGCTTTTTGGTCAAAGTGTAACAGCTAAAAAACGAAGGAAGTAATTAGTTATGTCCTTAAACAGAAAAGAAGATTACATTATTTATTTTTGTTACATGTTTACTGATGGTAATGTCCTACACTATTAAAGGAAATAACCAGATAAATAATAAAGTAAAAGACTTATAATAGTCTTATTTTAAAAAGACAACCATAAAATTTTCAAAAACTTACTCTCAACTGGTCATGGCGACGCTGAGGATAGCCAACAGGCCAATTTGTGAAGGAACCTTGGTAAAATCTGTCAGATTTCCAGCGAGGAACCATAATATGTGTTGCTTCCGGTATATTTTTTCCAAACATTTTCCTCAAAACATCCATGGCTTCTGCTTTTGTTTCTTCATCAGATTGTTGCTCTACTCTTATCGACTCGTCATCTGCCACTGTTACAAACATGACGTTCGATCCTGGGTACTCGCTCTCTAAGTGCTGCATTTTAAAAGGTATGGCAAATTTAAGATTATCGGGGAGAAACTAATATCATAAGATAATATTTTCCTGATATAGTATATCATAAAGATATCAATTAATTTTGGTTTAGTAGTGTAGTACCTGCCAAATTGCATAATATCCTCGTCTTTCATGAACATAGAAGAAAAATTCAGTGCCATTGCCAGTAGGCCAGAATGCACGAGGAAACTTAAGGAAGATTTTGGTATAAATTCCAATGCTAAACTCAGAGATTGCTCGTTTTTTCCATAGCTGTTAAAAAAAGAGAGCCCATAGTAATCATACTAATCAATCTTACAACATAACATGATAACTAGTAACGTGTCATTATAGTTTGTAAATCATATTTTTTCTGTTTAGCGCCTTTTCTCCTCAGCTTATTTTCAGTTCAGTTCAGTTCAGTTCAGTTCAGTTCAATTCAATACTTTTACTCTCACTTATCACTATTCATTTCAGTTCAGTTCAGTTCAGTTCAATTCAGTTCAATTCAGTTCAGTTCCGTTCCGTTTAGTTCAATTCAGTTCAGTTCAATTCAGCTGTTTTATACTGAAGAGAATAAACCCTTAATTCATAAAACTTATTCCAAGTTTTTGTAACTTAGTCAAAGCTTATTGTTCGTGATCTCCACTCTAATGGGAAAGTTTTTGTGATTTGTATGCGTTCACAAAGATGGCTTGGGATGTTTCCTACTTGCTTGCACCCTAAGTCTTGGGGAGTGTTTGGACAATGGTTTTTAGGTGGTTTCTTCATTAGCTTTTGGCTTATGCATGTGGTCAAACAAATAAAAAATATTTGGTAAATGGCTTTTGGAGTGGCTGAAAAGTTGGCTTTTGAGCCAAAAGCCAAAAGCTACTTTTACCAGCTTTTTGTTGGCTATTGACTTTTGCTTCAATTTTGTACTAAACAACCAGCACTATCAGCCGCTTTTGTCAAACACTTTAATAAAAAATCAATAATTACAAAGCTGGTCAAACAAGCCATTAAAAACAGCTGGTCAAACCAGCTACTGACCAACAACCACCATCCAATTGCCAAATATATACCCCTAGAATTCTGATTTGAATTAATATATCAAAACATATGGAGTACTCCCTCTGTTTCTTTTTATTTGTACTACATATATACCTTGACCAACAAATTCTTACATAATTCGTTAAAGTAGGGTAAACAAAAAAAGAGAGACTATTGTCATACTTGCATTTCCCTAATTGATTATTATTTTTATTTCTTTTCGTGCAAGTAAGGATCATTTGTACATCCTTTTTTGTCTGTTTGATGAAACATTATACTTCCTCCGTTTCGCAATACTCGCAACATTAGAATAGTAACCACTATTCATTTATCAATTTTATGTTATATTTTTTCACAAATGTATAAGAAAAAATATAGTCAAGTGGGGTCTTATTTGATTCGTCTTAATGCATGCTATCATAATATCAACTTTTTATAATTTTTACTTATCAATAATTAGAGATATTAAGGTTCAAAGTATTGCATTGGATAATGTGCAAACAAGAAGCGTTGCGAGTATTGCGAAACGGAGGAAGTATTACTTTGCAAGAGGACACTATATAACATAGATTAATGCATAAAAAGGTGAACTTTTCAGGAAGAACTGCCTTTTGCTAGTTAATTAAACAATCCAGGCCTAGCAAGGCCAATTGGCCAATTAAATACATCCTTAACATCTACTTGCAAAGAATCATCTGTTCACTTTGCAGGAGGACTTTTTACCCAGTTGATGATTCAAATATTTTGAGTTTTTCAATTTTACATTAGTTAATTTTAACAAAAACAAAATAAGCTGTCAAAATTGTGTATTGGCAAAAAAGAAAAATCATAATAGAACAGACTGAAATTGAAATATCATGAAGAATTAGAGGTGACAAAAGATGATACGACTCGACAATTCAACCCGAAACTATCGGATTTTGATCAAAAATTATTTCGACTAGTTTAACTAAATGGTTGAACCAATACGTCATGTTTATTAAACGAGTCGGGTTAGAGTTAAATTCTTGATCCCAACCCGACACAAAACTCGTTTATATGCACAAATAGTAGTTTTAACTCATTCTAATTGGCTTTCATTCTTTTATTTCGGACTTTAGTTCATTTGATATTTACTTTTATACACTAGTATATTTCAATTTAGTTATCACATTAATTAAATAGGTTTCAAACCAAGTACATATATGTATAGAATTGAGAATATTAACTATGTGAGATGAAGTGATACAAACGGGTTCATCCGAACACGACACATTTTAGTAAATTTTCTGGTCGAGAGGGTTAGGAGGAGGCCACCGGCAAAACCTTATGAATCCGACATCGTGAACTTGATATATGACCCGACTCATTTAATTTACAAGCTCTAATGAAAATATAGTAGTACTAATTAGTTGCATTATAAAAGTAAAGAGGATGAGCTAGGGTTATTGATACTTCCTCCATTTTTTAAAAAATGTGACACTTTCTATTTTAGGAAGTTTTAAATTAAATGTGACACTTTCTTTTTTGGTCAATAAACTCTCTTTATCTCTCTCCTCTCACATGGGTCCCCTTATTTTTTTCTCTCTATCTCTTTCCTTCCCAAAAATTGCCTAGGAGTCCGTGAATTTAAAAGTGTCATATTTAAATAAAAACGGAGGAAGTATAACTTACAGGAAGTTGTGGTCTGAAGCTGATAAGATCACTCTGTAGAACACCAAGGCTAGGAGACACTATAACAAGTTTGGCTTGGTATTTTTTGCCATCTTCTGTCCTTACTGTTACACCACCTTTTGACTGGTCAATCTGTCTTACAACCTGTAGTAAGATAATTTTTAAGTACCCAAATTAACTTTAATTAGCATAGTACCAAACGGATTAGTACAGTAGTTACTTGGTTAGTGGATAATATTGTATTAATTCATAAAGAAATTTACTGATCTTTTTGATTTTTCAATGCATCTCGATACAATATTCTAGGTTGTACATCCAAGTATCACTTCATATTGATAAGA
Source organism: Patellifolia procumbens (assembly GCA_947645195.1). Classification (NCBI taxonomy): domain Eukaryota; kingdom Viridiplantae; phylum Streptophyta; class Magnoliopsida; order Caryophyllales; family Amaranthaceae; genus Patellifolia; species Patellifolia procumbens. The sequence goes on along the minus strand of CANSGD010000692.1, from coordinate 105,901 downwards.
TAGAAAATCTCATTGGACTAACAAGTAACAACGAAAAGTGAAACTTTTAACGTTTGCATACACGAAGTTTATTTATTTATTTTGAATCTCGAAAAAGATGATCTAGGTAAGCGTATGAAACCTAAAATATCTTTGGATGTTTAACAATGTCAAAATATAATAGATTTTTTTTTGTTAAATAGTATGAGTTTCAGCCGCATCTATTAAAAAGAAAGAATGATCCACTTTACAAGGTAAGATCAGAAGAGGTATGATATGAAAATTATAAGGTGACAACTGACAAGGTAGTAGTCTCATAGTCTTATAAAGTGATGATATTTCTTCTATTAATGTGAGACACTAATATACGATGTTTTATGAGGCCAAATTTTTTTAAACATTTTTTCAGTTTTTTTACCAAAGTATATTTGCTGAACTAAACTTAAATTTACAGAACTTAACCTTTTTTTTGTTGAGCTTATCTTTAAAAAGCTAGGAAGACAAAGGCTAAGGCCCTATTTCGTTTTGCCTTAACATTATAATACTCAATAAAAATAATTTTAAAGCATTTTAAATAAGATTACTTTAGCATGTATTAGTAAACTATATAAGAAAAAGTACTTCAGAATCAACAAAAATAAATTATTGCAGTTTAATAAAAATTAGTTATGATCAATGAAAATAATTGCAATTCAGGTAAAGTGAACAGAGCGTAAACTTGACCATATTAATTTCCATAAAATCAAAGGACAATCAAAACAAAGTCTATAAATAGCTTACGGTCCGTTAAATAATAAACTCCTTTTAAGTCATAGATTAGTTGCTACATTCACGTTACCAACATCATAGTTTAGTAATGTTGATCTTTTTTACCCCAGTTATAAGGCATTGTGATAGAGCTGAAAAACATAAGCCTCTTTCCTTTGTGCAACACAATAAAGAAATCTAATAGTTTATCTCGGCATCTATCTTTTCTTTTTTTAAATTCATTGATCTTATACCTAAAGAATAGAGGTCTGCATCAATACACAAGAATAAAAAACAAGATACTAGTAGATTTGCTACAATAAGGTGCAATATATTTACTATTAGGGTAATGGTAAGTCGGACTTTTAAGTCCATTCAATGGTTTGAGACTCTTTTGTAATTTGCCTATTGGGCATACTTAAACGAATAGCCAAGTATTAATTTCAATATTCGTATATGGTATCAGTGTAAATACCTGATTAAACTTGACCCTAGGATCATTGACTACACCATTTTTGTAGGAGAGGAATTGTTTGGCAATAAGATGAACTAAACTTTCAAAGCCTCTTGAGTCAGCTACAAAGTAAGAATTTTCTCCAAACATTTCAGACTCAGCAAATGGTAATACATGTTTTAAGCTTGAAACCCTTGGTGCCTCCGTTTGTTCTCCATCAAATGTGAAGAAATCTATCATTTTTTCTAGCCTTGTTTTTGGGTCTCTGTCATGGAGTAATTAGAGCTTTATCATCAACATTTTGTCAATTAATTATGCAAATTTACCTAACACTAAAATTTGGAAAATAAACTTTATATAATTCGAATCATAAGTATTTTCCTAACAACATTTTGGGTCTCATTTGAATTTTTTTTTGGACATAATGAGTTACTTCCGCAGTTTTTACTTTCTCATTTGGTAGTATATATATATAAAAAATGCATTAAATTTACATTTATTCCATGATTAATGCATTATTTTGCAATAAATTCACAACTTATTTTTATTTTAGGTCATGTATCTCTATACTATAAGGGAAGAGGGGATGTGGACACCAAAAATAAAAAAATAAAAAATAAAAATAAAATAAATTAAATCGAGGAAGTTTAAATTACTATAAGTCTATAATTAAGGAAGTGATTTTTTTTTATTTCTTCAAAGAATGTGAACCTTAGCCAATTTTTTTTCATTTCTGCAAAGTCCTTACCTGTTATTCTTTCGCACGCATCACAAGCATACGAGGCTAGTTATATAAAAAAACAGTCTTGTGGATTTAGTTGGATTCATTTTAATGTATGATTTTCAGATACCAAGTTTTCTTAATTTGTATCAATTACAAATTAGAGATAGCAATAGTCAAAGACTTGTATTGGAGATTGTACAAAACCAAATACACAAAATCAATAAAAACTACTCTGAAGGAGTATGTTATTGTTGTAAGTATAAACGTACGTTTTATGAAGACGCTCAAGAGCCAAAATGGACATATCATCCTCTTTATTGTTCTCTGAATTCAAAATTTTGGAGAATTTTTCACCAAAGTCTAATGTTTCATCAACTTTATTGATTGCAGCCTCTACCTCACCATCCTTGTACATTCCACCCCTACAATAAAAACAAGATCAATGTTAGATATATACATATATATAATGCCATCATATAAGATCATACTCCCTCTATTTTCAAAATAATTGTCGTTCTTATATTATAAAAGCTACACTTGAGTTTGAAATCAACAAAAAATTATTATGGCAAAAATTATAAAATTATGTCGTTATACTCTGAAAAAGTATATTTTCATAATTTTAGACTTTTAGTTTGCAAGATAGTAGTATTAATGATTAAAGTGAGTTGACGAAATATAAAAACGATATTTTTTTTCTAAAAAAGGGAGTAATTTACAAGAGTTAGTATTATTCAAAAATCTATATAATTCATAAATTTAATTATTAATTACTCTTGTTTGTAGGTGTTGAATGAGACATTGCTGAAATCGGAGAAGAATTTTTTGAGATGGATTTGCTTAGACATTTCATAAAGAGGATTCCTTTGGGGACCTCCTACTCCATGAAGCCAATTTGCTCCCATCTCAACATTATAACCTGCAAAATTAGTCTTTTTTATTCTTCCACCAATTCTATTTGTTGCCTCTAGTATTAGGAAATTTTTAATCCCAGCATCTTCAAGTCTTTTTGCCGCTGAAATGCCTGTAAAAAACTATGCCTCTTGTATTATTAGTAGGTAAAGAGCTTTACAATGCTTAAAAAACATGCTCCCTCCATCTCGAATAAGCTAGATCACATTCATGTGAGCAAATAAAATACTTCCTCTATCTTTTCTTACTTATAACACTTTTTTTCAAGGTTCAAATTGTTACTTTAGGCCTGTTCTCTCGACATAAAACAACTGAACTGAATTGAACTGAACTGAATAGTGATATATAGTAAAAGTATCGTCTAGAGCTGGACTGAACTGAAAATAAGTTGGAGAGAACATGCCCTTTTTTAAGTGTATATTTTTCTTATTAATTATATACTCCATAAAAGCCATAAAGTTATCAACTTAAACTATATGTTTCGCTAAGGTATAATAAGGGGAAAAAGTAATATTGCGTGAGTTTGATCACAATTCATGTCAACATATAGTTTCAATTAATAGTATCGGATATTGATTTTTGGATTATGGGTATATGGTTTCTAATAAATTGTTTAAAATTTAGGAATTTTAGAGCAAATATGAGTTCTTTTACACCGCACCTATGCCTTGTTTTTTGGTATATAATAGAAAGAATTAGTGACAACAAAGATGGAAGTTTGAATCTCGAATATTTGATAAACCAGATTTGAAAAAAGTTCAGATATATAGTACATTCAATCTGAAAGTTTTTTGACCTGGCATAGATATAAAGTTTTGCCAGTTTCAGATATTGAATAATAGATCGAAATTGATTTTGGATCAAATATCAGCTATCATGATCGAGCATCTGTGTATTGCTACTTTAAGTGGAGACTATATGTGCAATGAGATATTAACTTCAAAAGGAGGAAAAAATAATGAAAATTTGGTGGGTATATCATGCCAAAAAAAATGAAAGTGTTCAAGCTAATATGAGACGGATGAAAACGAAAATTGTTCATAGTACTATTCTAAACCCTAATACATAAAAAAGATATTAATGGTCAAATATCATGCAATCTAAACCATTAAACTTATGACCTAAATATTAATTCAATTTTATTAATCATTACAATTAGTAACTAAAATAATAAAACAAAACTTTGGTAAATCGATAACAATCAGATCTAGTCTTTGGTCTGTAATTATAAATTTCGGGTACTTATTAGGTTTGTTCGATCGATCTAGAAACAATTTTTTTTCCAGATTCTTTTAGGGATACTTTTCTTAGTCTAGATAAGAAAAAAGCTTTTTATTCATTTATTCTAAATTCTAAAAAATAATGTTACCTTTAAATTTTAATTAAGAATCTATGTTACTTTCAAAATTTCAGACTTTCAAGAGTAGTGGTGATATGTGAATGGTGATGCATGATTGTTGATGAAAAATTCTGTTACTTTTCAAATGTTATGGGAAAAAAGTGTACATTCAATCCGGTCTTGATATCGGTATAGTCCAGTCCGGTTCAAATCTTGTCAACTCGGGTTTGTTTAGTAGATCGATCACGATCTGGACCGATGAAGATTTTTTCAACCATTTTCGGTCTAAGACCGGATTGCATTCAATTCGATCTTTAGTTCATACTTTTCTCAAAATTTCGACTCCATTCCAATTCGATCAGTCCGGGTTGTGGCCGGTTTTAGAACGTAACTAAACACCATTAGTCTTAGTCACTAGAAAAATTATCAGTGGAGATATTCTCAAGTGAAAAGTACTAAGGACTAACTATCACATTGACCATGTGGTTTGAGTTAGTAATAAGAAAACTAAATTCGAAAAAACGTAATATTTGTTAGACAAACAAACAACACATTTATCATATTGTAATCGTAATTAGTACCTAGCTAATTAGGTGTACAATATAGTGGTAATACCTGACATTCCGGCGCCGACGATTATGACGGAGGGAGAAGAAGAGGAAGCATAAGCTATGACTAACAAGAAAGGTAAGAGGAACAAAAACTTCATTATGCTTAAGACATTCATTCTTGTGTTTTTGTTGGATAAGTGTGAAGTATGAGTATAAACCTAGTAATTAGCTCTGCTTTATAGCCCTCATTAATCATAAACATTGTAATAAAATATTACTAATTAAATATGCTTGACTCGATATTCACGAGGGTAGAGTAGTCAATTATATTTAATACAAAAAGTAGTCTTTTGCACAAGGTATCAATGATGCATGCATTTACACAATTTGCACATTGTTTGGCATTTTAAATTAAAAGAGTAGCTAAAAAGTACGTCCAACACGGTACCATACCACCAAACCATAGCACGCACCAGCTCAAGACATCCATATTTAGGATATAAATTAAATTTAAAGGCCCGTTCGATATCACCGTGGTTTTCAGTTTTTTTGTTTTTTGTATTTGGAAGTCATGTGATATATTTACTATAATAAAAAAAAATTATTCAAACTTATTGGAAACATGATGATTTTGAAAACTAACAACTAAAATGTGAAAACCACTTTTTGTGGTTTCCTGTTTTTTGTTTTTAATTTTCAAAAAAACTGAAAACAAAAAACAAAAAACAAAAAACGATAACGAACGGGCCCTTAAGTTACTCCTTTTGATTTTCTTTAATCTATCTACACCATTTGTAATAAGAGATCGACGAGAGTTAGGGCAGGCTACCCAATCAGAGTCACACCAACCCTATAGAGATAAGTCACTATCCGATCTGAGAAGAATACCCTGGCCCGGACATCCTTTCAAATAACGCACAATGCGATGTGCACCCTCCAAGTGTGTCTGTGTAGGAGCATGCATAATGTAGCAATATAGCATGCATGTTGGAACATCCTAAAATGCGCTCGGGTCACTATACTACTCGTTGGGCGATCGCTAATGTCTTTACATTCTAAAATACATATAAATACGTTAAATTCCTCAACTCCTACGTATTTATATTTGTATAATAGATATAATAACATAGAGAAGATATTGATGATAGTGGTTGTGGTGGTAAGTTTGTCTTGGTGCTGAATATTTTGTTACTAACTTCATTTTTTCCAACTCGTGTTTGAAATTTGGTTTTCTTGGAAAATAAGCGTGTATGTAGTCTAAATCCATTAGTGCAGGGCCTGCGGGCTACGGCTAGAAACAGTTGGCACATGTTTCTTCACTTGGAATAATCTCGTTTGATCTAGTCTAAATCATCTTGGTCTGAATTATTGATCTAGTTTGATATCTTGTCTTTGAGTGAATGTATTGACAATAGTTTGTAAGGATTTTTTTTAAACTTTCGGGATCTTGATAAAGTTATCTCGTTGTGTCTTATTTAAAAATCTGATTTTTTTTAAATTTAAACTTTTAAGATACTAACCATTTTACAACAAATGGTAACTCCGAGCTACTTATAAGGCAAGCTACCCCTAGTAAACCCTAGTACTTCCACCACCCTAGTGACCTCCTCCTTATCATGGCACAATAGTATATTGCCTTCTAAGAGCATGCACAATCATGGGTTCCCCTTATTTTCTCTCTCCTCACCTTATTCTTCCACATCACTTTCCACTAACCTTTTCATTTACCCTTTTCATATTAAAATTAAATATTTATCTTCAAACCGGAAGTCGTGGAAAATAATTTGAATGGGTTTTTTTCATAATAAAGTTCTCACATTTTCATCCTATTACTATAAAGCCAATGGTTTTTGGTTATCGGATAAAAATTGGATTTTTCAGATAAATCATGTTCGATTACAATTTTTTCTAAACTTACTATTTTTAGATCCGTTTTAAACCAGATTCATGTTGGATTCGATTTTAATAGGTCTATTAATTATTGCACCATGTATATTAGCCACAGAAAAGACCAACAAACATATAGGCACTAATAACAAGGTTTGCTTATCAGTTCATCACAATAAAAATTTTACTAGTCTTGAACAGACGGAAATGCACACTACAGACACTTTCAAAAATCAAAACCCACTAGAATGTTTATGAACTTTTCAAGAGTACAATTGCTGATAAATAAACACTATACGATGCTATATAATGTTTCCAGAAATTTTAGCACAGCAAAACTTCAGCTTATTTTCTGCGTAAGCAATTGCCTTCAACTTTATTTGAAACATAATGAATTAAGGGCCACACTTTTATGTGATCATAGATTCATAATAGTAACTCAAAGCTGGTTGTATGTGCCCTTGCACACCCTTCTCTTGAGGCAGTTGATTACATCCTTTGCTGCGTCCGCCCCTACCATATCATATACAACAAGGTTAGAATACGGAGGACGAGGGGGTTGCTTAATTAATTGCTATGTGTAATTCTAACTCTTCGTCTCATAGGTGGTACTAAAAGACGGTAATGAATATGTCTAAAATTTATAAGACAAATTTTAATATTGTTAGAAACTGGCTGTTTACAATGACTGAACAAAGACTAAATTCAAGGCTGTGTCGCGGTAGAAGACCACTGACTTGAAAGCAATTACGGCCCGACTATGGTGGTAATCGCAACTGGCCGGAAAGCTCCCCAAGGTTAACACAGCGACCTTTCTAAGTCACCACTAACAGAGAAAGATCTTGGAGACTGTTTATGCACGTACCCAGTGTTTAGAAGAGAGAAAGAAGAAGAGAAGAGAAATGATTTTCGGATGCCCAACTGAGTAAGCAGTGGACTGATTTTATAGTAAAAGAATCAGGCCAAATAAAGAAGTTAATAAACAGAGGGAGGAAATCAAGGGCGACAATAAAGGCCATTAACACTGTAACGTTTAACAACGTTTCAGTTTTACATGTTACCGTTACACACAGTTGGGCTCGGGTCCAAAAAGATAAGCTCCAGCTCAGCTCTTCCCAGAACCCAGATCCCAGGTCCCAGGCCAGTCCGGTCCGGGCGGGCGGCGCGCGCGCGTGTGTGATAGCAAGCCCAAACCCAAGTTTGATCTCCAACCACAAAAACCAACCAAGTACTCAACTCAATAAACATGAAGAGGAAGGGAGTTAATAAACAAAGGCAAGCTCCCTTCCATAGGAGATGTGGGATGTTTGGGAAAAACACAAGTAGGCTTTGCAAGCCTTAACTCCAACAATCCCCCACAAAGGCTTTGAAAAGCAAAAGAAATTCCTGGGTAAGGAAAGGGAGGTACTTAAGCATCAATATCTTTCGATTTGAATTGATACATAGTGGAGTGAGGCAACAACTTACTTTCTAGTGAGTGAATTTCTCTTGAACTCACCAGAGTTCCGTTGAGACCCCCACAACACATACCTACCTTAAGAACGTGCAGTCTCCGCGATACAACACAAGCGCTTTATAGCCATGCGCACACCTTGGGTCTCATAAGTGCTCTAGAAAGACAGCCCAGTCTTTCATAGAAGGCGGCTTAACCTCCACACTTACGTAGGTAGTCCATTAAGTGTTCCTCAATAACACCACCCCGAGGGATATGAAACTATTAAGAGCAAAAGCTCAACCTCACAATATAAATCCATCAAGTGCGTCTCAATAGCACCACCAAACAGGCTATGGATTTAGAAAGCACTACCAACACGCCATAGGGATGAGTAATGTAGTGCAAGTTAAGATTCTATGGCTTCGTTTGACCACAAACGGGTATCCACCATAAACTCTCAACTAATGGGCCTAAGCCCCATCCCCCTCGACGACTCTAGGACAACTCTCCTAGATAATCCCTTAGTAAAGGGATCAGCAAGATTTCTTTCGGACCTGACATAGTCCAAAGAAATCACCCCATTTTTCAGGAGTTGTTTCACGACTCCATGTCTGATCCGTATGTGTCTTTTCTTACCATTGTAGACACTGTTCTTAGCAACGCCAATGGCTGCTTGAGAATCACAGTGAAGGGAGACAGGAGCACCCTGCCCTCCCCATAATGGAATATCAGACAAAAGGTTTCTCAACCACTCAGCTTCTTGCCCTGCCAACTCGAGTGCAATAAACTCAGACTCCATGGTTGAGCGTGCTATACAAGTCTGTTTCGAAGACTTCCACGAAATAGCACCACCACCAAGAGTAAACACGTAACCACTAGTTGAACTAATCTCATCATTACCTGAAACCCAGTTTGCATCACAAAATCCTTCAAGTACAGCAGGAAATTTAGAGTAGTGCAAACATAGATCAACTGTTCCTTTCAGGTATCTAAGAAGACGATGAAGAGCATTCCAATGTTCATTACTAGGGTTATGAGTATACCGACTCAGTCGACTCACTGCATAAGCTATGTCAGGTCGAGTACAGTTCATGAGGTACATCAAACTACCTATGACTTTCGCATATTCACTTTGAGAAACACTTTCTCCTAAATTCTTAGTCAAATGAATACTAGGGTCATAGGGTGTACTCACTGGAGCAACATTAAAGGAGTTAAATTTTTTAAGCACCTTTTCCACATAATGAGACTGACTAAGGGAGATGCGACCGGAGGTTTTCTTAAGTCTTACTCCTAAAATCACATCAGCTTCTCCCAAATCCTTCATCTCAAACTTCGATGCCAAGAAAAGTTTAGTATCATTGACCACCTTTAAATTGTTACCAAAGATCAACATGTCATCCACATAAAGACATATGATTACACAATCTGATCCTATTAGCTTTGAGTAAACGCAAGAGTCAGAGTTGTTGACAATGAAGCCATTTGACACAATAGTACTGTCAAATTTTTCATACCACTGTTTTGGTGCTTGTTTGAGACCATATAAGGACTTCCTCAACTTACACACTTTATCTTCTTGACCTTGCACCACGAAACCCTCAGGTTGAGACATATAAATCTCCTCCTCTAAGTCACCATTCAAGAAAGCAGTCTTAACATCCATCTGATGTATGACTAAGTCATGAATAGCAGCAAGAGCTAACAGGGTCCTAATGGTGGCTATCTTAGTCACAGGAGAATAAGTGTCAAAGTAATCTAGTCCTTTCCTTTGAGTGAAGCCCCTAATCACAAGTCTGGCTTTAAACCTCTCAATGGTCCCATCAGGTCTCAACTTCTTTTTAAAGATCCATTTGCTATCTATGGTCTTTGATCCCTTAGGTAAGTAAGTTAACTCCCAAGTGGAGTTAGACACTATGGAATCTAGCTCGCTCTTAATGGCCTCTTTCCAAAAACTAGCATCCACAGATCTCATTGCTTCCTCAAAAGTCTTAGGGTCCTCTTCTATCATGAAAGCATAGACCAATTCATCACTCAACAAGTCAATACAAGAGCTCTCAGACAGAAAAGCAGTGACAAAATCAGAACCAAAGTCTTTTGCTACTCTAGGTCTTTTACTTCTCCTAGGTTCATCTATAGCACCAGAACTACTAACATGCAAATCAACTGAAGTACTACTTAAAGTCAAATCAGCAGGAACATTACTAGTAGGTAAGGGAACGTCATGGGTAGAACAAGTAGGTAAAACAACCGTAGGAGAAGAACATGAAGGCATGGAAGCAACATCACCCTTTTTTAAGGGAAAAACATGTTCAAAGAACTCAGCGTCTCTGTACTCACAAATAGACCTATCACTCAAAGTCATGAACCTATAGGCAGCATGAGCATAACCAATAAATACTGCATCAAAGGTCTTAGGTCCAATGTTTGACCTTTTATAGTCAGGTAGCCCAACTTTAGCTAGACACCCCCACACTCTCAAGAAGCTTAAGTTTGGAGTAAACCCCTTCCATAATTCATAGGGAGTCTTATCTAAACTTTTGTGAGGTACTCTGTTAAGAACATGACAGGCTGAAAGGACTGCTTCCCCCCACATTTCATCAGGCAACCCAGAACTTACAAGCATAGCATTCATCATGTTTTTCAAAGACCTATTTTTCCGTTCAGCTATACCATTCTGTTGGGGTACATAAGGTGCACTAAGTTCATGAATAATACCCAATTTCTCACAATGGTCATTCAAAGAGAAGTTTTCAAACTCTCTACCTCTGTCAGATCTAACCCTCTTGATTTTCCTATCAAGTTGGTTTTCTACTTCGGCCTTATATTTGATGAAAGCTTCCCCTGCCTCACTTTTGGCTTTGAGAAGGTAAATCTTAGTGTACCTCGAAAAATCATCAACAAATGAAATATACCAGAATTTTCCTCCTCTACTTCTAGTGTTCTGGAAGTCAGCTAAGTCCGTATGAATCAACTCTAGAAGTTGTGTGGTCCTTTGAGTCACAGTTTTGCAAGGTTTCTTAGTGAATTTTGCTTCAACACAAACTGGACACTTAGAAAACTCAGAAGTCGACAGATTAGGAATTAAAGCTAAGGTCCTTAGTCTCTTAATTGAAGCAACATTCACATGCCCTAATCTACCATGCCACAAATTTAAAGACTCAGCAATATAAGCAGAACCAGAAACAGTTTTATTAAAAACAGCAGAAATAGAAGAAGCAACATTCAGAATAAATAAACCTCCACTTAAATACCCCTTCCCAACAAATTCCCCACCACGAGTCATTACAACTTTGTCAGCCTCAAAAACAATTTTCAAACCAGCTTTGTTTAATAAGGCACCAGACACTAAGTTGCGACGCATAGTAGGAACATACAACACATTTGAAAGGGAGAGGGTTTTTCCAGAGGTAAGTTTAAGAGTGACATTTCCTCGTCCAAGTACTCCAGCAGTTGCAGCATTGCCCATGTAGACACACTCGCCTTCAGAAGCATCCTGAAAATCATGGAGCAGCTCCTTGTTTGCACAGAAATGTCTTGAAGCCCCAGTGTCCAGAATCCAATCAGTACTGTTCTCGATCAGATTTGCTTCAACAACCACAGCAGCGACAATGTCGTTTGATTCAGCAAGGTTGGCCTGAGGTCCTTGTTTTTGCACAGAACCTTGGCGTTGAGGGCATTGGTAAGCCTTATGATCTGGCTTGCCACAGACATAACAGAGGACAGACTTCTTTTGAATCTTGCTATCCGGTTTGTTAAATTTGCCTTGCTTCTTTCCTTTGTTATTACCCTTTTTCCCTTTTCCCTTAAACTTATCAAAGCCTGATGGAGCAGCAGATTCCACCAGGTTAGCTTTAGTGGTATTAACAGAAACTGAATCTAGATTGTCCTTAAGGCGATTTGCCTCTTCAATCCTCATATGACTAATTAATTCCTGAAGAGACAGGAATTCTTTTCTGTGTTTCAGATTATTTCTAAAATCTCTCCAAGAAGGGGGAAATTTTTCTAGTAAAACATTAGCTTGAAATACTTCACAAATTTTCATGTCCTCATTAAGAACATCAGCACAGAGATTTTCGAACTCATGAACTTGATCCATGACTGGCTTATCATCAACCATACGGAAAGCCAGCCGCTTGCCAACAACATATTTCTGTTTTCCAGCATCATCAGCCCCATATTTTTTCTCAAGGGCCTCCCAAATCAGTTTTGAACTTTTATGAACCATAAACAAATCATACAGATTATTGATCATCAGATTAAGGAGGTGGAAACGGACAGTTTTATTATCTTTTACATATTTTTCAATTTCGTCCTCTTTCTTCTTAATTTCAGTAGCAGAAGGAGAAGAGGATGAGTCACCTGTAGTAGTAAGCGCAGTGGGACAGTCCTTGAAAAGGACGTAATCAATGTCCAATTGCTCAAAGAACATCAACAGTTTGGAAGACCAACGTTTGTAGTTGTTTCCGTCAAGAGATTCGAGCTTGGACAGATGAGACACGGATTTGCTTGAAAAATCAGCCATTGCAAATTAAACTAATTGCTTTCAAATTGTTAGAAACTGGCTGTTTACAATGACTGAACAAAGACTAAATTCAAGGCTGTGTCGCGGTAGAAGACCACTGACTTGAAAGCAATTACGGCCCGACTATGGTGGTAATCGCAACTGGCCGGAAAGCTCCCCAAGGTTAACACAGCGACCTTTCTAAGTCACCACTAATAGAGAAAGATCTTGGAGACTGTTTATGCACGTTACCGTTACACACAGTTGGGCTCGGGTCCAAAAGGATATGCTCCAGCTCATCCCAGAACCCAGGTCCGGTCCGGTCCGGTCCGGGCGGCGCGCGCTCGCGCGTGTGATAGCAAGCCCAAACCCAAGTTTGATCTCCAACCACAAAAACCAACCAAGTACTCAACTCAATAAACATGAAGAGGAAGGGAGTTAATAAACAAAGGCAAGCTCCTTTCCATAGGAGATGTGGGATGTTTGGGAAAAACACAAGTAGGCTTTGCAAGCCTTAACTCCAACAAATATGATACACATGCATGGTATGTACGAAGTACAAGTACTCCACTATGAGTTTTGCATTTTCACTTCTTTCAACATGTGCTCTTTGTTGGCCAAGAAGTACTTGGGATATTAAGGTCCCAACTTCGAATCTCACTTATTGTGGTACTTTAAACAGTCTAAAGTGGGATTTTCCGTATCATTTCCATCCAGTAGGACCTTTCTCCTTATCATTCAAAAGATGTTTTCTATTGACCATATACTTTCAATGTAAATTGAGTGGCCAGAAAAGTGATTGCAAAAGAATTAAAAAGGTTTCATAAAGAGTAAGAACCTGCATAATAAGCCCCATCAGCATATCCAAAGAGATCCGGATGTGTGTGCTCCCCTGTAAGTACAGACTACGACCAACTGGAGCCTGATACACATACAAGATGAAATTTATAGATAATACTTTCTTTATTCTAAAACAAAGTTTATTTTACGGCTTAACTGGTAAGTTGGTCAAAAATGGTGGTAATAATAATAAAATCATGTGTAATTTGGAGAAGAAAAATCCCCACTTCATTACCATGGAAATTAAAAGACATCTTCAAAAATGTGATTTTTTTTTATAAACTTTCATTTTCGCTTAATACCACATTTTAAGTGGTAATGGGTAGACGGCAATAATGAAATTTTAGTACCATGGTAATTACTGGGGAGTTCCCTTATAAATTACACATAATTTTATTATCATTACCATCATTTAGTACCACCTACCAAACGAGCCGTTAAATGAAGTAAAACGTAAAAACTCACTCTAAGGTTATTATGCTTTTCTTGAGTATATCCAACAGGCCAGTTAGAGAAAGTGCCCCTATAAAACCTATCAGAATACCATCTAGGTATAAGAATATCAGTTGGTTCTGGAATATCATTCCCAAACATTTTCCTAAGAACTTCCATTGCTTCTGCTTGTGTTTCTTCATCTGGTTGTTGTTCTATCCTCTTCGAACTCGTCGTCGGCGACGGTAACGAATAGAATGTTGGCTCCTGGATACTCATTTTCCAATTGCTGCAAGTATATGGTTATAATTTTATTAAAAATCATAGCTTAACACATAAAAATTGTAATATACTTCATATATACTTCATATCTTTGGTTCAGCAAATGTACCTGCCAAATTGCATAGTATCCTCGCCTTTCATGAACATAAAAGAAAAACTCTGTTGTTTTTGCGGTTGGCCAGAATTTCTTAGGGAATTTCATAAAGATCTTTGTGTATATACCTAGGCTAAATTCATCGATAGCACGCCTTTTCCATTCCTGTATGTTAGACAAAAAAAATTATCCCTGTTACATATATATTTGATTTCATTCCATAGGCTGAACGTGTGAACCAAACATGGAGTTTAAGGTCGAATTGTTTAATTGGATGCTAAAGCTACTCATATTGGCCGGAAAACCAATTTTGTTAGTGAAAGTGTTGAATCTCTTGGCCCCATGAAACATCACATGTGAGAGTCCCACATTGATTAACTTGTAGAGAGATGTTCACCTAATAAGGCTAAGGGGCTACTCCCCTTATTGCCATATGGTTTTAAGGTGGAACCTCGTTAGTCTTGTGAAGTGGACTCTCTCCTCCTTATGGCTGCGGCCCAGGCCCATAACTCTTGGCCCCATGAAACATCACATTAACTTGGAGAGAGATTCGAACTCGTGACCTTGTAGTCACACTAACTCTTGATATCATGTCAAAGAACCAACTCAGCATATATAGATATAAGGTAGTTAGATTGAACAAAAAGTTCATAAGATGCTTAAACCCACATCGTAATAGGTAGTTTTTAACAAAAAAAATCCCTAATTTTAACATAGCGAATTTCCTACTTGTTGAGAATGTCTATTATCTGCGCTTCAAACGACTATGTCGGAGTGTATAGGGTTTCATTTTTATGTCCGTTTTGGGCTCTAAATTGTTTAGGTTATTGATGCTATATAAACCTTCTAATAACCATTTGTCTTCAGAATCTGTATTGTCTATCCGCGTCAATAAACATTTTCTCCCTTTGTCTAGTGGACGTAGCTAACAATGTGCTTGAAGTGCAGATGATATATTCACGACATTCTCAACACTACTGGCTATTGAAAAATAAGGTCATATTTAATAGATTTTGATCTTGAAGAAACAATTGCGGTAAATAGATTGGTAGAAAGGTTATATTACATATTCATTTTCATCCAAACATAAGATTTAACCAACTTACCGGTAATTCTGGTTTGAATTTGATGAGATCACTTTGAAGAACACCAACACTTGGTGAGAGAATGACTGTTTTAGCCTTGTATACTTTACCATCTTCTGTTTTAAGTGTCACCATTCCCCTTTTTGAGTAATCTACCTCTGTCACAACCTGTAAAAATATTGCATAAGGAAACTTGTATCTTAAGAAACAAATAATTAAGCACTCCACTTTTAACCCTAGAGGCTAGAACATACTATATTATATATATTAAAACCTTAATAAGATTCTTTTTCAAACTTAAATAATCACTTTTTTCGCCAACAAGAATAATAAACTAGGTTAGTCATCAATAGTAAAAGACCAACCTAACTCATCCTTGCTGATGATCAGACAGAACACATCAATACATCATTACAATAGTCAAATTAGTACAAGAGGTCATGGTTGTTGTACCCTGAATTAGCCCTAACAACCTCACCGTTGCTTCCCTTATCAATATAAATTAAATACTATATAGTATTTACCTGTTTAAAAATGACTCTAGAATCCGTGATGGTATCATTTCTATAGGTTAGAAATGACTTGGCAATAACATGAACAATGCTCTCGAATCCTCTAGAATCAGCTACAAAATATTCACCTTCTCCATACAAAGTAAACTCTGGTCTTGGTATTATATGCTTCAGACTTGTAACCCTAGGTGCCTCTGCTTGCTCCCCATCAAAGGTGTAGAAATCAATCATCTTTTCTAGAGGAGTTTTGGGCTCCCTGTCGAGTAAAATTTTGATGGTAAATATTGTTAATACATTGGCAGATTTAGGATTTTAAATTCCGAGTATTAGCTTGTTGTGCATGCATGCATGCATTTGATGCATATGCAATATAAGAGTATACAAGCTAAGACTAGGAATGCAAAAAATATTACTTCCTCCGTTTTTATTTAAATGTGACATTTTTAAATTCACGGACTCCTAGGCAATTTTTGGGAAGGAAAGAGATAGAGAGAAAAAAATAAGGGGAACCCATGTGAGAGGAGAGAGATAGAGAGAGTTTATTGACCAAAAAAGAAAGTGTCACATTTAATTTAAAACTTCCTAAAATAGAAAGTGTCACATTAAAAAAAAAACGGAGGAAGTACATATGTTTTGATGGCATATATCGTTAAGTATGGGCAGATTCAAGATCGTTTTAGCTATGTCTGTCATTATCGATTTATGTAGATGAATTATATATGGTCCATGGTTGGATGTTGTTGAGTTCAAAAAAATTGATCTCAAGTTGAACAACCCGTTTTCCAAAGTTATATAATGGTACAACATTATGATTAATCCCCTTTATATATAATATTGATAATTTCATCTGTTACTATATATATAATATATACACACAATATATCTTATTTTTATTAAAGATATGAGTGCTAATGTGCTAGGTTAATATTGACATATATATGTGTGTGTTAATAACCCTATTTAATACTTTTAATTCTTAATTGTAAAACAATTCTATTATCTCACATATGCATTATTTGAACCAAGCTTGGCTTGGTCTAGTGGTAAGAGTTTGGCCCCATGACTTCAAGGTCATGGGATCAAATCCCACTAGGGGCATTTGGGGGTGGGGATTCCCTTACCATTCCCCCCTACTCCCAAGTGCCTGGCCCAACAGGACCCGAGCGGGGTTCGGGCCACTTCTCCTTACCAAAAAAACATATGCATTATTTGTAACCCTCATCGCATCAACATGTTAGGAAGAGAAAGACTTTTAAAGTAATAAACATTACCTTTTATTGAGACGTTCAAGTGCCAAAAGGGACATATCGTCATCTTTTTCCTTGTCAGCGCTCAAGATTTTTGATAGTTTGTTACCTAATTCTTCACTACTGTCAGCCATGTCGAATGCTGCATCCACCTCTTCTTTTGAATACAATCCACCCCTTTTTATAGCAATCAATGGAATTGAGATAAAAATAAAAGTTAGACCACCTAGTCTTTTAAATAAAATCTACCTCGTAAAATTGTTGCAAATCAAATATATGTTTTGTCACGATAACACTCCTTTAACCATTATTATATCTTTAGTTATATATTTATAAAAGTGATATCAGATTAAATATTTCAAAACTGCACATCAAAGTTGTACCGTATTAGAATAAAAATGACTCACCATTATACAGGCACATAAACAAAAAATGCATTATTATTCTTATACCCTAGCTCCTTTATTAGAGAGAAATAATCTAAGAAAAATACATGAATTTGTTTCTATTTTTCACATATTAGGGAACCAAAATCACCAAAATTTATAAACTTCGACCTTAAAAAGCAAATTAGCAACTAATTAGAACACATAGTTCAAGTGCTTCCTTATATGAGATTGATTGATTTTTTTGCTAATAAAACAATTTGCATTATGTTCATCACTATCCTTTGATTTCATAATCTGCCCTATCATAAAAAAACATGTACATGTATCAAAAGGTGCTACGTGTTGTTCCATCTTACATGTTGACATAGCGTCATTCTATCTCTGACATGCTATCTCTATTAAAAACCATACCACTTACTTCAAATGTCATAATCCTACCACTAAATAACTACATTTCTTATTTGTAATGAAATTTTGAAACCATGACTTTATTCAATCACACTTGAAACATAACACAATATAGATGCGGCAGGGCATCGTCTAATTGATATAATGATTTCTTATAGAGTTTTTCCTTTGTTTACAAGCTAAATTGCGCGGTATTGACGCTCTTATGAGTCATTTATGCTAACTATTTCGATATAGTTGTAGTTTGTCTGTTTTATAACATTTTGCAGGTTTTAGGGAAAAACTTCCTATTTACTTGGCATTTTGATCACCATACTATAGCGGAAGGTTATGAGGCATGTAGGCGGTCTCGAGGTTGTATTCGAGCCCCCTTGAAGAAGAATTGTTGAAGATACTTGGCGTTTGAAGCCAAGTATAAAGCCAACCAGAGAAAGGCTCTGCCCGATCGGGTCGGGCAACCACCGCCCGATCGGGTTCGATCATCAGCATCAAAAAGTTCAGAATTTCCGCTCGATCGGGCGGGCCTTGCCCGATCTCATTGGATGGACCATTACTTAGCCATTTGCTGAATTTTGAAGATTATGGAGCTGAAGCTTCGCCCGATGTCATCGGGCAGCTTCGCCCGATGTCATCGGGCAGCTTCGCCCGATCAGGTGCAGGTGTTGCGGCCCCGATCGGGTGGTCGTCGCCCAATCCCATCGGGTGAGCATGTTTTTGTAGCTGCTGGAATTCTGTTCCCATGCCCGATCGGGCGGCCCTGTGCCCGAACGGGTGGAAGACACGAAGGACGCGATTTTGCGTCTTTTCCATTCTATCTTATTGTTTTCTTAGAGGACTATAAATACTTTTTAGGTTATTTTCTTACATGTATCTTTCATTATCTTAAACATTAAGAGAGCTCTTAGAGTTAGTTTTCATTAGTTTCCATTGTAGAGGAGATCAAACCTTGATTCAATTCAATTAAAGTTATTGCTTTTTGTCAAATTGGAAATTCTCTTTCTTATTGCTTTGTTATTAATTCTTAATTGTTCTAGTTTAGTTGTTGATTATTAAATTAGTTCATGATGCAATTGTTAGGGTTTCCAATTAGTTTTGTTATTGTTAATTCGATCATGTCTGAGTAGTTCTCTTTCTAGGGTGTTAGATAGGGAAGCCATGTTTATACCATGATTGTTGTTTAGATTCCTATCGATTTCTAGGGCTTGATTAGAGTGATTGTGGTGCGGTTTGTTCTTGATTAGTTGTTAGTGGCCAATTTCGTTGATTACTTGTGGTTAATAGTTGTTTGCACAGATCCGTCTTACGATTAGAGGCCTAGGACACATCAGTAGTTCTAATTACGTTAGTGAACAAGCAACGTATGTTGAACTATGAGCGTTGAGACTTAAGCATAGCTCAGCACATGCTCTAATCCCTCGACTCTTGACTTAGGTTTTGATAGTGGTCGACCCTATTTGATTGGTATAAGTATGGTGGACCGACCTAACACCCTAGACTTTTATTCCATAGTTAAATCCTCAGTTTAATTCACGTTTTCCTTAGTTTAATTATTAGTTCAGTTAATCTTATCTGATTTCATCTGAAGTAGTTAGTTGGTTGAATATTTATTTAGAAACTCTGTCTCCCTGCGGATTCGACCCTGCTTCCATTGACTACCATTGTTAGAGGACTGTAGGAATTATCTTTGAATAGGTGATACGACTTTAACCTATCACTGATCCAAAAAACTTTCACATTAATTATTAGGCATAACCGCATAATCAACTTAATTAAGGTTTAAAGTGAGAATACGAACTCTTGTTTATAGGTGTTGTATGAGATATTGCTGAAGTCAGAGTAGTATGACTTAAGCTTGATTTGTTTGGCTATCTCATACATGGGATTCTTCATAGGACCTCCAACTCCATGGAGCCAATTTGCTCCCTTCTCAATTGTATGCCCTCCAAACTCAGTCTTGTGAATTCTCCCAGCAATCCTGTCTGTTGCCTCCAAAATTATAAAGTCTTTGATGTTATTGTCATGCAATTTCTTTGCTGCTGAAATGCCTGAGATAATAATCGACAACCATTTTGTTATTGATTGAGAATTTTTTAAAACCTTCTCAAATTAGAGATAACAAGTTTTTTTTTATATAAGATTATGCTGTCATTTATTTGGCCCATTGCCAAGGTAAAAGAAACCAGAGTTACAGTGGCCTAACAACCATGATAGGGGGGAGTTAACTTAAGCAGTACATGATAAGATATGCAAGATGTGTTACAACCAAGTTATGAATTCATCTTTCCTATTAAGGCCTTGTTTTGCAAGCTTATCGGCCACCATATTCGAGCCTCTACGCTTATGAGTGATGAGAGTACAAGTTTTTAGGCCTGAGTGATATCTCGTGTTAATCGATGAACAATAATTATTACCTTACTGGAAAAATAATAAAATTGTGACAATTGATTATTGAATCCTTTGTTTTCCATTTTTCCTTCTTTGTATTGTCGTTTTGAGATGGGAATATAACATGACATTTGTTTAGAGGGATGATGATTAGAGGGATTAAATGATGGGAATGAGATAGGGTTTAAATGAGATTTTTACTAGATGATCCACTGATAATACTTGCCCCCTGCAGTTATTATTTTGGTGGGATTAAGAGAATTTTTATCCTCATCCTCATCCGTATAAAAAAAACCTACGACTTATAAACAAATAAGTGAATTGCTTATTTGAGGAATAATAGTTCCTATTCAGTCTCCCTTATCCCTTTAAACAAACGCCCCGTAAAAGTATATTGAATTGATAGATAAGTCATTTATGTTTATACCGGAGGTCGTGAAGATCAATACTTGTATTGTTCTACTAGTATATTCCAACTTGTTTCTAATATGTATCAATACTTCCTTCAATTGTATCATAACTAATTAAGATCTTTTAATTAACTAGTATGAACAATATCTTGTGTCGTCATAATATTGATACATAACTTTGAGCATTAATATATGGAAAAATTGACTTAATAATCCCAACTATGATCTTTCCGCTAAAAATAATCCAATTATGGGTTATTCCAGAATAATCCAAACTATTGGTGGTACGTTCTCAAAATAATCTAAACTCTTAATTCTACTATGTATAGTTGTCCCAAAATGGATCATTGAAGGCAAGAAAAATAAAGTTTGGATTATTTTTGGAAGATACCCTAAATAGTTTGGATTTTATTCTATAATAACTCATAATTGGATTATTCTGAGCGGAACGGACATAGTTGGGATTATTCCAGTCAATTTTTTCTTGATATTTTTAATTTCTAATATGTATCAATTTGAGCATTAACACTTCCTTTAATATTTTTGTATTAATAAGTCATTTATGTTTATATGAAAAGGTATGCCAAATGAATTCAAATCTTATGTCCCTCAAATCTTGTACCTTTGTGCATCACCAGGAAGTCAATGAGGCAGGGTAGATACAATAGATAGTCCCTCCATATCCATATACCCGCCTTAACTTACGCCCCATTACCCATGAGTCCATAACAGAGGGAAATCTCATACACATCCTCCCCACCCCAACAGTATACAATGCAAACCATCCCACCCCACCATCCGCATAAGTTCCCACCCCGTCTCAAACCTGCTATATATATACTTGCCCCTTCACCGACCATACCCGCTATATATACCTGACCCTTCACCCACTATCCCCTCTCCCTCTTCGTTTGTACTTCCTCCGTTTCGCAATACTCGCAACATAAGAAAAGTAGCCACTATTTATGAACCAATCTTATGTTATATTTTTTTACAAGTGTATAAGAAAAAACATAGTCAAGTGGGGTCTTATTTGATTCGTCTTAATGCATACTATCATAATATCAACTTTTTATAATTTTTACTTATCAATAATTAGAGATATTAAGGTTCAAAGTATTGCATTGGATAGTGTGCAAACAAAAAACGTTGCGAGTATTGCGAAACGGAGGAAGTATTAAAGTACTTAATGTAAAATCTCCATCTAAAAGTACTTTACCCATTCATTTTTACATGCAACCAAGCTACTTGACACACACTTTAAAGAGTGTGATGTTAACTAAGGATTATTGAATAAAAAAATTAACATGTAAGGCGAGACATGCGGGATTAGGGTAAGAATAGCGGGAATAAGGCGGGAGGGCTATAGTTTTCATCCCCATCCTCGCCTCATTATCTAAGAAACCTCTACATTCCTCGCCTAACTAGGATGGATGTAGGATAGATCTCCATGAAACCTGCTTCATTGACAACTATTATCCGCTACATTATCATATCATTCATTGGATGGTTTTGATACAAGTATTACTCCCTTCGTTCATTGTATAGTTTTTTTCGGCAAAGGTAAAATTTTATCATCAATATAGCACAAAAACAAGGAGTAAAAAAAACCACCACAAAAATGGCAAAAAACTCCCTCAAAACTGTTCAAGATACAATCTCATTCAAAAGTAAAACTCATGAAAACTACCAAATACTCTATTCGTTTCACACTAGATGCAACATTTCGATATTAGACTTTTATTAGTTTTGATGATTTACAGTTTAGGAAAAACATAATCATGTGGGATCTTGTTAAATTCGTCTCAATGTGTATTTTTTTAATATCCCCTTCTTATAATTTTACTTATTGATAATTAAAGATATCAATGTTTAAATGATTAATTGACAAGTGTGAAAAGTATAAATGATGCATCTATTATAAGACAAGACCCAAGCTACAAAGGATGAAGCCAATTAACATCAGTGTATAGTTCTCATTTCCTCTTTAGGTGTCCTGAAATTAAAAAATGTTCGCATTTCTAATCCTTCTACATTACTTTTGTTGTAATTTTATTAGCCACTTTATTAGTTCGCATTTGGGGAATCAAGTTAGAGGGATTTGGGGTAATGGAGAAGGGAAAGGGAAACACAAAACCCTTCAACCAAACAACTTTTAAGGGAATGGAATCAATCTATTCCCTTTCCCTTTCCTATAACCCCCTTACCAAACGCCCCCTTAATTTATTTGGTAAAAACACTTAGCACCCAATAAGCGTACAACATTAAAGATAATGTTTGACTTTCATTAGTTATTATGAGCGATAAAAGAGAAAAGAGAACTATATTATGGGATGGATGGAGTATAAGAAGGCAATATGAATGAAATGTTGGGAAGTGTCAAGTATGCGAATAATAAAGCATTAGTGTGATGTCTCACCAGACATTCCAGCTCCAATAATGATCACTGAAGGAGGTGATGCAGCAGAAGTTAGTGTTACTAGAAATAGCAAAATAATCAAAAGTAGAAACTTCATGGCTTCAAACTTCTATACCAAAAATAAAAAAGACAATTATTTTCCAAATAGGGAAAAGAGTGTGAACTACTCTACACTGTCCATAATTCCATACCATACCATATATAGGCCTCTTGAAGTACAAAATGCTAAATTGGACAACAGTCTATCTAATTTGAGGGGGAAACGTGGCAATGCTATCTTCCTCACTTTCAGCGCCCAACGTACAAGTTGTCGGCATAGCTTGTACTCCCTCCATCCCAAGTACTTTTTAGTCAAATGTAGCAGTTATTTTGAGATGGAGGGAGTAGTCTTACATACTTTATCCATATATCAAATGCCATAAGAGTGCGTAAATTAGATCTTACAATCGGGAGCAGGATTGATTTGACCAACGTGGCAATGCTCCCGGTGTACATTAGGTTTTTTTCAATGTACACAGAAATAAATTTCAGACATCTTAATAAATAAAATACGAAATGAACATTAGTTCATCTTCAATAAACATTATGAGGTCAATTTCTTCTCTTTCCTCCATTATTTGACATTTTGAATTGATTTGACCAAAAAAAATTCTTTTCAAAAGTTCCAATTAACTTTCACATATGTTCTTTTATTAATTGATGTTGGTATTCTTGTTAATTTCTATCAGTAATTTTTGCATTACTGTACTATGATTGCACTTATGAGTGACCAAACGTCACAATTTGCTGCTATTGATAATTAAATTTCGATAAAAAGGAAAAAGAAGTTTGTTACTCGACCTAATAAGTAGCTAATGCAGCAAAAGTAATCTATTAGACTAGATCGAAGTATATACTTCTATAAAGTATCAACTTTGAAGAAGTCTTTAGATTCCAACTTCTTCTATCTATATTTCTTAGGTACTGATCTTTTAGACTGAATGTAATTGAACTGAACTCAATATAAATTAATAGATCTGAACTGAACTGAACCAAACTGAAATAAATAGGCTTGAACCGCAATTTTTCGAAAGGGTCCCTCCTTTTTTAGACTGTAGTGGAGCAAGTAGCAAAATGCCATAGGGTGTCATGCTCCTATATCAATTCATAGTAGGCAGGACCTAAAGTGTCTTGATACTCTTAGATGTAGCCCTACTAGAGTAGTAGGCCACTACTAGTTTAACAACACTACAACAATGGAAATCTCCAAATCATTTGTAGCCCTTATCACTTAATCAAACGTGCATGTGAATTATCTATTGCATGCAGTGCAAACAGTGCTATTGCACAGGGCCTCAATATTGAAAGGGCCCCATGATTCGTTTAAGCACATTTATTGATTTTTCTCCCTCTTTACTTCTAAGCTTGCTGCAGCTTTCAGTAGTTCACGTAACATCGCTTTTTCTTTCTATAATTTGTAATCTGAAATCATTATTTTGGAAACTTTTCATCTTTCTATCTTATTTTACTTCAGATTTTCTGTAGCTTTCTAACTTCAATCAATTTTCAAGTTTGTCCTTGCATGTTTTGAATTTATCAATTACCAAAAGTCAATCTTAAATATTGTGCTTGCTTAATTAACTGAGCAAGTTTTTAAGTAGAAGGTTATATTCCCTCTTTTTTTTTTAAGGAAAATGTTAAAAATGGAAAGGATAACCTTCCATTAAACTCTTATCACATCGATCAATACGTGATTTTCGCATAAACCCACAACTTACTTCTGAAGAATTATATTCCTTGATTGATTTAGTTTACAAACTAAGCATATATACTAAAATACAAGTCAAGCCACAAGGCATGATTTTAGGAGTCAAAGATATTGCCTAACAAATCAATATATTTGCTAACAACTAACTAATCAATAATTAATTAAAATATTCACATATTATAATTACATTATCTATCACACCCCCGCAGTCGAAACGGGAGGAGGACGAACGCCGAGACTGTCCCGAAAGTCTTCAAAGAGGATCAGAGGAAGACCTTTAGTAAATATATCAGCAATCTGGTACCGGGACGGGACATGTAAAACACGTACTTCACCACGTGCAACTTTTTCTCGTACAAAGTGTATGTCCATCTCAATATGTTTGGTGCGCTGATGTTGGACTGGGTTGCCAGCCATGTAAATCGCACTCACATTATCACAATAGACCAAGGTAGCTTTCTGAATAGGACACTGAAGCTCCAACATAAGATTCCGTAACCAACAAGACTCAGAAACGACATTAGCAACCCCTCGATACTCAGATTCAGCACTAGATCGGGAGAGAGTAGCTTGTCGCTTAGACGACCAAGATATCAAGTTATCACCAAGAAAAACACAATAACCAGAGGTAGAACGTCTGGTGTCCGGACATCCACCCCAATCTGCATCTGTGTATGAGATAAGAGTAGATATGGATGAGGGAAATAAATGTAAACCATGATGAAGAGACCCTTTAACATATCGAATAATACGTTTCAGGGCCTGCATGTGCTCCTCCATAGGCTGATGCATAAATAAACAGATCTGCTGCACTGCATAAGAGATATCTGGTCTAGTAAAAGTCAAGTACTGTAAAGCACCAGCAAGACTCCGATAGAGAGACGAATCAGAGCACTGAACATCAGACTGAGCACTAAGCTTAGGCTTAGTGTCAACAGGCGTAGGAGACGGCTTGCAAGCCGACATACCAGCGCGCTCAATAATCTCCTCAGCGTACTTGCGCTGAGATAAGAACAATCCACCTGCATGACGGGAACCAGCAATACCAAGGAAATAACTCAACGGACCCAAATCCTTCATGGCAAATTCCGAGCCAAGAAGAGACATGATAGACTGACGGAGAGCAGGAGAGGATGTAGTCAAAATAATATCATCCACATATAGAAGAAGATAAGCCAAATCATTTCCACGATGGTAAATGAACAAAGATTTATCAGACTTACTATTAGTGAAACCAATTGTAGACACATAATCAGCAAACCGTCTATACCACGCTCGAGGGGCCTGTTTCAGGCCATAGAGAGACTTCTTAAGAAGACACACATGATTTGGGTACTGAGGATCCTTGTAACCCATTGGTTGATGCATATAAACTGTTTCATTCAACTCCCCATGTAAAAAGGCATTTTTCACATCTAACTGTCGAAGATCCCATCCTTTAGATAGCGCCAAACTGAGCACAATGCGGATAGTAGGGGGTTTGACCACGGGACTAAAAGTCTCCCCACAGTCAATACCAACCCGCTGAGTTTTCCCATCACCTACAAGACGAGCCTTATACCTCGCAAAAGAACCGTCAGAATTCTCTTTATGAGCAAAAATCCACATAGAACGAATAATATTAGCATCATGAGGACGGGGTACTAACTCCCACGTCTTATTATTAATAAGAGCATTATATTCGTCATCCATGGCCATTTTCCAATTCGGGTCACGAAGAGCCGAAACCGGGTTATGAGGGATAGGGGATCGAGTCAAATTAGTATTTAGATTAACAGGCTTTTTGGGGCAAAAAATACCATTTTGACTACGAGTGGTGGCACGAGGAGTGGTGGGAATGTGTTTAGCTCGGCGAGGCGGAGGAGAGGAGGGGCGAGTGGGAAACTGTTGAAGAGGAGACTCATTCGGATTTGGGCCAAATGGGGGAGAGAGCTGCGAATGAGAGGGAGAGTGGGGCATAGAAGGCCCACTGTGGGCGGATGGACTGGGCAGGGACCTGCCAAGAGGGATAGCTGGGCTGGGAGGTCCAGGAGGCCCACCAAGAGGAAGGGGAGAGGCGTGCTCAGCTGGGCCAGGAGAAACTGGCGGTCCAGCAGCAGGAAGCGAACTAGGGGGAGCTGGGCCAGGCCTATCCGTAGGTGAAGAAGAGAGGGAAGGTAGGTCCAGCGGATTGGGGGTCCGTAAGAAATCATAAGCGGCATTTTGTGGGCTATGAAGAGTCGAGAAAGGGAATTTCTGCTCATCAAAAACAACATGGCGACTTATAATAATTTTTCGAGAAGAAATATCATAACATTTATACCCCCGTTGATTAGACGGATAGCCCAAAAACACACAAGGAGTAGAACGGGCTTGGAGTTTGTGAATAGTGGTGGAAGGATGTAACGGAAAACATAAACACCCAAAAACCCGTAAATGTAAGAAGGTAGGTTCTTTGTGAAAAAGAATATGAAGTGGGGAGTGATTGGATAATTTCTTGTTTGGAAGAATGTTAAGAAGATAGGTGGCCATTTGAAGCGCGTGATGCCAAAAAGAAGAAGGAAGAGATGCATGAGCAAGTAAAGTACGAACCATATTATTAATAGTGCGTATTTTACGCTCGGCTTTGCCATTTTGAGAAGAGGTATATGGGCACGAGAAGCAAAAAGAGAGACCATGGGCTTTACAAAAATCCCAAAATGGTGAATTATCAAATTCCCGACCATTGTCATATTGTAAATTTTTAATTTCTCGTTCAAATTGAGTGTGGATGTAAGTATGAAATTGTGAGAATTCGGAATATACTTGAGATTTCTTAGCAAGAGGGAAAGTCCAAATAAAATCCGAAAAATCATCCACAATAACAAGATAGTAACGATGGCCCATAGAGCTCAAAATAGGGGAAGTCCAAAGATCACAATGAACAATGTCAAATGGCATCACAGTACTATTAGTAGACGCAACAAATGGTAACTTAACATGTTTTCCAAGAGAACAAGAGTAACAAACCGAAGAATGACTAAGTTTATTACATTCAATCACTTTATTTTGCCTAAGAAGTTCTAAGATAGGAGCACCCGGATGACCCAGCCGATCATGCCAAAGAGACGGTGCTAAAGCAGCAAAGCTAGATGCAGAAGGAACTGGAGGTTGGAAGGAAGGAGTGATAGGATAAAGGACCCCCTGACTCTCACATCTCATGATTGGTCTCCCCGTCTGAAAATCCTTCACAGAAAACCCAAAGGGATCAAATTCTACAGTCACATAATTATCAGTAGTAAACTTACGAACAGAGACCAAGTTTTTAATTAATTTAGGATCATGCAAGACATTTTTGAGGGTCAAAGAGGGGTGAGTGGTGGTCAATTTCGAGTCTCCATAACCACGAATCGGAATACTATGTCCATTTCCAACAATAATACCATCATTTTTGCTCAAATTAAAATAAGACGAGAGGTTACCTTGAGAGGAGGTCATGTGAGAGGTAGCTCCCGTGTCCATGTACCAATTGGGGTCCCGTGGAGTGATACCCAAAGTGTGCATCGCTGCCTCGATGTCCGTGGGGGAGTAAGCCTGATTTTCGGTGACATAGGCCTGCTGTGGGCGAGGACCCAAAATGCTGCTTGGCTGAGTTGGGCGAGCCTGGTAGGAGTTGGGCCTGGCCTAACCTGCTGAAGGGTATGGGCAAGGTGGTATGGGCCATCCCCAAGGCCACCCCCCCCACGCAGGAGCCTGCCAAGCCGGCGGTTGGTGCTGCTGGTGGTTGCCGCTGCTCCGGCCACCGCCGCCGGTCTGTTGCTGCCGGCCACCTTTGCCGCCACCACCACCACCTTTTCCACCGGAATTTCGCCCTTTATTAGAGGAGCGATTTTTGCCTTTGTGACCGCCATGAGAGCCACGATTTTGTGGTGGTGAAGGTGTGCGGGAAGATTTGGCCACCATAGCCGAAGATGAAGAGCCAAGAGCCGCCTTTTTAGCCAATCCCGCCTCTTCTAACACAAGCATAGAGCGGGCTTGATAGAAAGGTGGGAGTGGATCACTTTGACGAAGGAGGGTACCTACGCCATTATATGCATCCGTGAGTCCTGCCACCATTTGCAACACCAAACGATTGTTAGATACAGGAGCACCAACATTTTTAAGTTGGTCCGCCAACATTTTTAAACGTTGACAATAAGAGGATGCATTCGAAAAATCTTCCATGGAAGTATTGGAAAATTCTTGTTCAAGAGTGACGGCCCTTGAAGTTTATTATCCTGAAAAATATCACGGAGACGTTCCCACGCTTCCAAAGCCGTGGAATCTGGTTCAAGAATAGTATTGAGAAGGTCATCGGAAATGGTGCCATAAATCCATTTCAAAACCGTCACATCAACGGTAGACCATTCATCTTTTTCGTCATCCGTAGTAGGGCCTTTGATCTTGGCCGAAGGAATGATGTGATGAATCACACGGTTTGAACGTGCATGAATTTTGAACAACTCCGCCCACGTGGAGTATTGCACATTCTCCATATCAAGAGTGATAGGAATGCTTTGTTTGATATTGGCATGATGAAGAGAAGAAAAAGAAGAGAAGTTTGATTTTCCGTCACCCATGGCGGCGCGTGACTAAGAAGACGGCCGGTGGGAAATGGGCTAGGCGACGGCTAGGTTCTAGGGCAAGCGGAAGAAAAACCTAGAGCAATCTGATACCATGAAGAATTATATTCCTTGATTGATTTAGTTTACAAACTAAGCATATATACTAAAATACAAGTCAAGCCACAAGGCATGATTTTAGGAGTCAAAGATATTGCCTAACAAATCAATATCTTTGCTAACAACTAACTAATCAATAATTAATTAAAATATTCACATATTATAATTACATTATCTATCAACTTCCATTTTAAGTATTGTTTTCAATAATTACATGCACCCTCATAATCATTTTTCAATAGGGACGTTTGTTTTCTTATGTTGACCACGAGAAAAGTGTAAAAGGTAGAGAGATAGATTGTAATATGTAAATATGAAAAGGCTAGAGAGAAGATTAGTAAAGGTAAGGAAAAAGTGAAAAGGTAGATAGGGAGAATAAAAATGAGGGAGATGCACCTTTATAAAATTAAAAGAATAGAGGCAACCAAATATAATAATTAAGGGTCTAATTCATTTATTAGCACATGGCCTCCATATTGTTTGAGATGGCCTTGATTGCATGTTATCTCATACTTTCATCCTCCCAATTCAGCCGCAATTCCGCAACACTGCCAACTCTCATGAGTCTAATTTAGGGGATAAGGAAATTGAAACATGAATTTTACGTAGAGAGCATTCACCATACATGCGCATTCGATTAAGGTTGTCTTGTATAAATTGGAGGCTCAGTGTGAAATTAAATATGTGTCTCCATAAGGTTAAAAAAATGTCGTTATATATATTGATATCAAAATTAAACTTTCATACAATATATAGAAGTTGTTTTTTTTTCCAAACAAAATTCAAGACATACAACAACAACTAAGCCTTATTCACAAAGTGATTTGGGGTCGGCTAATATGAATCGTCAACTGAAACCGTTACCAGAGGACAACATTCAAGACATGTTACATAAAAATTGGGGATAAACTCACAAACGACTAATCAAATAGAAAAATTAAGGTTGTTCAATTGTTTTAGATGGAAAAATATTAAGGTTGAGCATGGAAAAGAGAAAGAATGAGCATGGTTTCATGAAGAAGTTCAGAAGTAAATGAGTATTTAGTAGTATGTTGGATTTGGGAATTGAAAGGCATTAAATGGTGAAATGAAAGTTGACTGAGCAGAGGATGATCCTTCAAGTTAGTATTTACTTCTCACGCGTTAAGATGCAGTAAATAGTTTTTTTATATATATACTTTTGGCGAAAATTTAGGAAATTGAAACTAAAAATTTGGGGCCTTGTGCGGTTGCTCACCCTACACATGGCCTTATACGGTCCTGCACCCGGTTATATCATGAGCATGATGCATCAAGTTAAGGTATATTTTTTCGCCCATTACTTATTTAAATGTCTCCAAATAAGGAAAACTTATACATTTAAATGAGCAATGAGTAAAACAATAGCTACATGATGACACCTGAGTTTATAATAAAACTCTATTCATCCTTCTTATGCACATGATCTATGATGAAAGCCTTTATTAAATGAGACTCGATTCTAAAATGCTCACTAATACGCCACCAGTTTTTAAATAAACTGATTGAGGCATTTAGGGTTGTTGTTTTATTGTGATATTAGAAGTTGTTGTCAATGATCTTTGGGGACTTCTGAGATTTTAATTTAAACTCTATTCATCCTTCTTAGCTGTTTCTATTCATTAAGAGTCCAAAAGGTTTACATTCTTGTAAAGTACTTCCTGTTTCATTGTGAAAAAGACCAAAAAGTTAATGAAAAACCTACAATTATCCCATTTCACACAATTATTCCCAGCTCATAAAATTATCCCCATTTATCTATGATGTTGATGCTTCTCCATGCTGTTGTGTTGTTGATGCTTCTTCATGCTGCTGTGATGTTGATGCTTCTCCATGTTGTTGTGATGTTGATACTATTCCATGTACCTTATCCCAAGCTTCCATGACTGCCCACATTGGTGCCACAACTGTTTCTTTTAATAGTCCCCCTGTCTCTAATCTTTTCTTGTTCACATGTGGCAAGTCATAATCATTGCTTCCTTGTGCCTTAAGTATCTCATTCATCACATATTGCAAACTCATCCACACATTACTTAATCTCTTATGGTCTAATTCATAAAATGCCTCATTCACAGCATCTAACATCTTGTCAACATCTTCTGGCATTTTTTTGTGCATCAAAGATTGTATGCTTCTAAAAAAACCAAGGTCGAGTATGTTTAAATCAGGACTGTTTGGTGGTTGTTGATTAGGATAAAAGTCCACCCATCTTGTTGATATACTTGTTGCCACTCTGGATCATCTTGATATGTGCCTTAGCATTGTCTTGTTGGATGAATGTAGTTCTTGGCCCATCTTGTGGCCATTTCATCTTGATTGCTGGAATTATTTGGTTGATAAGCATATTTCTTGTCACACTTTGGTTTACAGATTCAACCACCTTTGTTATCATAGTCCCCTTGGACCTATTATGAGATTTCCTTTTTGCTGGTTCTTGGTATGTGAATGGAAATATTCCTATCTTTCCATCAAATATGCATTCCCCTGCTTCACTGTATCTTGGTCTTGCTACGCATGCTGTGAATATTACTTTTGGAATGAACTTGCTTGAACTTGCTGCCCTATAACTGCCTCTTTCCTTCTTGGCCAAATATACTCTGTGATTTGTTCGTAAGTTAAAACCACTTTTCATCCAAGTGAACAAAATCGTACATTGAGTAATACTCTTTCTTAGTTTGTGGTGTATCCCTCATTAACAAACCCAAAATCCATTCCAATCTTGCAATCTTGTTTGGCTCCTTTATACTGGGGTGAAGTGGATTAGTGTATGGTTTTATAAGTCCCCTATTTATTATTCTATGTATTGTGCTTTTACTTACATTAAGCATGGTAGCTAGGTCTCTAATGCAAGTCCTTTCACCCATTTTCAGTTTACTTATGTCATCTTGTGCTACTTGAATTCGTTTTCTACCACACAAATGTAATTTGGTTGAGACGTTATACCTTTCCATTGCAGTCTTGTGTTTCTTTGCTGTGTTCCATATGCTACTTATGCATCTTATTGATATGCTGAATTTTGCTGAAGCTTCTGTGATTGCACCTCTCTTCAACTTTCCTTCTTTTGTTCTGTCAAGTAGCCAAAACAGGATGTTTAGCTTGTCCTCGCTGCCGAGCCTTGAACGCTTGTGATGATTTGATTCACCATGAGATCAAGTTCCTAGAATATAATCTAGGCTGCCTTGTTGATCCATGTCTGTCTCTTCATATGGATGCAAGTTCAGATCCCAGTTGAACATATTATGTTCATAGTCCCCAACATTGACATCATGTCCTTCATCATGATCGAGCCATTCATCATCTGGAATCCAAGGCTGATTTAAATCAAAATCTGAAGCCATGAATAAAAGGCAATGAAGCAGCAATTTAAAAGGGGAGAAAGCTACTGTTTTGGTTAGGAAGTTGTAAATGATTTTTTGTGTGTGCTATTTATAGAGTTGGAGGGAAATTAAATTTGAATGGAGGGAAAATCAGTCCCCAAGTTTGTGTAATTAAATTTGAATTGAGGAAAACTTTCAGTTTGTGAAAATCAGTCCCCAAATATGTAATCCGTGTGTTTATAATTTTTAATTTCTATTGGATGTTGAAAAGTGACTTTGGAAGCTGATTGGCTGATCTGTAATGCCTAGGATTAAGGCATAAATAAAAAAATTTATTTAAAGTTTGTTTGGACAGCTGTTTAACTTTATATGCTTTCTTTTTTGCTTGTCTTTTTCTGATTGAACTTTAGAGAATCAGCAATAACAGTTCTGTTAGCTTTGTCTCCTTACCTTAATTTTTGTGAAAAATGAGAAACAAGACTATGTTATGGACGGAGGGAGTATTATGTTGTAACAGTTGATTTGGGCTTCTAATACTACTAATAGTTCAAACAGGACTATTCTATGTTTACATAAAGATATGTTGATTTTACTTAGAGTTGTTCAAAGAGAGGGTTGGGCCAAGTTGAGCCCAAATATAGACTATTTGGGATGGAGAGATAGGCCTTCGGTCGGGCTTTATGGGTTTTTTTAAGGCAGCAATCAAAAGAGATCCTATGTTAAATTCATGTATACCACGCATTTTCCATTCATGTATGTTAGGCAAAAATTGGGCCTTCTTCTAACTTTCAGCAACCATGAACCTATAACTATAACTTAACCAACCCACTATAGCCCAATCCAGTAGGTCGCTCTCCTGAACAATTCTCCATCCAAGCATTCACAGCCCATCCAAATAACCTATCGAGGTATATCTTCAAGACTTCAACCGATCCAAAAACCATAAATGGGCCTAGAGATGGTAAATATTGACACGACACGAATTTGGGTAAAGACTTTTGATACATTTAAGTAAATGGGTTGACTCGACACGACACGTTTATTAAACGGGTTGGGTTAGGGTCGAACTATTTGACACGAAAACGACACGACAACCCGTTTATCTACAAATATTTTAAAGTTTTTCCTTAATTACATCTTACCTTCATTCATTTATTTTTGAATCTAGTTTATTTAATGTTACTTTTATACACTATTAGATGTTATTTTAACTACCGCGTGAAATTTAATAAGTTCCAAGCCAAAAATATATAAATAGCGAACATCAAATATATATGAAAAGTTAAACGGGTCAACCCGAGCTCGACACGTTTAGTTGACGGTCCGGATTAGAGTAAAGGATCGTGATACAGTTAATTAAACGGACTAGATTAGAGAAAGACAATCCGCCAACTCATTAACCCGACACGAACTTGATACGACACGGATCCTTCACCACGTCTAAATAGGCCGGCAATATTATGAAATTATGAAAAGTTTCTAGCCGAAATTGTAAATGTTGGTTTTAGCATGATTATTGTTAAACTTGGACTACATTTATAGAGCTTTACTTTAACATGAATGATTAGGCTAATTTTGACTTTCTATTTACCGAGCACATTTTGAATGTTTGGTATTATGTGTAGCCAAATCATAATGCAAATGGTGTAATCCTTAACCGATCTACCTCGATATTTTGGGTCTTAAACTTTTTGTATGACCAAATCTAAAATTAACTGAACTAAAAACATTTGATGGTAAATCTAGTTATGAAGTTTCAACGTTGCTCTTAAAAGTACTAGTGTTGCAGCTTACAAGTTTTATGGAGCAAGAAACAATATACCTTTTAGCTTTTAATGCAACACTTCTATTTTTGGTTGAAGGCTCTCTGTATCTCTTTCGTCAACATATCGGCCTCCCTTTATATTCCCCTTTATCCATCTGCTCATTACACTATCTCATTGTTTATTTAGGGCTCGTTTATTTGGACTGGGTTGTCGTGTTGGTTACATTATTATTCTTATCTCTATTCTATAAGTGAAGATGAGGGGGACACCAAAAATCAGCATTTATCTTGTTTTTTTTTAATTACTAATTAAATGGAACAAGTCTCTCCATAATTGTTTTCGCATTTTTAGATTTTGAATTAAGAAATACAAAACATCCTAAATAAACTAAATATTAATATATGTTTATGCAGAATTTGCATGATTCCGCATGCATCGCGTGTATATAAAGCTAGGTATTACTATTGAAAAGACTACTCCATTTGTAAAATATTAGTGCAATTCAAGTCCAATGGAAATTAATTTCTGTTCGCTTTATATTAGTTCAGTCAATTCAGCTCTATTAATTTTCATTAGTTTAGTTCAATATAATTTAGTCCACTTCAATTTAGTACAAAATAACAGATTTTTTGTAAGATGAAAGAAGTAAAATATCCAAGAAAGTTATTCAACTTGACATAATTTATAAAATCCTTACACATATAACTTTGTTTGATAATGGTGTATACGGCAAATTTCGCAGTCTAAATAAATAAACCAAGAAATAACATAACAAAGATAAATTTATATTGATAATGTGTTGGGTACAATCTCTGTATTACAGTTTATATAAAATAAACTAAGTCCTCTGATTCTGTTCCGCAGCTTGATGTCGACACTTGTTGATGACGACCTTGACTTGGGTGTAGGACAACGTTTTGTCAACGTCAACCTAAGCTTGAGTGTTGGATGACGTTTTGTCAACGTCAACCTGAGTTTGAGTGTAGGGTGACGTTTTGTCAACGTCAACCTGAGTTTGAGTTTTTGTTTGGGTTTATTCGAATGAGGAGCTGACACAGCTTGAATCTCAATCGAATGTGTTTGAGTTTCTCTGAACAGTCGGCACGAATTTGATGTGCTTATTGACTACTTCTAGAGAGGATTTCCAAGAGAAATTTGGGAGCTCTTGAGGATAATGATTTTCTGACCCCCGGCATTGAAGGTGGAGAGGTCTATTTATAGGGGATGGAAACCCTTCATGGACTTTTGGTGGTGTGGGTTTGGGCCCGTTTATGACTTGGTAGTCTTTTTACCTTGTCCATCTGACCATCTGTTTGGGCTGTAATATGGACTGACCTAAATATTTTTTCAACCCAAATTATGTTTATTTAATTTGGGCTTTATTTAGGTGGGCTAAATTAATTAAATTTGGCTATTATTTCTTTTATCTCAAAATTAATTAATTTAATTTTAATGTAAAACACTAATAAATTTTTAGTGTCTACAAATTGCCCCCTCGAGACTATGTTACATACACGTTTTGATGTGTTTAATTGTGACAGGGTCTCGACGTATTTGATTTTGATTTGAGATTTTTTTTTTTTTTTTTTGGAAAGACTAAGTATAACTCCAACAAGTATTTGGATCCAAGAATCCTAATCATCTTAGTATTAGATTTGTTTCCTCTAAAAGATCGAAGAAAATCTATCTATTT
Source organism: Patellifolia procumbens (assembly GCA_947645195.1). Classification (NCBI taxonomy): domain Eukaryota; kingdom Viridiplantae; phylum Streptophyta; class Magnoliopsida; order Caryophyllales; family Amaranthaceae; genus Patellifolia; species Patellifolia procumbens. Next base: position 69,646 of record CANSGD010000692.1, on the reverse strand, counting down.
ATTACCTTTAATTAGTTGGGGAAATTTTTTATCTTGTATATACAAGACTCGCTTTAGCCGTTCATTAACTTAGCATCTTTTATTAGATAGAACTTCACCCCTTAATAAATATCCAAGACAGTGTAACTTCACCCCATTAACTTTTCCTCTGGACGGCAGCAGGTTTATTAGAATCTTCAACAGGTAAATCCTCCTCCTCCGTTCTTGATTATTTTTTTTTTGTTTCATGTGTATTTGCTTTAAGAGGCCATCAATAATTGATATCTTTAGTCTTCAATAGTCTGTGCTATTAACGCACAAGCGCCATCATTGATCACATCATTAGTCAAATGACATTTGATATTATGATTCATGCTTGTGTTCTACCGTAAATGATATCAATGATAAACTGCAATTTGACTTCTTTTCTTTTTATCTTCTTTTAGTATGCCTAACAAATCTTGATTAGTATTGTTGTCACACCAAAGGACTATTTTTTTTTTTTTTTTTTTTTTGTCTCTCATGTGATATTGAGTGATGATATCATGATGATGGGTGGACTATCATACTCTTAAGAGCTTTGCTTAGGTAGCTAGCACTAAAAAAAAGTCTTTTTTATTTATTTATTTTGAAACTAAAATCTTTGATACTCTTGACTTGAAACATTGGTAGAGCAATATGTTTTTTTTTTTGATCTTATCATAATACCAATGCATACTACACCATCATCCTTAGCTGGTAATGAATCAAAATGCCGATAAGATATGCTCGTAAGATTCATGTATCTCTCAAAGACTTTTGTTGCTTTTCTTTAATCTCCATATGTTAATGGAGGATGATGTCAAATATATAATCTTGGCATATGATACATGATGTGAATTATCATCATCATCACCCACAACGCTGCACAGAGATGTTATAAGTTGCTTTATCTGTTTGTCTTCGCAAATCACCGGATAAAGGTACTGATTAATAAATATAATAGGGATTTTGTAATTAGTTGAGACTCCATAGCATGATTTTGCATTAAGTAATTGTACATTTTTTTTTTTGGGTCATGTCTTCCGATTAGTTAAGAATACTTGACCACCATGAATTTGCTGGGGGTGCCCCTTTTTTTTTTCCAAACTGTATTAGGCTAGATATTTGCATATATCACAATTTTGAATCTCCAAAAATTACACTCAAATCTTAGTTTATATCTTCTCTCTTTTTCAGTGATTAAATTTTGTGGTTCGATCCCATGACTCTTGTCGTCAAAGAGTAGGTAGAAGTTCTCGAACTTTTGAAGGTATAATTTTTTTTTACCTTACTGTTAGAAATTCTTCTTTATTTGTTATTTGTTTTGCATATTGTGTCGTCGTATGCCCCCTTTTTGTTTGTTGTCAAGTAGGAAACAATTTTTTTTGAAGACACTTATAGAAGACCGTCGTGATGTTCCATCATGCTGGTCGTGATGAGTTCATCGGAGGTGTTAGGTCATCATGCTAGTCGTGATGAACCTATCATCTTTAGATGGTATCTGGCGACACTTGTAGAAGGCCGTCGTGATGTTCCATCATGTTGGTCGTGATGAGTTCATTGGAGGTGTTAGGTCACCATGCTAGTCGTGATGAACCTATCATCTTTAGATGGTATCTGGCGACATTTGTAGAAGGCCGTCGTGATGTTCCATCATGCTGGTCGTGATGAGTTCATCGGAGGTGTTAGGTCATCATGCTAGTCGTGATGAACCTATCATCTTTAGATGGTATCTGGCGACATTTGTAGAAGGCCGTCGTGATGTTCCATCATGCTAGTCGTGATGAGTTCATCGGAGGTGTTAGGTCATCATGCTAGTCGTGATGAACCTATCATCTTTAGATGGTATCTGGCGACATTTGTAGAAGGCCGTCGTGATGTTCCATCATGCTGGTCGGTATGAGTTCATCGGAGGTGTTAGGTCACCATGCTAGTCGTGATGAACCTATCATCTCTAGATGGTATCTGGCGACACTTGTAGAAGGCCGTCGTGATGTTCCATCATGCTGGTCGTGATGAGTTCATCGGAGGTGTTAGGTCACCATGCTAGTCGTGATGAACCTATTATCTTTAGATGGTATTCGAAGACATTAGTAGAAGGCCGTCGTGATGTTCCATCATGCTAGTCGTGATGAGTTCATCGGAGGTGTTAGGTCACCATGCTAGTCGTGATGAACCTATCATCTCTAGATGGTATCTGGCAACACTTGTAGAAGGCCGTCGTGATGTTCCATCATGCTGGTCGTGATGAGTTCATCGGAGGTGTTAGGTCACCATGCTAGTCGTGATGAACCTATCATCTTTAGATGGTATTTGAAGACATTAGTAGAAGGCCGTCGTGATGTTCCATCATGCTGGTCGTGATGAGTTCATCGGAGGTGTTAGGTCACCATGCTAGTCGTGATGAACCTATCATCTTTAGATGGTATTTGAAGATACTACAGAAGACCATTGCGATGGGCCATCACGTTGTGCTCACCCTATGCATGACAAAAGGTACTTGATTCCCCTTTTTATTATTATTATTTGCATGATAGTTGACCTAATGCTAATAAACAATAATTTCATTACAATTTATCTTCACCATATTTGCCACAATGAGACGGTCATTTGTAAACAACTTCATGTTAATCGAAATTCAACCCATTTTTGATATTTGAGTGACGAGTTTGAGTGGCAACTTGAATATGAGGTTTAAGATGGCACACTTGAGGGTTAACCAAATTTGAGGTCAGGATGACACGTTTTTTGGCGTCAACCTGAATTTGAGGCATTGACTTAGGATGTCAACCAAATTTGAAGTCAGGGTGACACGTTTGGGATGCTTAGATCTCTCTCCCTCTCTTTCTTACTCTGTTTTTTTGGTGCTATACTAATGCATTCCATTCACGTTTATGAATAAAAAGTCTTATTTTCTTTTTGTTTCGCCGTTCACAGTTTATACTCTTGCGAGCTAGGAGTATTACAATGATTTTTTGTTTCGCTGTTCACAGTTTATACTCTTGCGGGCCAGGAGTATTACAATGTTTTTTTTGTTTCGCCGTTCACAGTTTATACTCTTGCGGGCCAGGAGTATTACAATTATTGTTTTGTTTTGCCGTTCACAGTTTATACTCTTGCGGGCCAAGAGTATTACAATGATTTTTTTTTTTATATTTTTTTTGTTTTTTTTGTTTTTGTAGTGGCTGCACTTGAAATTTTTTATCTTTCAAGCTGCCTACGTACTTGCAAAATGATTATCAAATGACATTGCAAGATCAAGCCAACGTAGTTCAAATGATGCATTTTTTTTTTGCATGAGCAGTTTACCCTCTTACTTAGGAGCTTACATGAGCATACAACTTTAACAATAATATCTCTTCAGGAACTTGCCGTTGATAGGTCCTACACGTAATCCTTTAGCGTCGACAATTTTGTAGGCTCCATTAGTGTAGACCTCTTGTACCACATAAGGACCATCCCATCTCGAAGTGAATTTACTCCCTGTTTTGCGAGAAGTAATGATGGGTCTTCTTACAGCTAGAACCATATCTCCTACTTGAAAGGAGCGAGGTCTGATTTTCTTGTTGAAGGCGCGTGACAGACGGGCCTGGTAGCACTCTGATTTTTGTTGTGCTTGAATCCTTTTTCGTCAAGTGCTTCTAACTCGGCTAGTCGAAGTCTATCATTTTCATCACTTGTCAAACCTTCTTGTATGGCTATTCGTAATGAAGGGATTTGAAGTTCAAGGGGTAAACCAGCCTCAACACCGTACACTAACGCATACGGGGTTGACTGTGTTGCAGATTTGTATGTTGTTCTGTATGCCCAGAGAGCTTCCCCTATTTTTTCATGCCAGTCACGCTTGGATTTGGCAACAACTTTGCTCAACAACTTGCACAACGTCTTGTTGAAAGCTTCGGCCAAGCCGTTTGTAGGTGCATTGTACATCGATGACTTATGTTTAGTGAACTTGAACTTCTCACATAAATTGTTCATCAACTTATTGTAAAATGGCGTTCCGTTGTCGGTGACAATTCGTCGGGGTACTCCATACCTGTATATAATGTGAGTACGAATGAAGTCAACAACATTCTCCTTTTTGTCCTCCCGAAGAGGGATGGCTTCTGCCCATTTAAGAAAAGTAATCTGTACCTGCCAAGATGTATGTGTGTCCCGCTGACGATTTCTGCGTGATTGGACCAACTACATCAAGTCCCCAAGCTTCAAAGGGCCAGGATGCAACTGTGGGATGCAAGGGTTCCGGAGGTTGATGTATGAAATTAGCATGGAATTGACAAGCTTCACATTTCCTTGCGTAATCTATACAGTCTTGCACCATAGTTGGCCAGTAATAGCCCATCCTTTTTATGCGGTCATGCAATTTTGGACCTGACTGGTGAGCACCGCATACCCCAGAGTGAACTTCCTCTATTGTTTTCTTTGCTTCTTCATCTCCTAGACATCTCAACCATAGTCCATGAAAGGAACGTCGGTAAAGAGTCCCCTTATAATATATGAAGCGTGAGGCATGACGACGAATCTCCGTTCGATGCCTTGCATCACTTGGCAGTTTTTCATGAGCCAAGTAATCAATAATTGGTTGACGCCAATCTTCTTCGTCAATTTGATAGACAGATATGATGTCAACTTCTTCAACATCCTCTTCGTCCGAGGCGGCAATCCATACTTCTTCCATATCTTCTTCATCTGGAGCGACAACCCAGCGTTTGCAAACGGGTACTACAGTAGTGTCCTCTGCCCCCAGTGCCAAGGTGGCTGCAAGCCCAGCAAGTGCGTCAGCCATTTTGTTGGCACTCCTTAGGACATGCTTTAACTTGAAGGTATCGAGTTTGTCGAGTAACTTCAATGCTTGTTTATGATAAGGGACCAAATCTTCTTTTTTAACTTCATATTCCCCTGAAAGTTGCTTTAGAACCAACTCCGAGTCACCATAAATGTCTAAGTCTTTGAGTCCCATTTCAGTTGCCATTTGTAGACCTAGTGTGAGCGCTTGATACTCAGCCATGTTATTTGTGCATAATTGAGTCAACACGAAAGAGTAAGTCAGTACATGCTTTTCTGGGGATATGAAGACAACTCCTGCCCCCGCGCCGTCTCGACGAGCAGCACCGTCGAAGTACATTTGCCAAGGCGGGAGTATGTCAATGAAAAATAAATCTTCGCCTGGCAAGTCATCTGAAAGTTCCCATTCCGCTGGCACTGGATGATCTGCAAAGAAGTCGGCTATTGCTTGTCCCTTAACAGCCTTTTGAGGGACATACACGAGGTCGTATTGTTTCATAAGCATAGCCCACCTCGCAAGTCTTCCAAACAATACTGGCTTTGAAAGGATGTACTTTATTGGATCAGCTTTTGAGATGACACGGACTGTATGAGCTTGCATGTAATGCCTTAACTTTTGAATTGCAAAGACCAAAGCAAGACAAATTTTTCCATGGGTGAGTAGTTCAGCTCGGCACCTACCAAGGTTCGACTCAAGTAGTAAAGTGCCGTTTCTTTGCCATTTTCTATTTCTTGGGCACACATTGCCCCCAGGGATCCCTCTTGAGCAGCAATGTACAAAATGAGCGGCTTTCCTTTTACTGGTGCCCCCAAGACAGGAGGAGAAGACAAGTACTTCTTTATGCTTTCAAAGCCTTTCTTACATGAATCATCCCATTCAAATGGGGCATCCTTTCTCATGAGATGACTAAAGGGATGACATCTCCCAGCTAGATTGGAGATAAACCTTCTTATGTACGCAAGACGTCCTTGTAAACCGCGCAACTCTTTAAGGTTTCTTGGTTCAGGCATTTCTTGAATTGCCTTAATTTTGGCTTGGTCAATTTCAATACCTCTATGCTTGACAACGAAACCTAGAAATTTCCCTGAGGTAACGCCAAACGCACACTTAAGAGGGTTCATTTTCAGTTGACATTCCCGTAGTCTTTGAAAGACTTTACGAAGGTCACATAAATGGTTCTCCCTCTTTTTTGATTTTACCACCAAGTCATCTACATAACATTCCACAATTTTGTGCATCATGTCTTCAAAGATCTTCTGCATTGCGCGTTGATACGTAGCTCCAGCGTTCTTTAACCCAAATGGCATGACCACATAGCAAAATATTCCTTTTGGGGTACGAAAAGCGGTGGCCTCTTGATCTTCAGGTGCCATGAGTATTTGATTGTAGCCAGCAGTACAATCCATAAAGGACAAGGCTTCATGACCAGTAGTAGCGTCAATCATGATTTCCGCCACAGGAAGTGGGAAATCATCTTTTGGACAAGCTTCATTTAGGTCACGGAAATCTACGCAGATTCGCAATTGCCCTTTTTCTTTCTCACTGGGACAATGTTTGCTACCCATGTGGGATACTTAACTTCACGAATGAACCCTGCGTCAATGAGCTTGTTTACTTCAGATTCGATCTCGGGAATCATTTCAGGTCTGAAACGTCTTTGGGACTGTTTCTTTGGGCTCATGCTTTTTTTGACGGCCAGTCGGTGGACAGCGACTTTTGGGTCGAGTCCGGGCATCTCCTTGTAACTCCATGCAAAGACATCTTTGTATTCAGAGAGCAGATTAAAGTACTCTTCTTCTTCTTCTTGTGATAGATGAGCACTAATATAAACGGGGCGTGGTTCGTCTGGAGTTCCTAGGTTCAACTCTTTTAGATCATCCACAGTGGCTTGCCCCCCGTCCTCGAGAGATTTAGGTGCCTCGTCTGTCTCTACTTCTTCGTCGCTATCATGAGCTTCATGGCCCGTGATATGATTTGAAGACACAAGTTCAAAATTTTCCTCTTCTTTTCTGTCAAACGGGGTACTCTGGTTGGTATGTACCACAACCCTCCCCTTCACTTTTAAGGGTCCATGCTCGATGATGTCTACCACTTGTGTGCGCTTCATGCGAGAAGGCACAACACTCTTAAGTTCACTGTCTTCTTGAATTTTGTCGTCCCTCCTTCCAATGCGACTCATCACTGATTGTCTTTGTTGATGGTTACTTGAGGATGACACGCCTAGACGATCAAAAACTTGTGCTTTCTTCTTAAAAGGGAGAGTGTTTTGATGTGGAATGTGACCTTTTAAAACCGCACCCTCTTTCTTTCCATTCCCTCTAAGCCTTCCAAATACGGATTCACGCTTCTTAGGGGCAGGTGGTTGCAATCGATCAAAAACTGACACCCTTGGATTAGCTGCATTATTTTCACCTTCTTTTTCTTCGGCCTCCTCAGCAGTAATATACTGTGTAGAAGGAATATTCTTCCTATGTCGTGCAGAAATCCGAATAGGTTTTGGAGGATCGAACCCCAAACCTAATTTAGTTGGTTGAACCACAGTACCGTGCTCTTGTAATCTCTTCTGTGTGTCATTAAGTCCATGAGATTTTGCTTCAATTAGCTTCCCCATAGGTGCTGGGTTTTCAAAGTCATACCCAGATTTTGCCAAGAGCCTATAGGCATTAGGATCAAATCTACCCTTATTAAGCCATTTTCTTCTAGCTGTCTCCTCAGATTCTGAGATTGGAGGCTGGAAAATTTGACTTTGGTTGGCCTTAGACAAGGGAAGCATTGTTTCATTCTTCAAAGTTTGAAGAGTACCTACGTCCACCCGTGCATTTATCTTTGGCTCAACTTTTACATCTTGACATCCTGTGAATGGGGACTCCCCTTCCTTACGACGAGACTTAGGAACATATCTCAAGAATGGAGTTCTTGATGCTGCCCCCATGTCTTTCACAGGTTGAGTGACACTTTGTTCATTCGTCATTCCCATGTACTGTTGCTCGGCATTACTAGGTGGCTTACTAGAGTTTGAAGATGAAGGGACATCTTCATTTTTCTTAACTCCCCTTTTACCTGTCGAGGTAATTTGGGATGGTAACATCTCACTTGAGGCTCCCCCGTCTTCAAAAAACTTAGCATCAGCGAAGTAGGAATCTGCTTTGCTAAAGGGTTTAACATCCGCATTTATTTTCTTTTCACCTCCACGATAGTACTTAAGACATTGATGGAGGGTTGATGCGACTACACCATTTTCATGTAGCCAAGGCCTTCCAAGCAACATCTTATATGACGTCTTTGTGTCAATCACATGGAAGAGGGTAGATGAATTTAGTTCTCCCATACTCAGGTCTAGGCGTATGATGCCTATTGCACGCTGACTATTTAGATCGAATCCTTGAATCACTATACGACTATTAGACAACTCCTCCATTGTAATCCCTAATTCAATCATAGTGTTTTTTGGCATGATGTTGACAGCTGAGCCTCCATCTACTAAAATGCGGTTTATCTTTTGCTCAAGTATGTAGCCAGAGACAAACAATGGTCGGTTGTGAGGTTTTGAACCCAACAGCAGATCCTCATCTGTAAAGGCTAAGGCAGAGTTACAAGATGCACAATTAGCAGAGCTTTCAATGAGTTCCTCAACCCCTTTTATCTTGTCAACATATAATTCTGGTTGTTGAAGTGCAAGAGCCACATCTCCATTGTAATCCCTAACACATTTCTCGAGGCAGTTTGAAGATTTGCCCACATCCCATCCGCGTTGGAAGGGCCTCTAATACAGTTAAAACTTTCGGGTCCATTTCAGTTCCGGAACTTTGAAGAGTCAGTTTAAAAGACACTTTGCTCTCTGCAGCAGGAGAATTATCTTCCTCACTATCCTCCATTACTTCTTGCTCATTCTCCACAAAGGAGACAGTGTTGACAGTAACCACAGTGAAGTAATCTTCGGGAAAGAACTCCTCTAAGATTATTGGCGTAAGTGGTTCTTGTTCAAGTAAATCAATGGGAAGGACTTGTGTCTTGACACTTTTCTTTGGCTTCTTCTTCCCTTTCGAGAGCTTAGGGCCCTTATTCCTTTGTTGCTTCTTTTGTCGGCGGAAAGGTTGTGACTGTGGCCTTGTTTGTTTTCTAGGCCTCCTTCTTGTGACCAATGTCCACCCTTCGTCATCTTCTTCGTGAGGGGCGATAACCAAAGTTTCATGCTCAACATGTGACATGTTGGCCATTGGAGTACTTGGTCTTGCCACATACCCAATCACAGGCTCCAAACTTCCGAACTGCAAAATTTGAGCTTGCCATGGAGATTCTATCACGGCGGATGCGTGATTAGTCTCAACTGTTTCATCAAGGTCCAACTCGATTCTTCCATCCTTTGCTAGCTGCATGATTTTTTCTTTAAGTGTTATACACTTCTCGATGGGATGACTAACCATCCTATGGTATCGGCAGTTGTTGGGGTCGGCAGTCTTGCCAACATCCGCAGGCCGTTTAGGTTCGGGAAGCTCGATGACCTTATTCTCAAGCAAATCATCTAGCATTCCAGACAAGTCAGAATCCGGGAATGGGTACTTCTTTGCTTGCAATTCTTTTAAAGTGGGCCTATCCTTCTTAGGCTCTCTTGAGGATGAAATCCTTTTGTCTTCAGTGCTCGCCTTTCCAGAAATCTTGACAGGCCCAGAAGTGGATGTGATCGACATCGACTCCTTAGTTGAACTTTTTGAAGATTTGTCGCCTTTCTTGAAATCTTTCTTTTCCTTCTTCATTTCATAAGAAGTATGACTTTTACCACGATTATTGGCTATGGTGAGCTCCATGTCATGAGCTCGAGTAGCCAACTCTTGGAAAGACCTAGGCTTTATACCTTGCAAGATATAAAGTAAGTCCCAGTCCATTCCCTGTATACACATCTCAACAGCAGATACTTCAGTCAAACGGTCTTTGCACTCTAGACTCAGAGCGCGCCATCGGTTGATGTAATCAATCACCGGCTCATCTTTCCATTGATGAGTTTTAGTTAACTCAATCATGCTAACTACACGTTGAGTGCTGTAAAACCTATTCTGGAACTCTATCTCCATTTCATCCCAACTATCAATGGATTCTGGAGATAAGTTTGTGTACCAGTTAAAGGCGATGCCTTTGAGGGAGCGAACAAACTGCTTAACTAGCAAGTCGCCTGTAGTGTTGGCATTATTGCACGTCTCTATAAAGTGGGCGACGTGTTGTTTAGGACTTCCCTTCCCATCAAACTGCTGAAACTTGGGGGGTTGGTAACCATGAGGCATACGCAACCTATCGATTCTCTTGGTGTAAGGTTTCACATAGCGCTGACTACCTTGAGAACCTTCCCCAAGTTGACCCTTGACAGCGTTAGCTATCATATCCTGGACTTGTTTAGCAGTCAATGGAAGGTGAGAGTTGTCTTTCACAGATTTATCACTCTCACTTCCGCTTTCACTGTCACTATGCTTAGATGATCCCTCCATTGAACTTTTCTCAAGCTTCTTGTTCAGGGTAGTGATTTGATCATTCTGAAGCTTGATTTGAGCATCCTTTTCCTCTCCATCTTTTACCAATTTCTGCAGTAGATTATTCATCTCAGCAAGTTGCTTTTCAACAATTTTTGTTGAAGTCACCATGACAGCAGCAGTGAATGACTTAGAGACTTGAGATGATCTTTCTATGTCAGGGGTCTCCAGAGGTGAAGAGGCAGAGGAATCACTACTGGATTCAGCATCACCGTCGACCCTAAATGGGCTAAAGAGGGGACTGGTACGAACGACCAATCTCCCTGACCGTTCAGTTGCAGTTTGCTTCCATTTGAGGGGAGCAGCAGATGGTTGGTCAGATTCAGCTGCAGAGCTAGAGCCAAACACTGGCACTTCACGCTCTTTGCGAAAAGAAGACGTGATGGCATTTTCAGAAACAGTTTGCCTAACTGATTTGCGTTGACGGGTAGGGATTGTCGCAGCACGAAGGCTTGCAGCAGCAGTGGCGACGGCAACTTTCTTCATCCCTCTTGTGTTTACACCAAGAGTCTGGTCGGCGATGAAATCACCCAGCGTCACAGTCTTTCGCTGGGTAGCGTCAGAGTTGTCAATGAACTCGACAATGTTCTTCCTTGAGGCCATTGATCTTATAGTAGTTGGTTTTTTTTTCTTTGTGAAACAGAGATGAGAGGCAGAGATGGTCCCACCGGGCGTGCCAAAATTTGTATACGGCAAATTTCGCAGTCTAAATAAATAAACCAAGAAATAACATAACAAAGATAAATTTATATTGATAATGTGTTGGGTACAATCTCTGTATTACAGTTTATATAAAATAAACTAAGTCCTCTGATTCTGTTCCGCAGCTTGATGTCGACACTTGTTGATGACGACCTTGACTTGGGTGTAGGACAACGTTTTGTCAACGTCAACCTAAGCTTGAGTGTTGGATGACGTTTTGTCAACGTCAACCTGAGTTTGAGTGTAGGGTGACGTTTTGTCAACGTCAACCTGAGTTTGAGTTTTTGTTTGGGTTTATTCGAATGAGGAGCTGACACAGCTTGAATCTCAATCGAATGTGTTTGAGTTTCTCTGAACAGTCGGCACGAATTTGATGTGCTTATTGACTACTTCTAGAGAGGATTTCCAAGAGAAATTTGGGAGCTCTTGAGGATAATGATTTTCTGACCCCCGGCATTGAAGGTGGAGAGGTCTATTTATAGGGGATGGAAACCCTTCATGGACTTTTGGTGGTGTGGGTTTGGGCCCGTTTATGACTTGGTAGTCTTTTTACCTTGTCCATCTGACCATCTGTTTGGGCTGTAATATGGACTGACCTAAATATTTTTTCAACCCAAATTATGTTTATTTAATTTGGGCTTTATTTAGGTGGGCTAAATTAATTAAATTGGGCTATTATTTCTTTTAGCTCAAAATTAATTGATTTAATTTTAATGTAAAACACTAATAAATTTTTAGTGTCTACAAATGGGAACTTGAAAATTGTAAGGAAGCAATGCAATTGGTCAATCTCAAAGTCATACCAAACTTCAAGATAATATAATTTTAGCTACTTTAATATATGAGTGTTCTCGTTAATCGTAATTTTCTTCGTAATTAGAAATTAATTGTAGTTTTGTTAATAATTTATAATTAGCCCCATACTGTATAGTAAGCCTAGACTACACAACCCATACTTATCCCACCTTACTCTATATATGGAAATAAGTCAAAATGAAGTCAGATAAGCAAAAGAGATACCTTGCTTAAACAATGAAAAGGATTGTTCTTCTGTTTGTTGCATCTTTTTTGTCTTTCTTTCTTCGGTAAAAAGCCTTAAATACTGGAGTCTGCCTTAAAGCAATTTACCCTAACAGTAAAAGATGAGAGCTTTTGCTTTTCTGTAAGTAAAATTGACATCATGCTAAGTTGCTAACCATCATTCTCATATATTTGGGCATGCGAAAACTTGGTAAATTAATTGGCCTATAATTAAAGGAAAAATAGAAAATAATAATCCCACCTTTGGGCGGTCTTTTCAACATAATCTCGTATTCACTTAATTTTAGAATAATCCCACCTTTGACATACGTCTGCTCAAAATGGGTCTTTTTTTGACAAGTAAAGATCCATTTTGAACACACGTATGACAAATGTGGAATTATTCTGAGCAGACGTATGTCAAAGGTGGGATTATTCTGAAATTAAGTAAATGTTGGATTATTTTGAAAAGACCGCCCAAAGATAGAATTATTTTTTTCATTTTTCCATAATTAAATATCACTTTTTAATAATAATTGATTTACTCTACTTTATGCACGACATAGTTAAAGATATATATGATCCGTCAAAGTATGCATTACAGACTCCAAGTATTACCTCTAAGAAAATTAAAATATGACATAAGTAATCCTAGCTTTTACTCAACTGGTTTTGAACTTCAAATCTTTAATTAAAGGATTAATCCCAACTTGCGATACCTTTTCAAAAGAATTCAAATTTGTATTACCTTACCTTTACTAATATAAACAAAGACTAGTCCATCAATATTTCCAGTAGCATGCTCTTTTATTAATGAAAAATATAGTCAAGGTTAGCATATATGTACATGGTGCAAAAGTCAAAGTATTGCATAGTTGCAAGTGAAAAAAGAACCGATGAAATACTTAATTATCATTGCATGTAAAAAAGTACACTGAAGTATTTGACTAGTCAAATTTTAACTAATAAGGCTCTGTCCACTTCACCTGTTTTATACAAATTTTACATTGTGTTTCCAGAATCAAAACTAATTTCACTAATTGAAAATGAGATTTAGTGCTCAAAATTGATTTTTTTATTTCTTATCTCTTATATAGTTTACTGGTTAATTAACACCTAATTTTTGCCTAAAATCTTTACTAAGTTGAAGTGAACAAGACCAAACACAATTAACATCTTAGTACTTTAATATATTTTCAAAATATAACAATAAAGTTTGGAATTTACGATGTAACTACATGTCGTTTAATGATGATGAAATGTTTTTAGTAATTTATATATATTATATTTTTAAACATAGTCGTCACAACTTGTTTCTGTCCAATTCAATTCAACATAAAACAATAATTTTCAATAAAATAAGCTCAATAAATATATAAGTTATATGCAGCAAAAATAAGTTCAGTTCAATATGAAAATAATTTCAGCAAAAATAAGTAGTTGGAAAAACAAGAAAAATAGAAAATCAAGAAAAATAAGTTTTGCTCATTAAAACTTTAGCAAAAACAAGCGCAATTCGATAAAATAAGTCTAGTTCAGTACGAAAAAATGTTTAATTTAGTATGAGTACACATAATTCCAAATTGGTAAAAAGGACCTTATTCCTACTGAACTGAACTGAACTGACAGATATTGAATATTTCAGTTGGAGTGAACAGTACCTTACTCTTTCAAGTCTCCACCATTAGGCCATAAAACAAGAAATAATTACAATATCCTATGTGAAAGAATCTTTTATAGAATTAATAAATGATTGATTAAAATGATTGATTGAAGCTTCTACTTCTAGCAACTAATAATTAATTAATTAAGCTAATATCTCATTAATAACTCTTGCTAATAAAGTTTACAAATTCAGTTAAGCACTATAATACCATCTCTCAAACTATATAAATATTTGTCCCCTTCTATTCTGCCAAACACACCCTTATTCATAAACCAACAATGTCCAAACTCTCCTTCTTTCACTCCCTTTTGTTCTTATTCTCCTTGTTTCTACATGTAAGTCCCCCCCTCCCTCTATATTTCTTCCTTTTTCTTTCAAGTCCCGATATTAGGGTTGTATATAAGCATTAAATACAGTTTCTTAAATAGTACTAAGTTAAAAACTTACGCTAATATAACCCAACAATCGATGTTAATTATATTTGAACGTTATTTAATTTTCCACGTTGTATCTATCATTTTCCTATTTTTATACGTTAATCTCTTTTGTTTATTTCTCTAATAATAATTCTCCATTTTTATGAATTTTACAGGATTCATTTGCAGAAATCAAACACAACCCATTTACACCAAAATCTTCACTAATACGTTATTGGAACACCCACATTTCCAACACCCTCCCTAAATCATCCTTCCTCCTCTCCAAAGCTTCACCTCTCACCGCCGTCGACACCGCCTTTTACACCAACCTTGCCGCAAAACACACCCTTGACACCCACCTCTCCTCCTTCTGCTCGGCCGCAAACTTGTACTGCGATTTCGATACATCTCTACAAGACCACTATCACCATCCTGCACCACCACACAAAGAAGATGCAAACTTTGCATCCTACACAAACAAACAGTTCAGAACATATGGTGGGTCCCTAAGTGGTGGAGTTGACTCGTTCAAGAACTACTCAAACAACATAAACATGCCAGTTAACTCGTTCACTCGTTACAGTCCTAACTCAGTAGGTCATGGTGAAAGGTTCACTAACTATGCAGATAATGGTAATGTGGCTAACGACAGCTTCACGAGTTATGCAGCAGGTGGAACAGGTGGGTTAGGTGAGTTCAAGAACTACGAGTCAAATGTAAATGTACCTAATATGAAGTTTAGTAGTTACAGTGGTAACGGTAATAATCATAGGCAATCATTTGGGGTTTATGCTGAGGATACTAACTCTGGCACTGAGGTTTTTACCTCGTATGGTAAAAATGGGAATGGGGTCCCTACGGAATTTAATGAATATGCTAAGTCGTCGAATATTGTCGTGTCAACTTTTGCCAGCTATGGTCAATTAGCGAATGCTGCTAATGATTCTTTTAAAGGGTACGCGTCTAGTGCGAATAATCCTCATAATACGTTTAAGAATTATGGGTCGAAGGTGAGTTCGGGGGTTGAAAGTTTCGAGAATTATAGGGATGAGGCGAATGTTGGGGATGATAGTTTTCAAAATTATTTAAGAAGTTCGAGTTCGACAAAGGCGAAATTTGCGAATTATGGTAAGTCGTTTAATCAAGGGATTGATAGGTTTAAGGGGTATGGTAAAGGTGCGGTTAATCGTCAAATAGAGTTTAAGGCTTATGGTGTTAATAATTCGTTTAGTGGGTATGGTGATAATAAGAAGGGGGTTAGCTTTTTGGGGTACACTCAGAGTGCTCCGATGGACGGTAATTTGGTAAATAAGTGGGTTGAAGAGGGTAAATTTTTCCGAGAATCAATGGTAAAGCCTGGGACGGTCATGAAGATGCCTGATATTAAGGATAAGATGCCCAAAAGGTCATTTTTACCCCGGGTGATATCGTCGAAATTACCATTTTCAACATTCGAGTTAGCAAAATTAAGGGAAACCTTTAAGGCTGCGGAGAACTCTACACTAGAGCGCCTGATTGTGAACGCGCTAAGTGAGTGTGAGAGGCCACCGAGCGCTAGTGAAACCAAGCAATGTGTAGCTTCGGTTGAAGACATGATAGATTTTGCGGTTTCCGTCTTGGGTAACAATGTGGCGGTCCGGACCACGGAAAATGTAAATGGATCAGGTAAACGGGTCGTGATCGGGTCGGTAAAAGGGATAAATGGTGGGGAGGTGACAAAGGCAGTGTCATGTCACCAAAGTTTGTTGCCTTATTTACTTTACTATTGTCACTCTGTCCCTAAAGTAAGAGTATATGAGGCAGATATATTGGATTTGGAAACCAAAACAAAGATAAACCATGGTATTGCTATTTGTCATCTTGATACTTCAGCTTGGAGTGCAGGGCATGGTGCCTTTTTGGCATTGGGTTCCGGACCGGGCCTTATCGAAGTTTGCCATTGGATATTCGAAAATGATATGAATTGGACGGTTGCAGATTAAATTACGACACAAATGGATGAAGTTATTTTGTTGCGTTTCTAAATATGTATTAAAAATTGTACCATGATTAATT
This sequence comes from Patellifolia procumbens, assembly GCA_947645195.1. Lineage (NCBI taxonomy): Eukaryota > Viridiplantae > Streptophyta > Magnoliopsida > Caryophyllales > Amaranthaceae > Patellifolia > Patellifolia procumbens. The sequence continues at coordinate 53,479 of CANSGD010000692.1, read as the reverse complement.
ATGAGAAGATTTGATTTATGTGATTAACAAATTGAGCAGTTAAATTATTTTAACGTTATTACTGCAATTAGTATAATTTAGTAATATGATGAGAATGATTTTGTTTGGAAAATTGAAAATGCTAATGATTTGTTATAGTTCATGCTTGGAAGGCTAAATTGATGATTTCTAGCCCCACAAACAACAGCCAGGCACCAGCAGGCGTGTACTCTACTGCATAATCATGGTAAATAGTGTTTAGCAGTACTATACACTAGTACTATTTCCACCTGATCCACATATAGCACCAACTACCCACGTGTTAAAAGATGGCCGGCCATTATTTTGTTTCATTGTATAAGTAAAACATTCTAAAACTTGTATTATGAAAATGTTTCATAATAAGCTGAATCTAGTAAAACTTCGCATGATTTTGTTCCCCGAATGAAAGGAGTAGAGAGTATATGCTTGGGGTAAGGTGCATGGGCTGAAGTTTTTGTCAATGTGATGTGAATATGATCCTTCACCTAAACTGAGCATATTAGAAATCATTTTAGTTTGTGTCACTTCGGACTCTAAGGATTCGTTCTTTTCAGCTTATAATCAAAATTTAAGACTTCCTTTGAATTTTGTTTGAGGTAAGTTGGAATGATCGTGGGGAAATTTATGAGAAAGTTCGAGGAGGTGCATCGCATAGGGGTCTGCAAGGGCTGCAACTGTGCATGCTCGCGCACAAAGCTTAGCTACAAAAATCCGCACTAGTTAGCAGCAAGTGTTACATGGCCGTGCTATTTCATATCCGCGTCAGCGCATTAGTGACTAGTAGTTGTTGAAAGGAACGTCATTATGCTTATGCGTTATGTAATGTTTGTTGGACTTTTTTTGGTCAATTTTGAGTTTGTTTTATGCAATAAAATTCTAGCATTCCCAATTCTCAAAGTAATTCAAAGGCCTATCTATACCCTGTTTTCTGATCATGTTCCTATGTTTTATTAAAGTTTTTGAAGAAATTAGTCTTTTATAACTTCACAAGCCATCATTCTAATATATAGTTCCCCACTAAACTTTTCTATGTGAAAACTTGCTATCAAACAAGATATATTCTTGTCGAAACAATAACATTTGATCGTTGAAAGACTGCATACATAAACAATTCACGCTTAATTGATGTTTTTGATTGAAACTTGCATTGTCAATCTACACATCATGATGAAATGAAAGAATACTTTCGGAGGTTTTACACAATCATCTTCCATTTTCCACTATTGAGAAAATCATGCATATTCAGTCGTCTTACTTGATGTACACATCTTGTACTCTTTGCCCTATTCACACAATATATATTGACCATTGCTAAAGAAACATACGTAGAGGCAACATATATGAGATGTATCGCTCAATTTATGAATATACTAATAGTTTAAGTTGTGTATCGGCAATCGTGAATGACATGATAAAAGGAGTAGTGCTTAGTGGTCACTAACTCTTACAAACAAAAGAAGAGAATGGCAATGCAGCTGATAAAAGTGCCATAGTACAAAGAAGCACAGCACGAGTATCTATAAAGAAAGGATGATGGTTAACAATAGGAGGTCATGTTCCTCCTTTTTCAGTAGAATGGAATTTTTGGCATAAGATTATAAGTTCATTGATATATATCATTGAAATTACAAACACACTTTAGTCTGTTTCTGCATAGTGCGCATGTATGGACCGTCCTAAAATTCATCACTATTGCCTATTATTATTCCTTTGCAGTCAAGAATTGGTTGAATGTTATATGTAGCAGAGGACAGTGCAAAGCACATTATGGAGTTGGGACTAACTTACCTATTGTTGTGCCTCCTATATTACATGCATTTTCAGCTTTTTAAAGTATATATGATCAAAAAATATTTAGGCTTTTATAAAGTAATGTACTTTATGGTTTAGGTACGTAAGATCAAGGCTTGATCACCTTGAGCTTTGAGTTGGGGAATAAAGCAATTTCGCATTTGAACTTTGCTTATTTTTATTTTTCTAAAGGAATAACAAGTACTACATACTTACAATATATCGGGGTGTATATGATAATAGTTCTATCTATCGCATATGTATAGAGGTCGAGAGAGTTGTTCAATTCGCTTTCCCTTTCTTCTCATGTATTTAGGATTTGTATTATGCATAATATTTTGACTGATTTAAACTTATCTTTAACTTGATTTTTCTGAAATACGTTAAAGTAAGCGATTTTCTCTACCTATACTTAACTTTTCTAAATGATTATGAAATTATTTCCGATGGGTCGGGAATGACATACGTTTTGCGCCCTTATAGGTTTGTAACTGACTTTGAGGTATTGTACTATTATTGTTGGCTTAGTTGATAAGAATTTTACTTGACATTCTACAAGTTTGATGTTTGAATCTTGTTATGTGATGGAGTTTGGAAATATATCTCCTTAGCTTCTTCCTCTACTTCCAATTGTCTAGCCTGCTAACATTGTATCAAAAAATTGCAAGAATTGAGGTATTATCTTTGTTTTTCTCCTTACCATTTAAAACAATTATATATATGTAGCTTTTTAACAATTACTATGACTCAAGTACAAATCACATCCTACTCTGCTTAAAAAGTTACAACACCTCACATTCGACACTAATTTACTCATATAAGTCATAACGAACATAATACTTGTACAAGATAATGTAGAAGGGTGTACCATACTCTAGCTAGGTATACCCAAAACTCGTAGTAAATGGACTTTATATTATCATTAGACACCAACCCAAAAAAGATAACACTAAGTCACTAACAAGAAAACTATTTCATCTCTCAAGTACGTTAGCGCATTTTGTGAGTGCAGCTCAAATGTCGACCCATAATGCGTGTAAGGCGAGTATATTGCATACCACGTTATTACCATCTAAACGTTTTTATGTTCATATCCACCAAGTAGTATTTAGTTTAATGAAGAGGATTATATTTCACAAATTTAAAAATGGGAGATCAATTCTCAAGAGAGGCTCTTTTGGATTGGAGGATTTTCCTTACTTATCCTCCTTACTAACTTGGCCGTAGCCAAGATACCTACAAAAGTTGGATCAAGTTGGCCTGCAAAAATTATTGATCGACACTACGACTGTATTCTTTTCAACTTATCTGAACTTATTAAACCTTAGTAGACTTTATCCGACCTTATTATATAAATATTATCTCATTTATTGTATAAACCCTTGCACAAGGGGGGGGGAATGGGGATCCCACCTTTGCAAGGGCGAGAATAGATTCCTTATCATAGGGAGAATAGGGAGGGCCTCAAACCACTAGACCAACTCATGATCCTCTAACTTATTCGACCTTATTAGATGAAACCTTATTAGACTTTATTCTCCCTTATTCTCCCTTATTTGGTCTTATTAGATCTTATTCGACTTAGTTGACTTTATTAGACCTTATTATTCGTTCTTATTTGACCTTATTTGACTTTATTAGACATTAAGACATTATTCGACTTTATTTGACTTTATTCTATCTTAATAGACTTTATTATTCGACCTTACTAGAATTTAGTTTATTAGACCTTATTAGATCTTATCTAAACTTATCATGTTTAAAAATAAGTTGAAAAAACACATCCAACTTTTTTACTATCTATAGTCTTACGATATCAAAACACTCGAATCTACTAATCACAATTCAATTGACTGTAAAATAATAATTAATCCCATTTCAAATTTTCATTGTCCCATCAAGAATAATAATTTCCCATAACATTGGCGGAAGACAATATACTACCTCCGTTCCATAGGTATTGCAACCTTTGACATTTTGCACTATTCATACACTACCCTTTGACCCTCTTTTGTGATTTATACACAAGGATAAATATAGCCATGTGGGATCTTGTTAGATTCGTCTCGATATATGCTTAATTAAAATTTACTTTTTATAATTTTTACTTAAATAAAATTAGAGATATTAGCGTCTAAAGTAGTGCGTTGGGAGGCGTAAAACTCTCTATGTTGCAATACACATGGAACGGAGGTAGTATTTGACATATGAGGACTTTTGTTTTCCTGACCCAAAAGGCTCGAGTAGCCCATATCATGTTGTGGAGCGCATGTCTCTTGTGATGTGGGCTTGGTCATTGGCATTCTTTCTTACTGCATTTTATTTTCCTATCTCTATCTCTATTGATTACGTTTCCGACCTCACCTTTGGCGTGCACAACTAAAGTTACAATAATGACCACATACCCCTGACTAGGCCTGATTATCGGGTGAGTCGGGGCGGGTAGGGGACGGTCGATAGCGGGGCAGATTGTTGGCGGGTCATATGGAATTGTTAATGTTCGGTTCAGGGTCAGGGCCAAGTCAAAAAATATAGTTAGACTTATTTAGCTAAAGTAACATGTAAAATAGTAATACTTCCTCCGTTTCGCAATACTCGCAACCAAAAGAATTGCACATAAACCAATAAAGTTGAAAGAAAGGTGAAATTAGACAAAAATGCCCATGAACTTAACAAGGTTCAATAAAATAAAAAAACCACCACCTGCCATCTGTTTCCCACCGGCCACCACCACTAACCCACCACCAGCTAACCCAGGCATCTGACCCATCACCGACAACCCAAATACAACCACCATTACAGCTGTCGTCACTTCCCCTTTCTCTCTCGCGCTCTTCTAACATCTCTCACCCTCACTTCTTTTCAGATTTTCTCCGCTGGCCTCACTTTCTCTTCCTACCTCAGATTCATGCGTTGGTTTCTTTAAGGTGGGTCAGGGGTGGAAAGGGGCAGGGAGTGAGGAGAGAGTGTGTCGAAGGCGTTGGTGGTGGTTTCGTCGGAGGCAGGGCGTGAGTTGGGTGGTGGTGGAGGTTTCCGGCAGGTTGGTGGAGTAGTGAGAGTGGAGGGTGGACTGGCGGTGGTTAGTGGTTACTCAAGGAGGGAGAGAAGGTAGGTGGGTGGACGGTGGCTGGGAAAATTGTTAATTAGTGAACTAAGAAGGATTTGGCCCACTATTAATTAATTAGGTTTGGGTAATCACTAATTAGAAAATAATAAGAGTATGTAATTCATTGATTTATTTTATTAATTAGATAGGATGGGTAAGTCAGTATGGGTGTAATAGTCTTTTGTTATACTAAAATATGCCAAAAATAGTTTGGTTGCAAGTATTGTGAAATTTCCCTTAAAGGAAAGTGTTGCGAGTATTGCGAAACGGAGGAAGTATATCTTAAATTCTTGATCAATAAAAAGGTGATAGTATTGTGTCAGACGGTCTGACACCAATATTTGGTCAGACTGTCTGACACCAATATTTGGTCAGACCGTCGTACACGTTGAGTCGCGCCACCTTCCGCCACACTCGCCGATCCAACGACCAAGCAGCACAAGCAACAACCCAACACCACGCAAACCACCCAACCGTTGAGCCGCGCCACCTTCCGCCATACTCGCCGGCGAAATTCCAGTCCATAGCTCATAAGAAGCGGCATACTCCTATGCCATTCAAAGTCCAGAAAGTTACGAGAAGAAAAATTAAAAAAGGATTAGCAAATTGAGCTCGTGTGTATGGCGTTGTAAGAGCTCCAAAAACAGAAAAAATTAAAACACGTAAATGAAACAATAAGATAACTAAATGAACTTAAAAGACATCCAATTGAAAGAAAAAAGATCAACTTAAAAAAATTGAAACCAACTGAAAAACAAATTGAAACTAACTGAAAGTCGTCTGACCAAATGTTATGACCCAATACTTTCTCAAAATCATAAAGCATAAATTAGATTAGAAAATAGGTATCCTGCGACCTGCATAACAAACTTGAAAATAGTCTCATTTTCTAATCATATGTTTTTGAATTTCTAAATATGTTGATTATTTTTGAATTATCTGATTTATTATTTCACACATTGCTAATTCATATTGAGAGATAATTGGGAAATGAGACTATTTTACATTTGAATTATGAATAGGAAATCAAAAATATATAGATGAGAAATCATAATAGGAAATTAGATAGGATAATATCGGTTTCATATTTTATAATATAGGAACAAAAAAAGAGAAACTCTTGTATGGACCCGGTCCACACTAAATATAGTGTAGACCCACTCTCTTTCCTCACTCCTTCTCCTCACTGCTCTCTTTCCTCCTCTCTGAAACTACCATCACCACCACGCCATCCCCTTCCCCTAAACCACCACCACCCACAACCTTCCCTCACTCTCTTCACTCCCCTCAACCACGCGGGACAACGACACCTATTTTCCGGCGGATCCTTAACGATTCTCCGGCGGCTTCTCCGACGTAACATCTTTCACCTCTGCCTTCTCTCTTAATTGATGATCTGATTCGAGTTTCTGCAGTTGTGGGAGAGAAATCAAAGAAGGGTGAGCAAAATTAGGTATATTTAAGCATAAAATTCCCTTCTTTCAGGTTTTAATTTCATGAATTCAAATGCTTTTTAGGAATTGGAATGTTAAATCCCCATTAACACCCAATCAAATCGAATTGAGGGAAAATTTAGGGTTTTATTTTGATAATAAAAACCTTAACTTTTCATTCATAACACTTAACTTTTAATTACAAAACCTTAACTTTTGATTGTTAAACCTTAACTTTTAATTACAAAATATTAACTTTTGTTAAAAAAAACCTTAACTTTTCATTCATAACACTTAACTTTTGATTATAAAACCTTAACTTTTAATTAAAAATTCTTAACTTTTGATAAAGAAACCTTAACTTTTGGTGAGCAAAAATTTAACTTTTGATAAAAAATTCTTAACTTTTGGGACCTAGCCCTGGTCTACAATAAGTTTAGTGTAGACCGGGTTCATACTAGACTTGACTACAAAAAAATTGTCTATTATTCTTATTAAATCATTGATTCTCTATCCCTTCTTTCATATTCCGCTAACTAAATTATTGTGCTGACATCTCTTAACAAAATCTAGTTACGATGTTTTATATTTAATAAATCAATTTTTAATATAAATTATTTATATTGTTAGGGGAATAATTTTGGTTTCCTTATCATTTTGATGTTCAGTTATGTCAACTCTAAAAAGTGATTTAAATTTGGGACTCATTTTAAAGTAATATATTCATATATAGATTATATACTATATAGGTATGAAAGTCTGTGATCCAAAATCGTTTATTATCCCGAAAAAATCTTGTGCATATTTTTATATGGATCTAAAAATTCGTTGTAGTGAAAACTGAAAGCGTGTAGCTCACTTCTTTCTCCTACAAGGCTTCTTCTAGCCATTAAATCGTATTACTTTTTTTTTTTTGGTACAAAGAAAAAACTTAGGGAACCCTTCTCTCAAGGGTGTACCCTAAGCTATCTAAAGTAATAAGCTTGTATAACTCGGGATCCTTCTGGACATCGATAGTAAGACTAAGTTGGTTGATGTGATGCCCCAGTTTGGAGATGTAGTCTGCAACTCAATTTGCTTCTCTGAATATATGCATGATGATAACTGAGTCGAAGTTGCGTAATAGATTGTTGATGTCGGTCACCAGAGTATCTATGGACCACGGCGTGCGAAAAATTCCCTTGATAGAGTTGATGAGAACCAAATTATCTCCTTATTCTTGATGTGCATCTTCCTTGCTTGTAAAATTCCATTTCGTAAAGCAATAGCTTCTGCAATAAGCGGAGTAGATTGACCTAATTTGAATGCTGCAGCGGTAAGAGTATTGCCTTCTGAATTTCTGAGGACAATTCTGGCTGCTGATGAAGACTGAGTGGAAGAGCCATCAGTATTAAGCTTAACAAAAGTTGGGGGAGGAGGCGTCCAACCTATTTGTTTAATTTTCTGCGACCTGCAAAGGGATGGGGAAAATGATGTGTTTAGGGTGTCATATGTGGAACGGAAATTCCATTCCATGACTGTATTTTTAGATCGGAACATGATCCGTTGTGGGTTATATGATTCATTTTGAAATACTACTAAGTTTCTTTCTTTCCAAATGCTCCATAGGGTTTGAAGAATTGTAGAAATACTGTGTGTATTTAATTTTCTGTTTCGGTGAGAAAGGCTTTAATATTAGTATCTAGGTTTATGTTGCTTATGGAAAGTTTGTTCTTTTGAGATTTCCAATACAACTTTAAAACTGGGCATGTGATAAATAGATGGTCAAGTGTTTCCTCAGCATTTTTACAAAATGGACATTCGGTGGTAGTAGGAATTTGTCTGATTACAAGATTATCTTTTGTTGGCAGTCCATAGTGGAGCATTTGCCAAATGAAGATTTTGATTTTTGGCTGAATATCGACATTCCAAATCCAGTGGTAGTCCCACTTTGGAAGTTGGAAGGATAGCCTGTTATGGGACAACCAAGTGGCCGATTTAACTGAAAAATCTCCGGAGGACGTTAAACCCCAACAAGGTGTGTCTTTTTGTGGAGTTAAGGGCAATGGGATACTTGCAATAAGATTGCATATATGGTCGGGAACTAGAGTTTGCAGTTTTTTCATATCCCAAGACATATCAGGGCGAATAACTTCATGGACTTTAAGATTTATATTGTCAATTGAAGTTGGGCGTTGCTTCATTAGTTCTAAGATACTGGTATAACTACACCAGTTATCTAGCCAGAATAATATGTCCTTTCCAGACCCAATTTTCCATCTGATTCCTCGTCTTATTAAGTCTCTTGTTTGCAAAATGGCTTTCCAAATGATGGAGGCTGTCAGCTTTGGTTTATATTCAAAAAAAGAAGTTTTCTTTAAATATTTTTCTCGAACTTTGGTTGCCCAAAAATTATCAGGATCAGCTAGAATTTTCCATCCAAGTTTTGCTAGGAGGCCTTGGTTCATATGATGAGCTTTTCGTAGACCAAGGCCTCCTAAAACTTTTGGGGCACATATTTTATCCCAAGCAATAAGTGGAATGTCTGTCGAGTCAGTGCGATTTTTCCAGAAGAATGTCATGTTGATTGCGTCTAATTCCTTTGTTATTGATTTCGGGATTTTTGCTGTTGCCATAGCAAAGGATGGGATGGCTTCGAGGTTACTTTGAATCAAAACTGTTCTTCCTGCTTTAGAAAGAAAATTGGAGCTCCAGTTATTCAGTTTTCGATCAGTTTTGATTAGCAAAGACTGAAAGTCTTCTTTTGTACTTTTGTAGGATGAGAAATATCTTCCGAGATATCTTCCTAGACTGAGATTTGGCTTCATGTTGAAATTTGCCGCAATGGAATGTTTTCGGTGATTGGGTGTATGCTTCGAGAAAATAATTGACGATTTGTGATAATTTATCAATTGGCCTGTGTTTTGACAGTATAGATCTAGAATTCTTTTTAGGTTGTTACTTGCTGCTTGTGTAGCTTTACAAAATAGAAGGCAATCATCTGCAAAAAACAAACCTGGAATTTTAGCAGAATGAGGGCATAGCTTAAAGCCAATTCCGGATTTATTCTATTTAGATGCGAAAGATAGTTGTCGTGCTAGAACTTCCATACATAGGATGAAGAGGTATGGAGATAAAGGGTCTCCTTGCCTTAATCCTCTTGTTGGATGAAAAAAATCTGAAATGTTGTTATTCACAGTCACTGAATAAGATACTGAAGTGACACAATATCGGATCCAGTTGATCCAGGTTTGGTGGAACCCAAGATGTTTAAGGGATTTAAAAAGGAAGTCCCATTCAATACGATCGTAAGCTTATTAAATCGTATTACTTGCATTAGAGATGCTTTAATGCACTTTTAAAAGAAGGGTTTCCTAATAATGTAACCAAGGCTTTATCAAAATTAAACCTTTTGGATTATGGAACCCAAGGAAAAGATGGAAAAATTAAATTTGTCTAATTAATTAATGTAACCAAGGCTTTAATTAGGCAATAATATGAAGACCACATGACTACTTTAGGAGACCATGACCTACACCATATAGTACTTCATAACTACAAACTAAGGATCTGTTTGTTACCATTTTTTGTATCTAGTATTTCAGTTTTTTTGAAAACCAAAAACCAAATTATGGAACCCAGAAAAAGTAGCAATGTTATGTTGTGAGATTTCAAAATAAACATGAGTGCTATATGACTAATTTGGAATTCTTTTACAACTTATATTATATGATTATAAAATTATAAAATTGAAAAACAAAAACTAGTAGTGATACTGAGCGGGCCCTAACAAACACATAATAATTATAAAACAAATAGCAAATAGCCCATTAACTTATTACTAGCCAATAATCCTAATTAGGGTCTGTTCTCTTCAGCTTTTTTTCAGTTCAGCTCTAAAAAGTTTAGTTCAATTCACTTCAGCTCCAATCAGTTTAGTTCAGCTCATCTCCTGTCATTATTTAACCATGTAGTTTAATACTATTATAATTGTTGGTCTAATTTATTTTACTTATTATCATTGTTATTATTATTTATATTATTATTATTATATAGTAAAATATTATTTTTATTATATCTTTACTCATTATTATTGGTATTGTTATCATGTCTGAGCATGGTTTGAGTTGGTACGCTCTTTAACCATATTTCATCTCAATAGGAGTACTCTAATTTGCAATTTTTATTTTATTTTTCCGCCTAGTTATTCACTATTACATCATAAGTACAAATTAGCTACAAAAAGCTAGAAGATATTAAAAAAATACAAAGTTGTTAATAATATTGGAGTACTATATAATGTACTATATTATCGTTACGTTGAATATTAAAGATACTTTAACGGTTTTTGGTGGGGTTTGGTTTATAAATAATATAGACCAACACAAAATTGCATGTTTGGTTAGAAGCACAAACCAACACATGTTTTTAGCTAATTATTACTCTTATTTACAATAATTGCTAATTATTATTATAATAGTAATCTTAATTTACTTCTTAGACATTATTGTTATTTTGAAAACATCATCAAGTATTAATTTATTAATAATAATAGTAATTACTTATTATTAATTATTACTATTATTTTTTTAAAATTAATTTATCATTATTAATTTTATTTATTCATTTATAAGTATCAACATCGAAAAGAATATTATCATTATTCATTTATTATTATTCTAAATTATTAATTATTAATTATTAATTATTAACTATTATTACTTAGAATTATAATTATTATTCAATATTGATACTTATATTGTTTAATTATAATTTATATATTTAGTACAAGTCAATTTAATTCAATTCAGTTCACTTCAATTCATTTTAGTTCAGTTCTAATAAGTTCGTTCAGCTTAGTTGAGCTAGAATTAGACAAAGTGAACAGCATAAGCCCTTAGGAAAACCATTTGAATACCTTTACTCCAACATGCTTTGTTGCAAAAAAGTCAAAATGTGAATTTATAAGCTTTTTGTGTTTGCTTTTCCTTCCACTTCGTACTAAAACAGTATTAACTACATTTTTCAAACACTACTTTAATAAACAACTAATAGTTGGCTTCATTTGATCCAAAGCTGTGAAAGGGTAATTTCAGACGCAAATTGGGAGGTTAAAATTGTTCATTGTTACCGAGAGGCGAATAAATCAGGGATTGGCTTGCCAATTACGGAGTAGATCAAGATGATACTCTTTGTATTTTTCAGGAGTTTCCTTTTGGTTTAGGTCACTTATTGGCTAATAATGTTAGTGGTGTGGCGTGGCCACGAGTAGTTCCTTCCTAGTTTTTTTTTTGGTTTAGTTTGTTTGTTGTTTTATTTTTCTTTTTTCTCTCTTTGAGGTTTTTTTCCTCACTTCTGCACCAAAAAAAATAAAAATAAACAACCAATAGTTGAAACATGGATTAATTAAACCCATCAATATAAACTGCAGTCAAACCAGCCACTACAAACCGCTAACAACCAATCACCAAACAATACATGGAAACATAGTTTGGGTTGGATGTTTTCGATTCCCAAGACTCTAGGAAACTCACAAGAAACTCAAAGAAACGTATGTAATCCTACTTGTTAACAATATTTTCTCTATCTGAAATTCTGAAAACCCTACACACAACGACGCAACCTCCATTGTCGCTTTCCTCCTCCAACCTTAAACACTGGTTATATTCCGGCGGTCCACATAATCTGCCATTGTTGTTGCTTGAACAACTTTGCGGACAACCGCGTGAAGATGAGCATGAAATAATTGGTCATTAGAAAGTGAAATTTGTATTGTTTTTATTAAAATTTCGGCTATGTAAGTTTACACCTTCAAAGCTTTAATTTTCAAAGATCATTTTCATGGCTTTGCTCTAATATCAATAATATTCTCTGAAAAATACGCGTTTTAATATGATTATGCAAGAGTTGTATTATGGTGTTTGATAGTAATCATTCATGCAGACAAAGTGGAAACTTTATATGCATATGTTAGTTTTATGATGGTCAAGTAATAATGTTTAATGTGATACTAGAATTTCGGAAACTATGAATTTGTTTTTATTTTATGGCCTTATTGCCTTAATTACGATATGTTACTGTCATATGAATTGATTAGATAAGCATCTGAGTTGAAGTATTTTATATCCATATGTGATGCTATTATATTGAATTGATAGGTATCCTAAACGTTAAAATAATACTACCTCCGTTCCAAATGTATTGCAACCTTTGACATTTTGCACTATTAATATACTCTCTTTTGACCTTCTTTTGTGATTTATACATAAGGATAAATATAACCATGTGGGATCTTGTTAGATTCGTCTCGATATATGCTTAATTAATATCAAATTTTTATAATTTTTACTTAAATAAAATTAGAGATATTAGCGTTTAAAGTAGTGCGTTGGGAGGCGTAAAACTCCCTATGTTGCAATACATATGGAACGGAGGTAGTAAATAATAGAGGAGTTATCGAGTTTGCTTCTGTTTGAATCTAATGAATTTCCGTGTTTGCGTTTTCATGTAACCATAAGAAGGAGATATTGTCCACTTTATTAGAATCATCATATGACGACGATAAAGGGAGTAGCCCTTTAGCCAAAGTGAACATAACATCTTTTATCCATTCTATCAATATTGAACTTTGATATATGATATTTTATAGGATCAAATTTATTTAACCCATTATGATTTATAACACTCTATTTCGATAGGGGCCAGGATATAACTGAAAAATTCAATAGTGTAAAGAGCATGCATGGCTATCTTGATTAAAATTCCCTTCCTCTTTGCTTGACCTTGACGACGTTGACGTTTCCTCGTTTCTGTGTCAATTTCTTCTTTTAAGAAATTTTTCAATAGATACATAATTTTATGCATTGAATCTTGAATCCGGCCCATGCGACGTCGTCCACAGTTCAGAATAACAATTATTGACCTTTAAGATATTCTACTTTTTGTACTCCCACTATCCCACGATTATCTTTCCATATTCTTTTTTGGGTATCCTAAATTGTTATTCTCATTCACATACTTTTCATTTATGTTATGTTTTTAGTGTTGATTGTGACTTATTTTAACCTTAAGAAATTTTTATTTGAGCGATTTATTACATGAACGAGTCTGATGATTGATCAATCTTTGGTATACACTTTTTACCATTAGTATCTTTGATTATTTATTATTGTAAATTATAAATAGTATTAATTTCGGTGATGCTCATGAGTCGTGCTTTACAATTTATTAGTAGTTAAAGATAAAAATGTGCTTTACAATTTACTTTTACTATCTTTAATTTGCTAAACTTTCACACCTCTATATTCTAATTTTTCACACTTTCCGGGCACACTTGTCCTTTTGTTTTACCATTAAACATCCAACCACCCCATACTTTTTGCATTGCTTTTATAACATTTTCTCTCATACTAATCCTAACAGCTACCTTAAAGATAAATTATCTATTCCCCAAACAATCATTGCATAGATTTCCTTAGTTATCCCCCAAAGCAAACTGTACAATTAAAACAAATGGAGAAAGTATATAAGAAGACGCAAAACCCTGGCTCTTTCAGGAGCACTAAAGTAATGTATACCTTGTAATAAAAATAAGAAAAATTGACTGGAATAATTTCAACTATGACCGTTTCGCTCATAATAATTCCAACTATGAGTTATTCTAGAATTATCCAAACTATTAGGACTACCTTCTTAAAATAATCCAAACTCTTAATTCTACTATGTCTAGTAGTCCCAAAAAGGATCATTGAAGGAAAGAAAAATAAAGTTTGAATTATTTTGGAAAGGCACCCTTAATAGTTTGGATTGTTCTTGAATAACTAATAGTTGAGATTATTTTATGGTCATAGTAGGAACAATTGTCGTTCCTGTCAATTTTTGCTAAAAATAATAAATAGTATATATATTGATGACCGTAAACATGGCGAATATGCAAGAACTTACTACTGAGAGCTAGTGCCAATTATAGATTCTTTTTATTTGTAAGTTGGTGTTGCAAATCGAAAGCTAATACAATATTATAATTTTTTAGTAGTTCAATGAATAGAAAAGTTTCAGATTCCATATTTTTGCCAACCAAACAACAACACATATTGTTATTTCCTAGAAATTCTAATTTTCCATACATTTGACGGTTAACTAAACGAGTTCTTATTTTTCAAAAAGGTATAGAACGAATATGCTAAACGTAAAAATCTATACTTCCTTCATTTTTTAATGGCTACACTTTCCATCTTAGGAAGTTTAAAATTAATGACTACCCTTCTTTTTTTCCCTTTTTAGTAATTCGTTCTTTGTATCTCTCTCCTACCACTTTTTTTACACACTTTTACCCACTCACCAAAGTTTTGCCTTGGAGTCCATAAAATAAGAATTGTAGCCGATAAAAGAAAACGGATGATATAATATTTTTGATAATATGGGCCCAATTGCCTTGTTTGCAAATTGCTACACTACAATTGGCTAAGTTGTAACCTGTAGTATCAAAGATATCTACTTTTTCATTAGTGTATATAAAGCACGCTTGGCTGTTTTTATTAGGGCTTGTCATTGGCAATTTGGCAATCAAACCTTCTTGTCTTTGCTTGACTTGTGGTTTTCTCCTATTTGTGTCGAATTATTTTTCCGTGACACTTTACAAAAGCTATATAGTTTCATGCATTGAATCCTAAACTTTGGCTCATGGCTCATGCTAGTTCATATTAACGTGCATTTTAAGTACATAGGTCGTACTATATTATAGCATGTTGTTGAGTGTTCATTGAGACTAATTTTGCCTTTATAAGTTTATATTTAAACGAATTATTACATGAATCAGTACATTGTTGGAAATTGGTGAGTCATATATAAGTAGTTTCTTGTGAAGGAATATTCACATGCGCCGTTGTTTTATTCAACATATTTTCGATTTTTATTACAGAAAATAGATTTTGGATAAGTTCAGATAACTAATAAGTTAAAATAAATTCTAATAAGTTATACTACCTCCGTTCCATGAGTATTGCAACCTTTGACATTTTACACTATTCATACACTCCCTTTGACCTTCTTTTGTGGTTTATACATAAGGATAAATATAGTCATGTGGGATCTTGTTAGATTCGTCTTGATATATGTTTAATTAATATCAACTTTTTACAATTTTTACTTAAGTAAAATTAGAGATATTAACGTTTAAAATAGTGCATTGGGAGGCGTAAAACTCCCTATGTTGCAATACATATGGAACGGAGGTAGTATTAAGCTAAGAGTTAACAAAGTTTGACCCTTTCACAAATAAAATTTGAATAAGCTCTAATAAATTTTAGTAAGTTCAAGTAAGTGCTAATAAATGGAAAAAACAGACCCATATTATATATACTTCTTAGGTAAGTGAGGGGATAGCTTAGTTGGTTGGAGGATCTCTTCCGGTTTTAGAAGAACCCGAGATTCTATATTTTTTTGGCTCGCTATACCATTTTATATATATATATATATATATATATATATATATATATATATATATATATATATATATATATATATATATATATATATATTATATGTACATAAGTGAAGATGTGGGGGTGGACACCAAAAAGAAAAAAAGGAAAAATAAATAAAATAAATCAATGAGTTAATTAAATAGTTAAGTTTTATTTCCAAATTTAGCCATCAGATTTTTAATAAAAGATGTTCAAAACTTATAACTAAAATATCTAAAAACCTACAAAGTATAAACAATTTTAAAAAATATCAATGATTGTATTTTCTTGAGATCTATAAATAGACACCCACTTTGCTATACTTTTATATACTTTTGAATTTTTTTTATTTTGAAATACATGAGTAATTGATTGTTCATGAGTGAAAGCACATTTGATTAAATTGATCATGATAAAGTATTTTAGCATGAGTGAGAAATATGATAAAGTATTTTCAAGTATTTTTGAATTTTTTTGAGCAAAAAATACCTTACTGGGTACCATATAACAAAAGTTGTAGTTGATGGTGGGGAGTAAGGGAGGTTTTCAAAGAAAAATGAGCCAAAATAAATTTAGCTTGAAAACAAAATATGTTGTGTACCTTCACATTTTATCATGTTACAGTAGACAAAACACACATCGTATGCAAATAAAATTAGGATTTTATGTTCAAAACCACCTAAAATTTTCACATTTTTAGAAACTCCCACCTTAATGAATTTTTCTTTTAAATTTTCATCTATCATTCCCAATTTTATTAAAAAATCCCACCACTTAATGATTTTTGTTAAATTTCGTTAACAAAACCGTGAAGTGGGCCCTACATATGCATTTTATTATTAGTTTACGCTGAAACTTCAATTTCAATAATTTCATCAATTTAAGGGCAAATCCTTAGAGCAAATTATAACTATTTGGAAAGAATTGCAACTATTTCAAGTTCCATTTTGTTTACAAAATGTATATGTGGGACCCACTTAACGGTTTTGTTAATGAAATTTGACAAAAACCGTTAAGTGGTGGGAGCTTTAATAAAATCGTAAATGGTATGTGGATTTTTTTTTTAAAATCATTAAGGTGGGAGTTTCTAAAAACATGAAAATTTAGGTGGTAAGATGCGACTATCCATAAAATTATCTACTGTAGATTATGAAATTTCATAATAAAATTGTTATCGCACGCATCGCGTGCATAGAAATCTAGTATATATATATGTAAACTATATCATTGTGGATAGTGACTCATTGCCTAGTTTTAACATGATTCTAAACAAGGCTAGCTCGACAATCACGTCACAGAATTAGCCTAAACTATCAAAGGTAGAAATGTTAGAATAATTTTTAATTAGACCAAAAATCAATATCTTTTTGCTAATTCAAGGAGATTATAGCCAAATTAATTAGAGAGTTCATTTGTAATTTGATTTGCCTCAGTAAAGAGATAGCCCTACAAACAAGTTGGTATTGACAGTGGTTTCTCACTTTTTCCCTTAGCTTGGAGGTTTTGATTCTGACCTTTGGAAATTGAGAAAGATTATTGGCCACATCTCTTTACTGGGTGAAGTAAAAATCACTGCTACTAGGTGAATACATTTGGTTTCACAACAAAAGGAGATAACCCTACTAATGGAGCGGAATTTATAGTGAGAAGAGATGGTTAAGATATGATTTGAAATCTTCATTTAACGAAAAGTAGAAAAATAAAAATAAAGGCAAGGAAGTACTACTTCCTCCGTTTTAAATTAGTTCAAAACTTTATTTCAGAAATTTTAAAGTAGTCCTTACACACATTACTTTATTTAGAAATGGGTTATTTTTCTTCGCTCTTTTCATCACACCACCTTTTCTTTTACTTCTCTTCACCCTTCTCATAATCTCATGTTCAATTTTTTTTTTTTTTTTGAGGGGTAGTCTCAACTCTCATGTTCACTTGTGCGCTCATTAAATCTTGTAATTCAAAATGGAACTAATTTGCAATGACGGAGGAATTACAATATTTGTAATTCAAAATTTGAAATTAAGTCTTGTCACTGTATTTACATATGGAGCCATGAAGTACCAAATTTGACGTTAATTCATAAGCCGAAAATATTAAATAGTATTCCTAATTTTCAATGATGTTGAAGAAAGCGAAAAAAGGAAAAAGGCGTTGTGTAGGCTCAAACATGTTGAATTATTTACTTGACTTAGACAATTGACGTAGGAGTCTTTAGTCTAGGGGTATCAAAAAGAACACGTGAAATAAATGTTACTCTCCATGCATTCTGTACTTTCTAATAAGAAGGTGCAAACCCTAGCTCTTTGAGAAACCCTAGAGAAATATAAACTTGTAATAAAAACAATAACTAGTATAGGTATCGACTATAAATATATACTTTGTGTTATATGTATTAGTGGAATTAAATCTTTTATTCTCAAGCTTTGATCATGAAAAGAGGTAATGAACAACCTCCATCTTCATCAAAGCAAAAGGGAAAGAAAATGGTTGAGAAAAACTGGAGAAATCGCATTGATGGACTTTGCTCTGATCTCACTTCTATTATTCCTCCTCACCATTTTCATCCCTCCAAGGTATACATATATCTATTTGTAAGCTTTATATTTCATATATCATTTTAAGTTCTCTTTCAAAACCTTTTTTTCAGTATAATATAGTGCAATGTATGTTTTGGTTTATGTATTTGGTGAGTACGTATATGTATTATTATTTATTAACTCATACTTGATCCTCCCCCGATTCTCATTGGGTATTGTTTGTATGTGTAGCTACATTAGGTTGATTTATGAGAATTTTCGATCTAGTAGAGCATTTGTACTTACCAATCTCAAAATAAATAAAGTATATGCATATTACTCTTCTGCACAAACTTTTTTAAGATATGAACATTGCAGAGCTACGTTTTGATGTATGTGTAGAAGTAAAAATCTTCAACTTTTCTGATAAGTATATTGAGTGTTTAGATACGAGGATTTGGAGAAAAAGGAAGAGAAGGAGGGGTTGAGGAATTAATTTTTCATTTCTTCTGATAGTAATCAATAAGATATTGCATTTTATTCAAGTTATTTTACAACCTAAGGACCACATTGGTGAAGGACAAGTTTTCTAGGAAGGTTCCCCTAGATGCCAAAAAGCGTTGATTTTCTTAAATTTAAATTGGGAATAAACAAAACAGTGAGAATTTGATTTCCTTACACTTTGGTTAACTAAGTTCTCTTCAAAATACAAAGTTTTAGAAGAAAACATCAAGCTTATTCTAGTTCTCTCCTTTCCTTCTCATACTTCCACAGAGGAAAGAAACCTAATTGTGATCAAGCTATTTTCTTTTATATTGAACGGGAAATCCTAATAATGTCGATAAATATAAACAATCTTGATAATTACTTCAAATGTGGTAATCTATAAACTTAAGATTAGACAAAATTATGCTGCAAACCTTATAGCACCTCAATGGTTTTGGTGCTAGTTTCGTTTGCTTTTTTTTTTAAAAGTTAAAATCTCTAAATGATTTATTAAAAAGATAGTCGTGCGGGTCCGATTAGATTTTTAATATTTATTATCGAAATTATAAACTTCTTATAATTCTTACTTGTTCATATATTATACTTCCTCCGTTTTTTTTATTGGCTACACTTCTCATTTCACGACAAAGGAAAGCTTCCAATGCAAGAGGGCGGGGACCTTATCCCCTCTGGTGCAGGATGAGGATTATTTGCTGGAATGTGAGGGGCTTCAACATCAAACGAAAAGAGAGAAAACTCTTTTAAAAAGAAAATAGATTTGTGTCTTGGACTCCTAGGCAAAACTTTGGCGAGTGAGTAAAACTGTGTGAGAAAAAGTGGTAGGAGAGAGATAGAGAGAAAAAGTTACTAATAAGGGAAAAAAGGAGAAGTGTAGCCATTAATTTCAAATTTCCTAGAAAGGAAAGTGTTGTCAATTAAAAAAACGGAGGAAGTACATGAGTTTGAGGTATGTATAGTGTTGAAAGTAATTGCGCAAGGAGACTAAGTCAAGAAATGAGAACAATCTTACTTGAAGTATGGAAAACGTGAAAGAGATGAGCACTTTGTCTTGGAGACCTCCACTGTCCTTAAAAGGTGATTTCGCCGCAGTACGGGTGTAAACTTCCTCCCGGCGACCATCTGCACCCGAATAGAGAGAACAAAATTTTAGAGAGCAAAATGAGAGAAGTTATTTTCGTGTGTTTTGCTAATCACTGAAGAGGGTATTTCTGGGAAAAGAATAACTGGCAGAAATCATAGCCTGGAAAACGGCAGGTCAAACGCAATAAAAACGACAACAAATAAATGTCGTTATAAAGAAATTACAAGAATCTCGCAAATGAACGTTGAGACTCCAAAACAGACTCTCAAAAAGAACGGGCCGTAAAAAGATACACACCCACGAACATGTCACGCCAATGCCACACGCCCAACAATCTTCCTATGTGGGACTAAAGTACTTCTCTCATTTCACACGCGTATGCGTGGTGGTTACAACTTACAAGAGTGTTGCCTCTAGTCTCCAAACAAGATTTACAATAGTGGAGGGACAAATAAACGAAGCTACAAACACACAATCTTCCTATGTGAGACTAAAGTACTTTATTAACAAGGGAAAAACAATGGCATTTATATACTAAGAGCTTGTTTGATTCGCGTGGGAAATAAATTCCCATGGAAGTTGTATTTGTGTTTACAAACTCATAAAGCAACAATTTATACATTCTTCCAATTCATATTTAATTTTAACTTTGTTGTGTTCTTGTCTACAGGACTTGCTATCACAAGCTGATCAGATAGAGCAAGCAACAAATTACATAGTAGGGTTGAGGGAAAGAGTAGATAATTTAAACAAGAGAAAGGAGCAATTGGCGATGACGATCAACCAAGAAGCTGGAAGCTCTAGTAACCACCAAAACATACCTTCAAATTATGCAGCAATGGCGGCGAATTCGAGTTTACCTATCATCGATATAAAAGACTTGGGTAGTAGTTTAGAGGTGCAATTGGTAATGGGATTAGAGGACAACATCATGTTACATGAAGTGATTAGGGTTCTTGAGGAAGAAGGTGCTGAAGTTGTGAATGCTACCTTCTCTACTTTTGAAAACAAGGTGTTTCACACTATCCATGCTAAGGTACTATAATATGTATACATATACCCCATACTTAGGTTGCATTTTTGGAGCATAATTTTCTTCTTTTCAATAGCATCTTGACCAATACAAAGAAGGTTAGCATGGCCTCTGCACAAAGATGACACACGATAAGTCGATAATGAAGAGATTTTATCAGGCATACGGGAGTAATATGTTGACATATCTATAGCTTAGAGTCTAGTTTCGACACTCTCAAGTAGAAGAGTTAAGAGATACATGAAACCTCTTGTATTATATAAATGAGAATATATATAATTAAGGAGTTGATCGGGTGGGCAAATATAAATTAATCAACCACAAAGGATAGTGAAATTGAGCAAATTAAAAAAAGTGTATAACATCACCTCGGAACACGAAGACTAATAAAATAAATAATTTTAATACATATAAAATACTCCTTATTCTAAAGGAATATATTGACAAAATCTAAAGTTAAATTAAATTGCTTCTTGATATCAAACTCTCTATATCATTTCATTTTAGATTTTAAACTCGTGTACTGCACGGGTTAAAATAAGGAAGTATTTAGTTCTAATGGAATAAAGAGAATAAAATAAAGAAAAGGGTTGAGGAATACTGGGGAAAAGGGAATATCTTGAGGCGGTGGCAATTGGGTCGGATCAATCACAGGTATGATTATTTTCGGATCGGCTGATAGTTATTGGATCAGGTTTGTTTAGAGTCTATTCATTCGAGAGGGTTCGGCCGGGTTGGGTTGTCAAAATAACATTTGAATTTTAATTTAAATATATAATATTAACTAAAATAAAATACTTTGAGTCAATAATTACAGATAATAATACATATGACTAATATGAAAGTAAATAACAAAGCATTAGATTAATGAAAGTGAAATTTGGTTCATTTTGTATTAGGCCCGTTCTTTTGGCCAGCAAAGAATTTAAATTAATTTCAGTTCAGTTCAGTTGAGTCCCATTAATTTCAGTTCAGTTTAGTTCTACTTCAACTTATTATTAACACTTTTATTATCATATATTACTATTATTATTATTATTATCGTTATTATTATTATCATTATTAAGTATTTATTATTATCTCTATAATAATAATAATAATAATAATAATTAGTTTGATTATTATTATTATATTAATTATTAATACTATTATTAATATTATTATTGTTACTACTACTTCAACTTATTTTTAACACTTTATTATCATTTATTATTATTATTATTTTCATTATAAATATTAGGTTTATTAAGTTTTATTATTATTATCATTATTATTAATATTAATATTATTTTATTTATACTAATTATTATTAATGTTATTAATATTATTTTTATAATTAGTAGTAGTAGTACTCCCTCCGTTCCCATTTGATGTTCCCATTTTCCTTTTTGGGATGTTTTTAAAAGTTCTTCCCACTTTGAATCTTTTCCATTTTAAGAACTTTTGTTTTCCCATCTTACCTTTCAACAACCAAATATTTACTACACTTTTTTACTTTTTGTCTTACACATGGGCCCACTTTAGAATCTTTTGTTTCTCTCTCTTTTTTCAAAAACAAAACGTAGCAAAGTACACTATATATAATATAAAATTAAAAAGATTCTCATCCACCTCACTTTGCATTGGTTTTCCCCCATATTCCAAATGGGAACATCAAATGGGAACGGAGGGAGTATTATAATTAATAATTAAAAAATATTATTATTATTAAGTATTTAATATTACTATTACTATTATTAAGTATTATATTATTATTATTTCTATATTTTATTATCATATATCATATATATAATTCAATTTACAAAAAAATAAGCTCACTTAAGTTCAGTTCAGTTCCATTAATTTCACACCAGTTCATTCAGTTCATGCCAAAAGAACAGGGCCTTAGAGAATTATTGTTGACGCTCTAGTCCGGGTTGATTTCATTAGGGTCATTTCGAGTTTGGTAAAGTTGGGGTCAGCCTGATTTGGGTTAGATTTGGTTGGGCCCGTTCATTTCGGATATCGAGCCAAGTTCGAATCTACCTGATTGATATCATATTTGGATCTGATCGGGTCATTTCGGATCTCGAGTCATTTTTCCCATCCCTAGGAATATCTTTACCTCCAAATCAAAGAGCATAAGAGGAAATCAAGGGGATATATAACTTTTCAGTATCTTGTAGCCTCCTAATGCCCCTAAATTATAGCTGTGATCTTAATGATACACTAACTTAATTCAAATATCTCTAGTAATATCTAATTAGGGCATGTTCATTTCAGCTTAATTTCAGTTCAGTTCAGTTCAGTTCAGCTCCAATCAGTTCAGTTCAGTTCAGTTTGTTCAGTTCAGTTCAGCTCCATTCTTTTATAACCATTTTGTTAAATATTATTATGTTTGTCTAATTTATTTTACTAATTTCTCTTATTATTATTATTATTATTATTATTATTATTATTTGTTTTTATATCATTATTATTAAGTATTATTATTATTATCTGTATATTATTTTGTTTATTATAACTCTGTTCATTATTATTACTATTATCATTAGGGAGGAACATGGTTTAGGTTAAAAGCACAAATAAACCAGCGTTTTCAGCCCATAATCCAATCAAATCACGTCAAAATGATTTATGATATAATTTTGCATGGTCCGACCCAATCATTATTTTATTATTAGATATTAATATATAATTAAATCTAATTATTAAATAGTAATATTAATTAATTCTTAGATATTATTGTTTTAAATAATCATCATCAGGTATTAATATATTGATACAAAGACTTTAAAATAATAGTTATTAATTATCATTATTATTATTAATTTATGATTATTAATATTATTTATTTATAATTATCATTTAAAAATATCAAAAATACAATTATTATTATTCATTAATAATTATTCATTATTATTACCTATCATCATAATTATTATTTAAAATTCATATTATTATTGTTTAAATATTATTTATATATTTATTAAATTTAATTTAATTCAATTCAATTCAATTCAATTCAATTCAATTCAATTCAGTTCAATTCAGTTCAGTTTAGCTCCAATCAGTTCAGTTGTTTTCAATAAATCTAAATAGGCCCTTAGTTGATCAAAATATATTAAATACGTGTACCCCTACATTCAATTTAATTTTTGTGCCGATACAAATAAATTGATTTAGTTATAAACTTGTATGTATATATAGTATTTTAAATGATTTTGTTTGAGTACTTTTCAAGCTAAATGAAACTTTGTTAATTATCGATTTATTATATAAAAATGGAAATTTTTTTAAAAAATACCTTATAAGTTACATATTTTGTGGAAAAAAAAACACCTTTTAAAATATTTTTTGTGAGAAAACACCTTATATGTTATTATATATAAAATTAAACACCTTATTATCATTCTTAGATAAAAAAGTCAATACTTGCGTACATTTTTTTGTCCCTTTTTGTGTGTGGTAGTCACCATATCAACCCAAATTTTCTTACAAAAATCTAATGCACAAAAAGGGAGGACAAATAAGAGAGCCAATGACCCAAAAGTTTACCTTTTTTTACCCAAATAGGACAACAAGGTGTGTAATTATTTGATAGATGATATCTTATAAGGTGTTTCTCACCAAAAAAAATTATAAAAAGTGTTTTTTCACAAAATTTGCGATATATAAGGTATTTTTTGACAAAATTTCCTATAAAAATTAAATACATAATCAATTTACTTAACCATCTATCATCGTTTATTGTAAATAAAACACTTCTACTCTAACCCTAAACCTATAACACTATGTACTATAATATATTTGTCTCCTTAAAAATAGATTTATTATCCAAAAATTGTGACACAATTTACTTAGCACGGTTTATGCTCATTAAACTATTTTCATAAATGAGAACATGAGAACAGTTAATAGTAATCTTTATCAACCAAAATATAATCCATTTTGGCTAAATGTATTCAACTTTCTCTTGCTTTTTGGCCAATATTGATAAAGGAATATTAGGTATTTTTGATTAAGGATTACCATGATAAATTAATAAAAGAATATTACATATTCACTAAAATGAATTACTATATTCCAAAATCCAAATGATCTTGCGTTCTTATATAAGTGTTGTTCTCACCTAATGAACTTTATTATTCATATATGTGTATATACTTTATATGGCTAGGATTCCATGAAAATCAAATTGAATCAGAGAACTAAAAATAGGGGAACATTTTGCAGAAAAAAGGGTATATTTTCAAAGTTCTAAAGTATATTATTTATTCTAATAAAAAAGAGGTACAACTTAGTATGTAAAGGGCGACAAACCTTTCAAGTAAAGTTGTGTGACACATATCATAATCTTCACAAATATAATTTATAATTAATTTACTAAAGCCAAACTCAAGTTTTTTCTGTCATCAAAACACTAATATTGCCGAAATCCATCGGGAACGTGTTCATTGGTTCAATAGCCATTTAGTGTAGTATGTGCATTATTGAACCTGGGTACACCCAAAACTTTTTTCTTGTTCATTATTCATTTGAGTACTCTATGAGTAAAATTTAGTAAGGAAAAACTCCAAATAGCAAAGAAGCAAAAGATGTCACACCATGCTTATGATATACCCTATATTGATCAGACTTCATATATGTTGATATTGATTTAATGATGATTTACAGGCCCGAATTTCAAGAATTGGGGTAGAGACTTCAAGGGTGCAAGAAAGACTATATGAGTTGATATGATCATTTACCATATATTGTATGATTTGAAGTCTAGATGAGGAAGTCTAGTTGTCAAATGGTGTGTGCAATGTTTTTTTGTTTTTATTTTTAGTGAAGAAGAGGGCAAGCCCCAAACAAAGGAAAACAATGGTGTGTGTAATGTGGTTTTCAAGTTTTTCCACTTTCTAAGAGATTGAATGTAATGTTGGATTTTTTACTTTGCATGAATAAAAATTTATCTTAATACGAAGAATTTGTGGGCCTTTCTGATCTAGGATCCGACCTAATGATAATATAAATGCATCAAGGATAGAATTGTTGAGGCAACAAAAAAGCAAAGATTGGTGGTGCTTTGTCAGAAAAAGAACATCTTTGTTAAGTACTTAAGAAAGTAAACATTTGGCATCGGTCCATCCATAACTAATGTTTCGTTTTCTTGATCTCTTCACCTGAAATAGGGTTACTTGTTCAATAACAATTTTCGATCAATCTCTCAAATAGGTAATAGAATCGACAGTATAGCATAGACTAGAAAAGATTCATATTTCCTCAATTTTCGAAAAGATGTAACAAAGAAATTTTTTATGTCTCACATAAAATATCCAGTTGTTGCATTTTTTTTTGAAAGCAGAGAAAGTAAATCCTAAGTTGCTACCCACTTAACGAGTTTAAGTCATACAATTTAGAAAATTATGACGGTAAATCAATTTTTCGTGCCTAATATTATTCAGTCATTGTATAAATTCATGTTTAGCTAACCACTAACCTTTTCACATAATGAAATTTAAAGAATGAAGTATAAAATTTCTATCTGTTACCTCCATATCATACTATAATTTTACAAGTATCTATGTTTTTTAATTAAACGGATAAAACCGTGTCAGTTTCGTGTTGAAAATCTCAACACTAACCCGACCTTTTTTATTAAATGGTTAAACTCGTGTTGACCGGTTTAAGTAAACGTGTCAAGAATGCTCAACATAACCCACATATTTCGTATCCGATTCGTGTCATGTCGTGTAAACTTTTGACGACTCTAATTTTAGGTGGGTTAATATCGTTCTCTCTTGTTGCCAAGTCTATTTTCCGGTGGACACCACCACAAAACACCAGATAAGGGTAACTTCTGCAATAATTGTTCACTTATGCTTTGTATAGTCACGTAGATGCAAGGCCTTGACAATAGCTGCAAGGTCCCTTCTGACATAGGAGTTCACACAGGCTAGTATAGCTTTCTTGTGGGCAAAATCCCTCCATCACGTGACAAGGAGGGTGGCATATTTTAGCAAGGCATTGATTCATGAATTATTAAAATAACGGCTCAAGGCACGAATCTGGCATGTGAGGCAGGACGTGGAGAGCTGAAGACTGGGTCTACAACGGCCAATTGTGGACGCCTACTTTTTAGAATATTATTAGCTTGAATTTTTATCCACTAGGGATTCTGTTAGGTTTAAATTAGCGGCTAGTGATATGTATGTAATTAGTATAAATACTAAGCCTAGCTCATTGTGTATTTTTTCACGGCATAATTGCTATTGCTCACTTAACTCATTCATTCAATCAACGATTATTGCTTTATATTTATGTTATTCATACGTTCATAGATATTCATTGGTTGTGGTTATTGAATCGTCAGTCTCATCAATCTTTCCGACGAATTACCCGTCCATAGTAAATTCGTCCAAAACAAGCTTTTGATAGCTATGGCCATTTTTTTTATATGCCTGTATATTTGATGGTTATATAGATGTTTAGAAAAAAAGAATTGATTGAAAATTCATTTGAAGAGAGAGATGTCACTAATACAAAACAAAAGTAAAGTGCAACAACAAACAAGTGATTGAAGAAAATATGAACGAGAGGCATAAAGTAAGAGATAACATGCGAACATTTCCCTTAAATTTCTCACTAATCAAGAAGCAAAATGAGAATTATGAAGCTGCACCGGGAGCACTGACTTGTTTTTATTATCTATGTGGCACACAAGTGTCCCATAATACAGCAGTACCATTACAATTTCTTTAACTTTCTGAGTAGGAACTTAACTACTGTGTTAATTTGTCTTCTGTGGATATTGAAGAGCCAAATTGCTCCTCATAGAGTGTGTTTGATAGCTTCAGCAGCAATTAAAGAATCTACTCCCAAAGTCGATGTATGTAGTACATGCCAGTTGATATTGTGGTGGAAATGGATGTATGTTGCACGGAATCGGAAACGGGAAACTGAAATGTGGAAACGTAGAAATTGGGAAACGTTATTTTTCAAAATGTGGACTTATAGCGAAATGTGTGGGAATTTAATATAAATTAAAAAAATTGGAGAAATTACATGTTGTTATAGGAGGAAATAAGACAATAAAAAGGGATATATGTAGAGTATGCGAGATTTAGTAATTTCGAACGAAAAGAAATAGATATTTTGTGAGAAAGTTTTTAACTCTTAACAAAACACTATCATACTTTTACTAGAGTTTTGGAAATGCTTCGCCAAGTTTTCGAAACGGAAACTTGTCGGAAACGGAAACGTTAACCCTAAAAGAGTTTCCGTGGTTCAGTATAAGTTGGAGCAGATTTCGTGGGCAGATTAATACATGCAACCCAAACCCACGCATAAAAATATTGACATATGAGGACTTCTGTTTTCCTGACCCAAAAGGCTCGAGTAGCCCATATCATGTTGGGGAGCGCATGTCTCTTGTGATGTGGGCTTGGTCATTGGCATTCTTGCTTTCTGATTTTATTTTCCTATTTTTATCTCTATCTCTATAGATTACGTTTCCGTCCTGACTTTTAGCATCCACAACTAAAATTACAATAATAACCTCATACCCCTGACTAGGCCTGATTATCGGGAGTGTTGGGGCGGGTCGATGGCAGGGCAGATAATTGGCAAGTCATATGGAATTGTTAATTGGTCGGTTCAGAGTCAGGGCAAAGTCTAAAAATATTTTGAGACTTATTTAGCTATAGTAACATGTAAAATAGTTATATATCTTGATCAATAAAAAGTTATAAACCATAAATTAGATTAAAAAATAGGTATCCTGCTTAACAAACTTGAAAATAATCTCATTTTCCATCCATATGTTTTGAATCTCTAAAAATGTTAATCATTTGAGAATTATCTCATTTATTATTTCACACGTTGCAAGTTTATATTGAGAAATAAATGGAAAATGAGAATATATTACATTTGAATAATAAATAGGAAATCTAAAAATATATAAATGAGAAATCATAAATAGAAAATTAGATCGAATAATATTGCTTTCATATTTTATAATATAGGAACAAAAAAAATTGTCTATTATTATTATTATTATTATTATTATTATTATTATTATTATACCGTTGTTTCTCTATCCCTTCTTTATACTTCCTCCGTTTTTTTTACTTGCATCATTTCCCACTTTTGGAAGTGGCAAATTACTTGTATCATTTCCTATTATGGAAATAATTACACTCTACCTCTCTCCAATCACATGGGTCCCTTTTTCCACTCTCTCTATCTCTCTCCTCTCATTAATTCTTGTGCCTCACCTCAATGATGAGAGTATAAAAAAACGGAGGAAGTATTCCACTAACTAAATTATTGTGATGATATCTTATTAGAGATATCTTTTAACAAAGATCAAACCTAATAACAATTTATGTATTATATCTAATAAATCAATTGTTGATATAAATTGTTAATATTGTTAGGGTAATATTTTTGGCTTCCTCATTTGCCAAGCATTCTGATGTTCAGTTATGCCAACTTTTAATTAGTGATTTCATTTTGGGACTCATTTTATATAAATATATTTGTGTATAGCATAGTTGTTAAAATCCCGATTCAAATCGTAAAAGCTTACGATTTTTCAATTCCAATATGGTCATACGAGTTCATGATTTATGCATTTTTGTATACTAGCAAAACCTCATACATCAAAATCAAATTTGTTCAAGCTACGGAAGCTATTGATAGACATATGTGGTCAATATCCCTAATTTAAACAATAATTTGTTTTAAATCTTTAGTCATTTTAAACTTCTAAAATGAGTAATATCTAGATCATACATGTTCGTAGAATCTTACGATTAGATTTTACGATCCGATTTTATGACCACTTTATGATTTAAAGTAGAATCCTGATTTTATAAGCCTTGGTATATAAGTATGAAGTCTGTGATTCAAAATTGTTTATCATCAAAAATCTCGTGTATTTTTGCACGGATTTAAAAAAGCTAGTTGGAGTGAAAACTAAAATCCTGTAACTTACATCTCTCTCTTACACGACTTCTTCAAGCTGCAAAATCGTATTTCTTGCACTGGACATGCTTTAATGCACACTTGAAAGAAGGGTTCCCTAAAATTCTCAATTTATCTTCCAAAAAAATCAGTTTAGGTATGACGAAGGTATGTTGACAACCTTCAATGTTTTCTGTAGGTGACCAACCAATTAATTAATTAGCATATTATGATTTTTCTGATTCTGATTGGAACTTGATAATAAAGCATACTTAATTTAATTGAAATATGTTAGGTCAGATTGAAGTTTATTAGACCTAATTGGGTTTAGTTGAGATTTTAGTAACTTATTCAAACTTATGTAAAGTAATTAAGACCCCGTTCAGTTCAACTTATTTTTACTGAACTGGACTTATTTTTACTGAACTTAACTTATTTCTACTGAACTAAATTTATTTTTAATGAACTGAACTTATTTTTAATGAACTGAACTTATTTTTACTGAACTGAACTTATTTTTACTGATTCATGTTGTTTTTTCTTCTTTGCACTACTGATTTTTACTAAACTGAACTTATTTTTACTGAAACTGAACTTATTTTTACTGAACTGAACTTATTTTTGCTGAACTGAACTTATTTTTACTGAACTGAACTTATTTTTACTGAATATTATTATTTTAAGGTGAACTGAACAGGGCCTAAACCTAATTGTTCTTTTTCTAATAGCTAACTTATGTTTTCCTATTTAAATACAAAAAAAAGAATGGATGGATTAGATTGTCCTTGCAAAAGATACATTTATCTCTCTATAGCTTAATCATATGATGGGTTCTTCTATCCATTCCACTACGTTTTCCACTTTATTAAAAGTATGGTAACCTTGTGTTGTAATAGATAAAGAACGGATGAAATATATTTTTAAGGCAAAAATACACGATCTTTTATATTGTTAGAGTTTATCACTTCATGTTTAGTAGGTAAATTTTTGAGTGGGTTTTTCAATGAAATATTTTTGGTTTTCCACTTTATGAACAACAAAAAAAAACATAACAAAAGATGGAAAAGTTTGCATTAAATTTGTTTTATTAATTTCCATATAGTTAAGGCTTTAGATAGGCTTGATATAGGGAAAATTAGGTCGTTATTAATCCCCCTAAAATCAAACTAATACCTAACTAGACCACTAAACTAAGTACAGTGGTAAGTAAGGGTCATTCTTCCACAAGGACTAAGGAACATTGATATGTGTTAATTTAACGATAAGCTAGGTCGAAAAGGAGTCGAAAGATGTCAACTACCAACTAAAATCTATTAAACTAAAACTAAGTACCAAAGATCAAATAGGATTAGGGAAAGGGATCCAACACCAACCAATCATGATTTAGGGAATTTAATGGGTGAAACACGGAGGAAAGAAAACCAAGCAACTAATTGAGGTTATTGACTCTTAACTAGCTCTAAGCCCTCTCTCAAGGGTGCATAAAACTACCTAGATCACATAATTAAGCCACTCTCATGGTCTCAAACATGCAACCAAGGGATAATCACAATGTCAATCCACAAAACCCTCACTCAAATATCACTCTCATGAGTAATTAAGCAAGATAATAGCATAAATGTCAACCTTAATCTCCTCTCTCGATTTGATTAAGGCATCAATAAAACAAACATCCAAGTGGCCAACTAGAATGCAAGCAAATAGTAATCATGCCATTAATCAATTAATAAGCCTAATCAAACTCCTAATTTCATATTCAAACACCCAAAATCAACCATAGTTGGGTTTTCACCCAAACCCTACCCAACAAACTACTCCATAAACACAAAAATGAGAGCTTTAGTGAAATTAACAACTAATATCATGATACTAAATATTAATCTAACATTAAACTAAACAAAATAGACCATAAATAATTAAACTAAGCATGAATAATTAATCTAAGAAAAACAATTAAGATAAAGCAATAAAAGAAGATAGATAGAGTAAGAAATGCTCATTGATAGATTGTTGAATCTTTGAATACAAGTTGTCACCCTTGAATCTCCCATCTTCAATCTCTCTTTGAGTTTTCTCACTTTTCTCTCTAAACTAAGCTATGGAGGCTAACCCTCCCTAAAACTAGGGTCTTCAAAGTTCCAAGTTTTGAAAATCAGAATTCCCCCTAAGTTTAGGTAAAAAAGAGTATTTATACAACCCCCAACTAAGGGCAAAAAGGTAAAAAGAAATAAAAATAAGCAATCCCGCAAACCCGCAGTGATCGGGTGATCCATAATGGTGATCGCCCGATCACCATGAGGCAGGAACTCTGTGGAAATCCACAGCCGTGATCGGGCGATCACTTTTGTGATCGGGCGATCACTTTTGTTATCGGGCGATCACTTTTGTGATCGGGCGATCCAAAGGTGGATCGGGCGATCCACCTGCCCGTCAGCACATGACAGTTGAACTTGTAAAGGTCATAACTCATTCGTTTCTTGTCGGAATCAAGCTTGTGAACTCTTGTTGGAAAGCTATTGAGATGAACTTCAATATCCAACTTGAATCACTACCAAATGATGTTTAACTTGTGAAATATGAGCTTTTGAAGTCAACCATTGTGCAAAACATGAAGGAAACTTGGTAGATTTTGCTTCCTTAACCTCCTTTTGCCTTTCTTTCTTCATTACTCATGCTCTAAACCTTGAATATGCATTCTTGGGCTTTTGTAGGTAAATCAAATGGTTAATTTGATAGTACCTACATACAACACGAATGAAATGGCATAAAAAGGTCATAGAAAATGAGCGAAAAGACTAAAAATCTACAAAAGAGTTACAATCACTAACAAACGTGAATTGAGCAAAATGAAACTATAAATTGCAAGATAATGAAGAAAAATGATTCAAATCAAAGGAAAATAAGAGGTTTAGAGTGATATAAATATCACTCATCAAGGCTACAATAGGAGAACCATTTGACTACTTTTGGAGAATATGACCTACACCATATTATACTACCTAACTACAAACTAAGGGTATGTTCGTTTTCGTTTTTTGTTTCTAGTTTTTCAGTTTGTAAGAACCAAAAACCAAATTATGAAATCCCAAAAAGGGTTTCCAATTTTTTGTTGCCAGTTTTCAAAATAAACATGAGTTCTATATAACTAATTTCAAATTTGTTTGAAACTTAAATCATATGATTCTCAAATTCTAAAAACCAAAAGTAATACCAAATGTGCCCTAATAAACTCATTTTAATCATAAACAAATAGCCCATTAACTTAAAACTAGCCACTAATCCTAATTGTTAGGAAAAATATTTGATCACTTTTCGAGCATAATCCAAGCAGAAAGCCAAAAAAGGTGCTTTTACAAGCTTTTTGTGTTCGCTTTTCCACCTTGTACTAAACAACCAACATTGTCAACAACTTTTCTCAAGTGGGGTGCGTTTGGATTGGCGGTTTCAACAAAGAGAAAGGAACACAAAACCCCAGGTTACCCTTACATGGTGTTTGGTTGATGTTTTTTTCTTTTTCCTTTACCCTTTTTTATTTTCAATAACCCTTACCTGATTCCCCCACCACCGTGTACCCCTAAGATTTTGGATTCCCTTTTTTCCTCTACACTACAACCTCCATTGACGACCAACCTTGGCCACCATTCCACAGCCACCAAGGCTCCACCACCACTCCCGAAAACCCGCCCAACCTCTCCCCTGCTCTCGCCGAAAACCACCTTTTTTCTATCGAAAAGCACCCAGCACCACCGAAACCAGCAACCCTACCCCTAAAACTAACAAAGTCCTGCCGAAACCCACCTAAACTCTGCTGAGACAACTAGTCCACCCTCAAAAACCACCGAAACCTCGCGCGAAACCACAACCCAGATCTCGCCTAACAACCACAACATAAAAACCATCGAGCCCCCTCGAAAATCACCAAAACTACGACGAAACCACAAGCCCACCCTTTAAACCCCATCCCACGACAACTATTCATACCACCATCATCCCACAACAACCATTCACACCACCATCAACCCAGATTTGCGAATAGCAATAAGAAGGTAGAGGAGGAACATGCCGGAGAGAGAGAGATGCGCAACGGCGAGAGATGCGCTGAAGAGAGAGATGGGCGTCGAAGGAAAAGATGCGTGTCAGAGGGAGATTTGTAGGAGAGAGATTCATCGGTGAAAGATGCGCAAAAGAAAAGGGTTAATATTTAACCCTTTCTTTTGTTTATTTTACCAAACACTTGTTTTAATTTGGGGATATTGGTTTCAGTTCCCTTCTACCCCTTTCTTGATTTCTTTCCCTTTCCCCATCCTAATCAAATGCCCCCTTACTTTAATAATAAACAACCAATAATCAAATCACGGATTAAATAGGCCGGTATAATTAGTCATCAAACTACCCACCACAAACCCCTAACAATAAATTGACAAAATTTGATGAGGCAAGGAAACATGGTTTGTGTTGGACGTTTCCCATGCCGAAACATTTCGGTTTCTTAACCCTAGACAAAGACCTCTAACTGTCAATCACTGGTTGTTTCCCAGCGGTCGACATAAATCACCATCCGCCATTGTTGCTGCTTAAATAACTGCGCAGAAAACCGCGTGAAGATGAGCATGGGTCAATAATGGGTCCACACTCCATACCTTCAAAGCTTAAATTTTCAAAGATAATGGCTTAATTTGCTCTAGTATCAATATTCTCTGAAAAATACACGTTTTAAGTTATGCCAGAGTTGTGTCATGGTGTTTGATAGTAATCAATCCTGTAGACAAAGAGGAAAACTTTGCATATGTTACTGTTGAATTATTGTTTAATGATGGTCAAGTAATGTTTAATTATGAATTGTTACGTACTGTCATATGAATTGATGAATGAAAATGATGTTTGTTACCAGATCCTTTGGTGTTATAAGCTAAGCACATAAATTATTTATTACTCTATAGTCATATGTTATGCTATTACATTGAATTGATAGGTAGCATAAAACTTTATTAAAATAATATTGTTAATTTCCACTTGTTTGAATCTAACTGTTTGGATCTAAAGAATCTCCGTATCTGCGTATTTGTGCAACCATAAGAAGAAGAGATTGTCCACTTTTAAGAAATATATGGCAAGAAGGAGGAGTAGTCCTTTAGCTAAGGTGAACATCCCTTTCCCAATATGTCAATAATAATGGACTTTCATATTTAAGTTGTGCACCAAAAAAAAATGGACTTTTATATATGATGTTTTATAGGGTCAAATTTTAATTTAACATATTATGATGCATAATACTCCTTTCGTATTTGATTTATGAGTGTTCAGAGTCGACTGAAGGATTAACCTTACTCCACTTACTCGACCATAAATCCAAGTATCACATCATTAGATTGGTATAAGTATGGTGGACCAAACAAACATCCTGCTATGTGTTTTATTATTGTATGATTTTCATCATTGCTATTAGTTTCATATCTGGTATTGCTCTGTTTTAGTTCGTGCAATGACCATATTAAAAATGATACATAAAAAAAATAGAGTTTAAAATGAGAAAAATAAATTAATTTGGATAAAAATTTAAAAACGCAATATGGGATGTGATCCCGAGCTTTAATGAAACAAATCAATCCGGAAAAGAAGGAAAAAGTGAAGGTGTTAGTTAAACGTGATGAACTGAACTTATTTTTACTAAATTGAACTTAATTTTTGCTGAACTAAACTTAATTTTTGTTAAACTAAATCTATTTTTACTGAATTGAACTTATCATCTCAGGTGAACTGAGAAGGCTTAATTTGGAATAACAAATGGAATATAAAAAATTAAATAATTTGAAAAAGTTCACATAATTGTATTTCAAATTTTGAAGAAAAGGGTTGCTTGCCAATATACTTACATTTGGAGATATGGAGTATTATTTAGGATGTGTTCACTCCACTTTATTTTTTCTCAACTTTATTCAAATTGATCTGAACTTATTGAAACTTATCTAAACGGTTTCCTAGGGATTAGGGTAAATTGTTTGGTTGACGCTATTGGAAATTGTATTTTTCTAGGAAATTCAATTCACCAAGGGGGACCTTGATGAGTTATTTCCCATGCATGTCATGTGGGAATTTGCATTACCTTGGAATTTCTAACTCACATGCTTTTTTCAATTTCCTCCAACTAAACATAAACCTATATTGCTATTTCCTTGGAATTTATGTTTCCAAGGGAAACAAACTCCAACCAAACAACACCTTATTAGAAATCATTAAAGGTTATTTTCTAAGGTGTTTAAACTTGAATTAACTTATTGGACGTATTGAAACTCATTAGAACTTGTTAGAAACTTATCTGAACATATTAAATCGGAAACTTATTTTTTCAAGATGAAAACACTCTAAATATGTTATCAATTCGTAAGACGAAAATAATATTTCTAATTACCTATCATGTTAAATGCAAACCAAAAGATGTCTAAGAATAGAGTAGACTCAAATTTGTTGATTTATTTACTTGACTTGGACAGCTTCCTTTTGCGGTCTTTAGTCTAGGGTATTAAAGAACACGTGAAAAAAATGTCACGCTTTGAAGAGTATAAGAAGATGCAAACCCTAGCTCTTTGAGGAGCCCTAAAGTAATGTATATGTTGTAACAAAATATTAAATTGTGTATATATTGACTATAATAATGGCGGATGCAGAAACTTAATATTGCCAATTGAGGTGTTAAAGATAGATTTTCAGATTTATGAGTTGGTGTTGCAAACCCAAAAATAATGTATTTTTTTGGAAAAA
This sequence comes from Patellifolia procumbens, assembly GCA_947645195.1. Taxonomy (NCBI): domain Eukaryota; kingdom Viridiplantae; phylum Streptophyta; class Magnoliopsida; order Caryophyllales; family Amaranthaceae; genus Patellifolia; species Patellifolia procumbens. The sequence continues at coordinate 16,858 of CANSGD010000692.1, read as the reverse complement.
TTGACTGGAATAATCCCAACTATGTTCGTTCCGCTCAAAATAATCTCAACTATGAGTTATTCCAGAATAATTCAAACTATTAGGGGTACCTTCCCAAAATAATCCAAACTTTAATTTTCTTGCCTTCAATGATCCATTTTGGGACTAGCCGGACTACTATAGTCTATACATAGTAGAATTAAGAGTTTGGATTATTTTCAGAAGATACCCCCAATAGTTTGGATTATTCTGAAATAACCCATATTTGGGATTATTTTGAGCTGGACGGTCATAGTTGGAATTATTCCAGTAAATTTTTCCTACATTTTAATATTTCAGTAGTCCAATGAATAGAACATGTCAACCCCTCGCCTCATTATAGGTCGTCACCCACTAATTTTATTATATATAGAGTTTTGTTATTCATAGCCTTAGGGTTGTGTATAAGTATTACCTAGTTTACCTAAAATAGTATTAATTTGGAAATTTATTGGCAAATCACGCGTCAATCGAAATTGTTATTATGTGTTTTTACTAGTTTAGGAAAGTATTAAATGCTTATACATAGCACTAAGGGCTATATATAACATTTGCCTTATATATATATGGCAAAAACTAATTAACGAACGTCATCGGCCATGGATAAGCTAGTTAAAAGAGCAAATATTTAATTAACATATATAATAATTACGCACCATCACGTGATTTTGACATATATTCAAAATCAAATCGATTCCATTTTGGAAAATATATTAAATGTTAATTAATACCCTAATCCTACACATATTAGCATAATTAATTCTTTTATTACCAAGCTTTAATTGATTTGATCCTTAAAAGAGGTTGTGAAATTCCATCTTCATCAAAGCAGCTGGAAAAGAAATGGTTGAAAATAACAGGAGACCAGGAGAAATCGCAAATACGCTATGATCTGACTTCTATCATTCCTCCCCATTTTCAATCCTCCAAGGCATAAATTATGTGTTCTCTTTTGAAAATATCTTTTCAGTATAGTGCAACGTATGTTTTGAATTTTTGGTAAGTAGGTTTATGTATTATTGTACTCATACTTCCCCCCAACTCGCAAGAGGGATTTGTCTGATCTGCATAGTTGAATCGGGTTGGCCTGTGAGAGGTTGTAATTTAATAGGGTAGTTCTACTTATCGATAAACTAAAGAATATGTGTATTACTCCAAAAAGAATTCCGATTATAGTGCAATGATACCCTTTCACACTTTGCTTTTAACGTAGGAGGGTGTTTTTATATTTCAGATAATGCGCAAAGTTTTTGATCAATTGAAACCTTAATAAGAAACGAAGAGCATACTATCAATTTATCATGATCGGAAAAAATTGGGACGATGAACGTTGCAGATCAACGTTTCAATATATGTGCAGAATTAAAAATGGAAATTCCCGATGGTAATTAGCCATGAAGTTTTAATTTGCACTTTCCCATTGGTAACCATAAGTTTTTTAATTGTAATTCCAAATAATGACCTTAAGGTCTATTTAAATTCCTAAGTGCGACTTTACTTGCTTAATTCTATTAACTTGTACTTATTGTTCGATCCTAACCTTTGTTCAGTTATTATTTATTTTGAGAAAGAAAATCCCCTCCTCCTCCCACCAGCGGCCAACCCATCCCTCCTCATCAAATCATCAACAACTACTACTGGTTGTGACACTTTCTTTTTGGGCAAATCTTTCTCTTCAACTCTCTCCCATCACTAAGGCACCCTTCCTTCTTCTCTCAATCTCTCTAGTCTTTTGTTTTCAAAAATTGTTTAGAAGTCTGTAAAATAAAGTGTCATAACTAGTAATAGAAAAACGGACAAAATTATTTTTTGATGAAATGGGGCCAATTGCCTTGCTCGCAAATTGCTACATATTGGCTAAGTTATAACCTATAGTATCAAATAAGATCTATTTTTTCAAAAGTGTATAGAGCACGCATAACTGTTTTAATTTATTAGGGCTTGCCGCTTGTCATTGGCAATTTGGCCATCAAACCTTCTTGTCTTTTGACATTTTAAATTTCGGCTCTCGCCATTTCACATTAATGTACCAACTTTTGACATTTAGAGTCTTAGTTTGTCCGATTCTTGACAAGTACATAGGTCGTACTATAGTATAGTGTATGTTGTTGAGTGTTCACTATGACTATTTTTGCCTTTATAAATTGTTCAAGCGAATTATTGTATGAACTAGTATAGTGATTGGAAATTGGTGACTCATATATCATAGTTTTTTTAAAGGAAGATTAACCGGCGCCATTATTTTCAACTTATGAATAAGTTAAAATATAGTAAGTTTAAATAAATTCTGACAAGGTATAAGTTAAGTGCTAACAATGTTTGACCCTCTTACAAATAAATTTTGAATAAACTCTAATTAATTCCAATAATTTAAAGTAAGTACGAGTAAGTTCACATCATTGCTAATAAATGGAATAGAACAGACCCGTTTATATATATTTCTTAGATAAAAGAGGAAATAGCTTAGTTGGTTGGAGGGTCTCTTGCGGTTCTGGGAGAACCTGAGGTTCCATATCTTTTGGCTCGTTATACCGTTCTCTCTATATATATATACGGAAAGTCGAGAACCATGCTTATGGTGAGACAATAAGACTTACACGTAAACTATCATTGTGGATTGTGACCTCATTGCCTGGTTTTAACATGATTCCAAACAAAGGCTAGCTCGGCAATCGAATCGCATAAGCCTAAACTATCAAAGGTAGAAAGGTTACAAGATTCTAATTAGACCAAAAATCAATATCTTTTTGCTAATTCAAGGAGATTATGACCAATTTTAGAAAGTTTATTCGTAATTTGATTTGCCTCACTATAGAGATAGGCTTACAACCAAGTTGGTATTGACATAGTGGTTTCCACTTTTTCCATTAGCCACTGACCTTTGGAAATCGAGAAAGATTATTGGTCAACTCTTTATCCTTTAAATGAAGCGACTTGGGCGAAGAGAATAGTCACTGCTACCGTGGTGAATACACTTGGTTTCACAAAAAAAAAGAAGAGATAACCCTACTAATTAGCGGAAAATAGTGAGAAGATGGCTAAGCACTAGTATCGTTCCTGATATTTTAAGGCCCTAGGCAAAACCAATAATAAACCCCAAAAATATTTATTTTTAAATATGTATGATTTCATATGTTAATTTTGAAGTTGTGTCTCGAAACTATATAAAAATAAATATAGCAAATAAGAAAAGGTGGAGGGAGTAATTTCTTATAGCATTTGTCTTATAGAAATACAGCAATAGGATTTTTTTTCATTTCGACAATGTACTTCTTCTTTTTTCTTAAAAGAATTGCATAAGTATTGAACTCCATCATCATTGCCGATAATCTAAAAGTCTTTCTACTCGCAAGGTCATCATTTATTACCAACAAAGAGAAAATATATATATATATATATATATATAATCTATATATTTATATATATATATAATGCCCAAACACGGTTGGAAAGGAAAAAAAATTGGTCAAAAAAGTAATAATATTGAAAAAAGTAAAAATGTTACAAAACACAGACATTTAAAAATAAAATCAAAATATCAACAGTAACACGGAGACTTATGTTTGACAGTCTATCTATGAGCACTTGGTTAGACCATATGAATATTTAAGTTAAAATGGTAAGGTTTGAACTTAAAAATTCAAGGTTTTGAAAATTTAACACTTATACTTTTAGCGAAAAACCTCAATGGTAAGATTATAAGCTAAAACTCTGTTGTTATAAATTAAAACCTTTTGGTCTATCCCAAGACTTCCTCGATAAAGAGAATAGTTTTTCAATTGATTTTCAAAGCTCCTTGATGAGAATGTTTTTTTAGTAAAATTGTTTTAGATGATCGAAACTCATATGAATTGGAGTGTGGTACCACACAAATTATAGATGAGAATTCTTTACCACTATGAAATTGGAATATTTGGCAAAAATTTACTGAACTTTTTGGGAAAAATAATGTTTTCCATTTGAAATAAAGGTGGAATTAATGGGAATATACGAAAATTTTAATTTAATGAGAATGGCAGAATAGTAGTATTAGGAGGTGAAAAGCCATGAAAAAAAAAGAAGTAATAAAGGTCCTAAATATTTTTATTCTTCTTTTCTTCGTCGGTATTCTCATGCAGAAGTACCATTTGACATATTTTCTAATTTGGGCCCCTTAAAGAGTTGGGCGATAGACGGTTGCACTCGAGCCTACCCTCAAACCTGCCCTGTGGCTAAGATATCATTTGATATCTTAATTTAACAAAAAGTAGAAAATTTTAAATAGACATAAAAAAAGTATTACTTCCTCCGTTTTAATTTAGTTGGAAAATCTTATTTCAGAAATCTTAAATTAGCCGCTATAAACAATACTTTATTTAGTTGTTATTTTTTTTCTCTTCTCATCACACCAGTTTTTTTTTGTTTACTTCTCTTCAGCCTTCTCATAATCTCTAGTTCGCTTGTGCTCTTTAAAACTTGTATTTTCCCTTTATATGGCAACTAATTTGAAATAACGGAGGAATTATAATAATTGTAATTCAGTTTTGAAAAAAAATCTTGACACTGTATTTACATATGGAGTCATGAAGTGCTAAATTTGACATCAATTCATAAGCCGAAAATATTAGAAAAATATTTCTAATTTCCAATGATATTGAAGAAAACGAAAAAAGGAGAAAACGTTTTTTATTGAAGAGAAAAAGGAAAAAAAAGTTGTGTAGGCTCAAACTTGTTGAATTATTTACTTGACTTAGACAATTGACGTAGGTGTCTTTAGTGTAGGGTATCAAAAGAACACGTGAAAAAATGTTACTCTCCATGATATACTTCAATTCCTAAGAACATGCAAACCCTAGCTGTTTGAGAAGCCATATATATATATATACTTTACTACTGTAGATATTGACTAAAAATATATACTTTGTATTATATATATTAGTAGAATTAATTATTTTATTCTCAAGATTTGATCATGAAAAGAGGTAATGAACCTCCATCTTCATCAAAGGAAAAGGGAAAGAAAGTGGCTGAGAAAAACTGGAGAAATCGCATTAAAGGACTTTGCTCTGATCTCACATCTATCATTCCTCCTCACCATTTTCATCCCTCCAAGGTATACACATATATATCTTTACATAGGCTTCATATTTCATGCATCAGTTTAAGTTGTCATTCAGAGCCTTTTTTCAGTATAGTGCAATGTATTTTTGGTGCGTAGGTATATAAGTATATGTATTATTAACTCATATTGATCCTTCCCCGATTCTCATTGGGTCTTTTTTGTATGTGTAGCTGCATTAGGTTGATTTGTGAGAGTTTTCGATCTAATAGGGCATTTGTACTTACTTATCTAAATTAATAAAAAAAGTATGTGCATATTACTCTAAATAATCAATGACAGTGTAACGATAACTTTCTGGAATAAACAAAGTTTTTGTTTTGTTGACACCTTAATTACTAAGACCACATGATAAGAACATTGCAGATCTACGTTTTGATGTATATGTAGAAGTAAAAAACTTCAACTTTTCCCATAAGTATATTGAGTGTTTAGATACGAGGATTTGGAGAAAAAGGAAGAGAAGGGAGGGGTTGAGGATCTAATTTTTCATTTCTTTTGATAGCAGTTTATAAGATATTGCATTTTACTCAAGGTATTTTACAGCCTAAGGACCACAATGGAGAGGACAAGTTTTCTAGGAAGGTTCTCGTTAACTCGAGATGCCAAAAAGCGTTTATTTTCTTAAATTTGAATCGGAGGAAAAAAGAAAACATTGAGAAATAAAAGATAACAATATTGAGGATCTAATTTCATTACACTTTGGTGAGCTAAATTCTCTTCAAAATAGGAAAGTTTTGAAGAAAACATCAAGCTTATCCTAGTTCTCCTTTCCTTCTCATGCTTCCATCGAGGAAAGAAACCTAATTGTGATCAAACTGTTTTCTTTTATATTGAAAGGCAATTCATAATAATGTTGATAAATTATGATACAATCTTATATAATTTATATCAAATGTCGTAATCAATAAACTTAAGATCAGACAAAGTTATGCTGCAAATTAAACCTTATAGAACCTTAATGGTTTTTATGCTAGTTTCGTTTTCTATTTAAAAGTTGAAATCTTCAAATTTAGACAATATCTACTAATTTATTAAAAAAATAGTCGTTCAGGTCCATTAGATTCCTTAATACTACCTCCGTTCCATATGTATTGCAACATGGAGTTTTACACCTGCCAATGCACTATTCGATGCTAATATCTCTAATTTTATTTGGCTAAAAATTATGAAAAGTTGATATTAATTAAGCATATATCGAGACGAATCTAACAAGATCTATATGAATATTTATCCTTATGTATAAATCGCAAAAAGAAAGTCAAAGGGGAGTGTATGAATAGTGTAAAATGTCAAAGGTTGCAATACATATAAAACGGAGGTAGTATATATTTTCGAAATTAGAAACTTTTCATAATTTTTACTTGTTCGATTAGTATTAAAACTTGAGTTTGAGGTGTGCATAGAAGTGGCGCAATTCACAATGTTGATCTCAGTTCAAGTGTTTACAAGCTCATAAAGCAATAATTTATACATTCTTCCAATTCAATTTATTGCTTTGATTTGCTATTCACGTTACATTATGGTCATTTTAATTTTAGCATTATTGTGTACCAGGACTTGCTATCACAAGCTGATCAGATTGAACAAGCAACAAACTACATAGTAGGGTTGAGGGAAAGAGTAGATAACTTAAACAAGAGAAAGGAGCAATTGGCGATGACGATCAACCAAGAAGCTGGAAGCTCTAGTAACCACCAAAACATACCTTCAAATTATGCAGCAATGGCGGCGGATTCGGAGTTTACCTATCATCGATATAAAAGACTTGGGTAGTAGTTTAGAGGTGCAATTGGTAATGGATTAGAGGACAACATCATGTTACATGAAGTGATTAGGGTTCTTGAGGAAGAAGGTGCTGAAGTTGTGAATGCTACCTTCTCTACTTTTGAAAACAAGGTGTTTCACACTATCCATGCTAAGGTACTATAATATGTATACATATACCCCATACTTAGGTTGCATTTTGGAGCATAATTTTCTTCTTTACAATAGCATCTTGACCAATACAAAGAAGGTTAGCATGGCCTCTGCACAAAGATGACACACGATAAGTCGATAATGAAGAGATTTTATCAGGCATACGGGAGTAATATGTTGACATATCTATAGCTTAGAGTCTAGTTTCGACACTCTCAAGTAGAAGAGTTAAGAGATACATGAAACCTCTTGTATTATATAAATGAGAATATATATAATTAAGGAGTTGATCGGGTGGGCAAATATAAATTAATCAACCACAAAGGATAGTGGAATTGAGCAAATTAAAAGTGTATAACATCACCTCGGAACACGAAGACTAATAAAATAAATAATTTTAATACATATAAAATACTCCCTATTCTAAAGGAATATATTGACAAAATCTAAAGTTAAATTAAATTGCTTCTTGATATCAAACTCTATATCATTTCATTTTAGATTTTAAACTCGTGTCCTGCACGGGTTAAAATAAGGAAGTATTTAGTTCTAATGGAATAAAGAGAATAAAATAAAGAAAAGGGTTGAGGAATACTGGGGAAAAGGGAATATCTTGAGGCGGTGGCAATTGGGTCGGATCAATCACAGGTATGATTATTTTCGGGTCGGCTGATAGTTATTGGATCAGGTTTGTTTAGAGTCTATTCATTCGAGAGGTTCGGCCGGGTTGGGTTGTCAAAATAACATTTGAATTTTAATTTGAATATATAGTATTAACTAAAATAAAATACTTTGAGTCAATAATTACAGATAATAATACATATGACTAATATGAAAGTAAATAACAAAGCATTAGATTAATGAAAGTGAAATTTGGTTCATTTTGGATTAGGCCCGTTCTTTTGGCCAGCAAAGAATTTAAATTAATTTCAGTTCAGTTCAGTTGAGTCCCATTAATTTCAGTTCGGTTTAGTTCTACTTCAACTTATTATTAACACTTTTATTATCATATATTACTATTATTATTATTATTATTATCGTTATTATTATTATCATTATTAAGTATTTATTATTATCTCTATAATAATAATAATAATTATTATTATTAGTTTGATTATTATTATTATATTAATTATTAATACTATTATTACAATTATTATTATTATTATCGTTACTACTACTTCAACTTATTTTTAACACTTTATTATCATTTATTATTATTATTTTTATCGTTATAAATATTAGGTTTATTAAGTTTTATTATTATTGTCATTATTATTAATATTAATATTATTTATTTATACTAATTATTATTAATGTTTTTAATATTATTTTTATAATTAGTAGTGATAGTTCTCCTCCGTTCCCATTTGATGTTTCCATTTTCTTTTTGGGGTGTTTTTTAGTTCTTCCCACTTTGAATTTTTCCATTTTAAGAACTTTTGTTTTCCCATCTTACCTTTCAACAACCAAATATTTACTACATTTTTTTACTTTTTGTCTTACACATGGGCCCACCTAGAATCTTTTGTTTCTCAGTCACCACTTTTCTTTCTCTATCTTTTTTTTTTCAAAAACAAAACGTAGCAAAGTACACTATATACAATATAAAATTAAAAAGATTCTCATCCACCTCACTTTGCATTGGTTTTTCCCCATATTCCAAATGGGAACATCAAATGGGAACGGAGGGAGTATTATAACTAATAATTGAAAAATATTATTAGTATTAAGTATTTAATATTACTATTACTATTATTAAGTATTATTATTATTATTATTTCTATATTTTATTATCATATATCATATATATAATTCAATTTACAAAAATAAGCTCACTTAAGTTCAGTTCAGTTCCATTGATTTCACACCAGTTCATTCAGTTCATGCCAAAACAGGGCCTTAGAGAATTATTGCTGACGCTATAGTCCGGGTTGATTTCATTAGGGTCATTTCGAGTTTGGTAAAGGTTGGGGTCAGCCTGATTTGGGTCAGATTTGGTTAGGCCCGTTCGTTTCGGATATCGAGCCAAGTTCGAATCTGCCTGATTGATATCATATTTGGATCTGATCGGGTCATTCGGATCTCGAGTCATTTTTCCCATCCCTAGGAATATCTTTACCTCCAAACCAAAGAGCATAAGAGGAAATCAAGGGGATATATAACTTTTCACTATCTTGTAGCCTCCTAATGCCCCTAAATTATAACTGTGATCTTAATGATACACTAACTTAATTCAAATATCTCTAGTCATATCTAATTAGGGCATGTTCATTTCAGCTTAATTTCAGTTCAGTTCAGTTCAGTTCAGCTTCAATCAGTTCAGTTCAGTTCAGTTTGTTCAGTTCAGCTCAGCTGCATTCTTTTATAACCATTTTGTTAAATATTATTATGTTTGTCTAATTTATTTTAATAATTGCTCTTATTATTATTATTATTATTTATTTTTATATCATTATTATTAAATTTTATTATTATTATCTGTATATTATTTTGTTTATTATAACTCTGTTCATTATTATTACTATTATCATTAGGGAGGACATGGTTTAGGTTAAAAGCAAAAATAAACCAGCGTTTTCAGCCCATAATCCAATCAAATCACGTCAAAATGATTTATGATATAATTTTGCATGGTCCGACCCAATCATTATTTTATTATTAAATATTAATATATAATTAAATCTAATTATTAAATAGTAATATTAATTTAATTCTTAATATTATTGTTTTAATATAATCATCATCAGGTATTAATATATTGATACAAAGACTTTAAAATAATTGTTAATAATTATCATTATTATTATTAATTTATGATTATTAATATTATTTATAATTATCATTTAAAAATATCAAAAATACAATTATTATTATTCATTAATAATTATAACATTATTATTACTATCATCATAATTATTATTTAAAATTCATATTATTATTGTTTAAATATTATTTAAATACTTATTAAATTTAATTTAATTCAATTCAGTTCAGTTCAATTCAGCGCCAATCAGTTCAGTTCAGTTTTTAGCTCCAATCAGTTCAGTTCAGTTCAGTTCAGTTCAGTTGTTTTCAGTAAATCTAAATAGTCCCTTTGTTGATCAAAATATATTAAATACGTGTACCCCTATATTCAATTTAATGTTTGCGCCGATACAAATAAATTGATTTAGTTATAAACTTGTATGTATTTATAGTATTTTAAATGGATTTTGTTTAGTACTTTTCAAGCTAAATGAAACTTTTTTAATTATCGATTTATTATATAAAAATGGAAATTTTTTTTAAAAAATACCTTATAAGTTACATATTTTGTGAAAAAAAAACACCTTTTAAAATATTTTTTGTGAGAAAACACCTTATATGTTATTATATATAAAATTAAACACCTTATTATTATTCTTAGATAAAAAAGTCAATACTTGCGTATATTTTTTTACCTTTTGTGTGTGGTAGTCACCATATCAACCCAGATTTTCATACAAAATCGAATGCACAAAAGGGAGGACAAATAAGAGAGCCAATGACCCAAAAGTTTACCTTTTTTTTTACCCAAATAGGACAACAAGGTGTGTAATTATTTGATAGATGATATCTTATAAGGTATTTTCTCACCAAAAAAAAATTATAAAAGTGTGTTTTCATAACATTGCATATAAAAGGTACTTTACAAAAATTCCTATAAAATTAAATACATAATCAATTTACTTAACCATCTATCATCGTTTGTTGTAAATAAAACACTTCTACTCTAACCCTAAACCTATAACACTATGTACTATAATATATTTGTCTCCCTTAAAAATAGATTCATTATCCAAAAATTGTGACACAATTTACTTAGCACAGTTTATGCTCATTAAACTATTTTCATAAATGAGAACATGAGAACAGTTAATAGTAATCTTTATCAACCAAAATATAATCCATTTTGGCTAAATGTATTCAACTTTCTCTTGCTTTTTGGCCAATATTGATAAAGGAATATTAGGTATTTTTGATTAAGGATTACCATGATAAATTAATAAAAGAATATTACATATTCCAAAATCCAAATGATCCGTTCTTATATAAGTGTTGTTCTCACCTAATGAACTTTATTTATTCATATATGTGTATATACTTTATATGGCTAGGATTCCAAGAAAATCAAATTGAATCAGAGAACCGAAAATAGGGAACATTTTGCAGAAAAAGGGGATATTTTCAAAGTTCTAAAGTATATTATTTATTCTAATAAAAAGAGGTACAACTTAGTATGTAAAGGGCGACAAACCTTTCAAGTAAAGTTGTGTGACATATCATAATCTTCAAAAATATAATTTATAATTAATTTACTAAAGCCAAGCTCAAGTTTTTTCTTGTCATCAAAACACTAATATTGCCGAAATCCATCAGGAACGTGTTCACTGAATCAATAGCCATTTAGTGTAGTATGTGCATTATTGAACCTGGGTACACCCAAAACTTTTTTCTGTTCATTATTCATTTGAGTACTCTATGAGTAAAATTTAGTAAGGAAAAACTCAAATAACAAAGAAGCAAAAGATGTCACACCATACTTATGATATACCCTATATTGATCAAACTTCATATATGTTGATATTGATTTAATGATGATTTACAGGCCCGAAGTTCAAGAATTGGGGTAGAGACTTCAAGGGTGCAAGAAAGACTATATGAGTTGATATGATCATTTACCATATATTGTATGATTTGAAGTCTAGATGAGGAAGTCTAGTTGTCAAATGGTGTGTGCAATGTTTTTAGTTTTATTTTTAGTGAAGAAGAGGGCAAGCCCCAAACAAAGGGAAAACAATGGTGTGTGTAATGTGGTTTTCAAGTTTTTCCACTTTCTAAGAGATTGAATGTAATGTTGGATTTTACTTTGCATGAATAAAAATTTATCTTAATACGAAGAATTTGTGGGCCTTTCTGATCTAGGATCCGACCTAATGATAATATAAATGCATCAGGATAGAATTGTTGAGGCAACAAAAAAGCAGATTGGTGGTGCTTTGTCAGAAAAAGAACATCTTTGTTAAGTACTTAGTAACATTTGGCATCGGTCCATCCATAACTAATGTTTGTTTTCAGATCTCTTCACCTGAAATAGGGTTACTTGTTCAATAACAATTTTCGATCAATCTCTCAAATAGGTAACAGAATCGACAGTATAGCATAGACTAGAAAAGATTCATATTTCCTCAATTTTCGAAAAGATGTAACAAAGAAATTTTATAAGTCTCACATAAAATACCCAGTTGTTGCATTTTTTTGAAAGCAGAGACGAAACCCTAAGTTGCCACAAACTTTAACGAGTTTAAGTCATACAATCAGAAAATTATGACGAAATCGATTTTCGTGCCTAATATTATTCAGTCATTGTATAAATTCATGTTTAGCTAACCACTAACCTTTTCACATAATGAAATTTAAAGAATGAAGTATAAAATTTCTATCTGTTACCTCCATATCATACTATAATTTTACAAGTATCTATGTTTTTTTAATTAAACGGATAAAACCGTGGCAGTTCGTGTTGAAAATCTCACACTAACCCGGCCTTTTTTATTAAATGGTTAAACTCGTGTTGACCGGTTTAAGTAAACGTGTCAAGAATGTTCAACATAACCCACATATTTCGTATCCGATTCGTGTCGTGTCGTGTAAACTTTTGACGACTCTAATTTTAGGTGGGTTAATATCGTTCTCTCTTGTTGCCAAGTCTATTTTCCGGTGGACACCACCACAAAACACCAGATAAGGGTAACTTCTGCAATAATTGTTCACTTATGCTTTGTATGTCACGTAGATGCAAGGCCTTGACTAATAGCTGCAAGGTCCCTTCTGACATAGGAGTTCACACAGGCTAGTATAGCGTTCTTGTGGGCAAAATCCTCCATCACGCTGACAAAAAGGGTGGCATATTTTATAAAGGCATTGATTCATGAATTATTAAAAATAACGGCTCAAGGCACGCATCTGGCACGTGAGGCAAGACGTGGAGAGGCTGAAGGCTGGTCTACAACGGCTATTGTGGACGCCTACTTTTAGAATATTGTTAGCTTGAATTTTTATCCACTAGAGATTCGTTAGGTTTAAATTGTGACTAGTGATATGTATGTAATTAGTATAAATACTAAGCCTAGCTCATTGTGTATGTTTTTCACGGCATAATTGCTATTGCTCACTTACACTCATTCATTCAATCAACGATTATTGCTTTATATTTATGTTATTCATACGTTCATAGATATTCATTGGTTGTGGTTATTGAATCGTCAGCCTCATCAATCAATCCGACGAATTACCCGTCCTATATAAGAATGAGACTCTATATTACTTGTGTGAAAATTTCATCGAAAATTCAATCGTTTACACCCTTAAATCGCTTCCTTGATAAGCGTGAAAAAACAAGTGTGTCATTTAATAAAAACAGAGGAAGTATTAAGATTCTATTTTTTTCTTGAGAATTGATTTTTGAAAAATAAAAATGCAATTTTAGTTGTTATGGGTGTTTATTTTCATAATTTTAATTGAGAATTGTTCTAATTTTTGATTTGTAATTGTTGAAAGTGTTAATTTTAGATTGTCTGAGCGTTTGAGGGTGTCATATTATTATCATATTGTTCTTCATTTAGTTGAATTAATTCCATATTTAATATGAGACAATTTTTTTATCTTTTAGTGGTAGGTTTTATCATACTAAATGACATTAATTATTTTTAACTATTAGTAAATTGTAATGCATAATAAAAATTCTGGGATCGTCCGGGTCCTAAGTACTAGTTAGAGTTCAAAAGTGCAAAATTGAAGCCACCTCATCTTAAAACGTTAGTATTTTTAACGTCTCGATTTTAAGTAACCTTTTAGAAAAGTTTATGTTTATATATTTCTAAATAGGTCTAATCATTTAGTTAGCTTAAATAAGTAATAAGCTCCTTATCATTTAAATCGCCCTTATTGCATTGCCAAATACAAATATCTACCTAACATTCATTAGACTTGATTAGATCTGTTTGAAACTTATTACCTCTCATTCGCCTTAATTGAAACTTTTCTTGAATTGTTCAAACTTATGTGAACTTGTTAAACCTAAAATTTATTTTCTCGTTTATATATTGCAGCAAATATTTTCAAAAACAACTCGAAAATTACAAACCGATCTAGAGAGGGTCATAGTTTATTCCAACGTTCTTATCAATTGTCTTTCCTATTTGGTTATTAAAAAACATGAGCGAACTATATGGTCCTTACAAATAATACATTTGTATCTTTTCTAAAGTTTAATCACTTTTGTTTTGTCCGAAACTACGAATCCACTATTTTCACTATATCAAAAAGTTTGTTCGGCTCTATGTTGCAATAGATAGGAACGAATGAAATATTCTTCAAGGTGAAAACAACATACTTTTTTTTATTGATACAATATTTGGTAAATGGCTTTTGGTACTTTTTCAATTGTCTTTGATATTTTATGTGGTTAAAATTAAAATCCAAAAAAGTTTGATAAACGATTTTTAGAAGTAGCTGAAAAGCCAACTTTTAGCCAAAGATCAAAGTTACTTTTACGAATTTTTTTTATGTTGGCTTTTCCTTCCATTTTATAATAAACAACCAAAAAACTTATAGCTGATTTTACCAAATCCTTATAAAAAACAACCAATATTAGAAACAATAGTCAAACTACTTTATATGAACAGACGGTCAATTTAACCACCACAAACAACTTTGTTATTCCACAGGGGCCAATCAATAAAATCAAATAGGATCTTCTTTGTCAATAGTTTAGGAACATGTATGCCTTTTTTTGATCAGGGCCAGTCATGTGGCAATTTGGCAATCAAGCCTTTCTTTTGCTTGACCTTGTGGTTTTCTCATTTCTTCTTTTATGATATTTTTCAGTAGCTTTTAATTTTACGCATTTACTCTTGAATTCGGCCTTGGTGACCAGCCTCAGAGTTCAGACTTACAATAATTGAGATTTAGATATTCTTTTTTCCTTGATGGGTATTTTTAGTGTTGTTCTTTAGTGTTGTTGACTGCGACTAGTTTTGCCTATATGTCCTATTTTTATTCAAGCAATTTAATACTGAACTATTATGGTCCCCTCAAAAAAAAACGAACCTTATGGTGATTCTTTTTTATATAAAATTTTTATAAAAATTATAGCGAATCCAATAAAATTTCACATGCTTAATGTATCGATATTTATATTAGTTTAAATCTATTGTTGAAAAAATAATTTCAAACGAAAGAAAAAGTGTAGCCATTCTATAAATTAAACTGAATAGAATACCATGATTTACGTGTAAACTCTTGATTATATTTAGACAAAACAAAGATTGTTGTGAATAAAGTAACAAAGCCACTTCACCCGTTGGCTATTGCTCAAATTTATACGTGGTATTAGGGTTAGCTAATAATTGGAACGTTCGAATTATGAAAAAACTTTGAGGAATAGATGAAAGTGGAAAGTAGGAAAGAATATGTTGTTTCTTCGTTTCTTTGTAATGCAATAGTAATTTTTTATGTTCACAAATAGGCTCTTTTATTAGCAATTAAAAAGAAACGGATGAAGTATATAACTTTTGGTTGGGGAGAGAAAAATATTCAAATTCATAAAGTTTAATTCGCTCAAACTTAAGGCTCTGTTTAGAAACAATAGTTGTGGGGTAGTTGTCAGCTTTGGAGGTAGCTGTTACCTGTAGTAGTAGATGTGAGTTAATATAACTGTCCAAATAATTGCGTAAAATATTAGTGCAGGTAATAGTACTGGATTATAGTTGCGTAACTGTTAATAAATATTTACTTTATAATTTATTAAAAACTTATTATATTTTTTTCAACCTCTATTTTTTAGCTTTCCACAACCAATACCTAAACTCTATCTACCTCAACAGCTACTTTAACCACTACCTTGCCAAACACTTAAACTTATAAATTATAAATTTGACCTAGTCAAAACTGTAATCTCTACCTCTACTTGCCGAACACGCCCTAAATGAACTAGGTCTATTTGGTAATGGGTTGTTGTTGTCTCTCATCTCATCACATGGGTCCTTCTTTTTACTTCTCTTTATCACTCTCTTGTTCACTTGCATTATTTGAAGTGTAAAAATCAGATAATTTGAAAATGTTCACAAAGGGACTTATGGAGACATGTAAATGTATTTCAAATTTATGAAAAAAGCTTGACAATGTATTTAGATATGTACTTTTTTTTTTTTGAGAGAGTATTTAGATATGTACTTGTGGAGACATGAAACACTAAATTTGATGTCAATTTATAAGCCGAAATAATATTCCTGATTTTCTGTGATGTTGGTGAACAATACTAAAAAGGAAAAAAGATGTGTAGGACAAGAGTAGGCTCAAACTTGTTGACATTTAACACGTGAAAAAATGACTAAAAGATTTATATAAGAAGCTGGATGGAGAATGAAGATACAAACCTAGTTCTTTGAGGAACCCTAAATAAATTAATACTTGAATATATGTTTGATTATAAATATATAGTTAAGTTTGAACTATATACATATATATCTTGAATTAGCAGCTAATTATTCTGTTCTAAGCATTGATCATGAAAGAGGTAGTGAAACTCCATCTTCATCAAAGCAAAAGGAAAAGAAAATGGCTGAGAAAAACTGGAGAAATCGCATTAATGGACTTTGCTCAGATCTTAGTTCTATTATTCCTCCTCACCATTTCAACCTTCCAAGTATATACATATCAATATAAAAGTTTCATATTTCATGCATCATTGTAAGTTCTCTTTCACAACCTTTTCTTCTTCCAGTATAGTGTGTTGTA